>VWZG01010829.1:111012-171012 GCA_013396735.1 Grallaria varia
AACACAGTTTGATTCATACGTTTAGTGAAAAGATTAAGATTTAACTCTGTATTTTCATTCTAAAGTCACAGACAGGACCTAAGATTTAGTAAAAAGAAACCTATGCTAATGTGTGTTACAATTTCTTGCCTGTCTGTGATATCACAGTTCTTCAGTCACTGCATAATACATTTGAAATGAACAAATCCTCTGGTACAGGTGACTTTAAATGTGCTTAGCAGTACTGCAGGGTCACTAATGTTCTGGAGGTTCATAGAGGCTCAGTATATTATAAAATTGTTATCCAGATACAAACAAAAGCTTTTTTCACTAAGCTTTCTGTATTATGAAAAAATCAGTGCACTATTAGCATTCATTAAAGATTTAGGAGAATTTTTTTTTCAGTATAAACTTCTGAGTTTTGACTCTGATAGCTGTGCAGAAATGAGTATTTAACATGCGCAAGCAAACAATACAGTGCTGCCTAGAGGAGACCACTAGATGGCTGAGCAGACAGATGCAGTGTGGAGGAAACATTTTTATTGTGCTTATAGACAGCTTTTGAGCTGGCAGACATGTTCTGCTCTTCTACATATAGCAAAGGTTTTCCCCTTATTGTGTAAAGCCCCCTCAGTCATTCATAGGAAACTAAACCGTAGCAGGTAATTAGTAATAATCATGATTTAAATCAAATGGCTAGCAACTTTGTTTTCAAACGCTGCTTTTTATGTTAATTTATTTAATACAGTTCAAGAAGGAAATGTCTTCCTGACATGGAAATAAATGCAATTGTTCTCTCTATCAACATGATGGGAGAAGTTGGAATAAAATGCTGAAAATCTTCTGTCTCAAAACAAGAAAGGGCCTCTTTCCTAATGTGTCACTTTGTATTGAGACTGAAGGAATGAATCTGAGATGATAAACAAGTATTTTCTAAATTAAATTAGCAGGAGAGCAGCAATTAGATATAAGCTCTGACAAAAGGCAGTAATTCAGAAAGAGGGATATGCATTCACAGTGCTTTCCTGCAGCTCTGGTATTACTCAAGAGATGAGAAAGTCACCAGACATATGAGGAGTTGGTCATATTCATGTTAGTTTCTCATGGAACATTTAATTTTTTGAAAGATGAGGGATTCTTTGTTGGCGTTTTATTTTATCTGTCCTTAGTTTTTTTCATTTTGTGTTCGTTTTAAGATATCTTATTTCTCCTCATCTAATATAATAGCAACTCTTGTTTGTTTCTGCAGAAGAAAGAGAGTCCGTACTTGTCCCATTTTTTCACAGTAACTCAGTTGTCACAGAAATTGGCACAAATTATTATCAAGATAGATATATGAAATGTTAGTACGCGTTCATCTGCAGGGAAAGAGCTGTGAAATTTGAGTGCATTTCCTCATTGGCAAAAGGTATCCAAAAGGACTTGTTTTGGTACCCTACCTCCCTATTTAATTTTCTGACATTATCTATTCCAGCATTGACTGGTAATGTTAAATAAACAAAGAAACAAAGATTATTTGATGCTAGCTGGTTTTCTTTAGACCAATCACCTAGACAGGTGTCAGGACTAAAAACAAGAACTATGCAGATGTTACCTCATAGGTGCTCAGCTGTCACAGAATAAATCAAGAACATTAAGTGAACAGCAAGAGAATACCTCTAGGGATTTCTCCTTTATATACCACATTTTGCACCTATGTGCTGGGTGGCAGGAGGGGTCTTGAAGACTCTCCCATTTTCCCCCAAACATTACATTAGCCATTGAGGAAGAAATCCACTTTACAGCATTAATGTTGTGTAACAGCATCATGCTATGTGTAGGAGGGGGCTCAATGCTTGCAATCTATACAGGAATGGAAAAGCATTTTATCACTCTGCTAGGCAATCAGATTGAAGAAGAGGTAGCAGTTTGCTAGTGTGAAGCCGAATTAACAATATTTTTCTTATTTTGACAGAATCCTGATATGGAAGTCGATGAAAATGGGACGTTGGATCTGAGCATGAACAAGCAGAGGCAGCGAGACGGCTGCTGTACCATTTTGACCCCACTGGAGCCAATGTCCCCACAACGGCAAGCCGTGATGAATAACCGGTGTTACCAACTGAACGAGGGTGACTGCTGGGACTTGCCAGTGGACTACACTAAAATGAAGCCAAGTAGGATAGATGAAGATGATTCCAAAGAGATTAATGTATGTCTTTTCATCTGTTAGTTCTTGTTGCAGTCTAATTTTGGTAATTAGTTAATTTTCTAAAGTTTGGAGGGAAATAGGAAACAAAATCAATATGTCATCAAACTGTTGGTTCTCTACAAAAATGACTTTCTGCTGGTTAGTCTTTAGGACTGTATCATGCTGGCACACATCTGATCTGTGACTAAGTTCCATAAGACAACATTTGAACCATGAATGTGAACCATGTTTTCTGGCAGCATCATCTTGTTAACAAATATTTGCTGCAGCAAAGATGTTTTGCTATACCCTGATTACGTTACTCTGTATAAGCAAGTTGACATAACTGAGCACTACTGGGATAATCAGCTCTGAAGACAAGATATTCTCCTGAATTTGAAAACCATTAATGATGTGCTGAGTATTTGAAAGCATATATTACTTAGAAATCAATTTAAACAGAAGCAGCAGAGTATAATGTAAATTTTCAACCATTTCAGCTAATCTTCTAGGTTACTTACATGCTCTTGATGTGTTAGGGCCTGTAGTAACGAAATACGTTCCTTCAAGAATACAAATCAGTGTTACTTTTCTATTCATAATACCAAAACAACAGCAAAACCCTTTATACAGAAGAGGCAAATAAAGAAAATATGTCAGTGAATTTGTATTACTTTTCAAAATGTAGTATAGACAGGACCCTGAAGAGCTTTGCTGACAGTTCTATGCCATTGCTTTCTCCATCAGGTTTTAACCCTTATCCATTGCGCACCTTAAAATCCTGTACTCAGTTCAGTTAAGCTGTTTGAAGACTTCTAGAGATTGACTTTTCTTGGCTTGTAACAGAAAATTAGGCTAATCATTTGTGTGTTGCACCTCTCTTGCCAATTTTAATTTAAACATAAAACTATTTGCAGTATCTTTGAAATGCATAACAAACTGGCATTTTCACTAGATATCCTGAGTGCACTCTGGCTTAGGGGATACTTACAGTTTTCCTATTAATTTCATTGAAGTTGACAGGAAATCTGTCACTGTCAAGGATATGTGAGGTAAAGCAGTGGGTTCTTTCAGAGCAAGCAGAACTCCCTACCTCTGCTGTGGTGTTCATAGCACCATCTGCAGGAATCACTGAATCCTTGCAGTCACTACATTCCTGAAATAGATGGATTTGAATTTCTGAATATATCAGTAAAGTTAATTAGAAATTATATCATTCTGTTTTGCCAGACAGATCCATTGAGGTTTGTCCCAGATTGAGATTCTGTGCATAAATGTTAAGATTACTCCTCTTTCATCTTTGAGACTATCTAAATCCTTAAAAATGTTATTTAAGATGGCTTTTTGATGCGTAAAATACTGTATTTATGCCCTTCCACTGTTTTGTAGTGACTCTAGGGGAAAAAAAAATTCTTTTAGAGCAAAATAATGTGACAGATATAAAAAAAGCTGGGGTTTGTCCTCATTTTTTCTTTTCTAGTTGAATAAACTATATATTTCACGTATTATGAAGTCATCATCAAAATATTGAAATTAAAAAGTTTAATAGGTGAAATAATATAAAATAATTTCATTAATTTTCTCTATTAGAATAAGATAAGTGGAAGAAACCATCTGATGACTCTGCTTTACATTGTTCTATAAAGTTGTAACCTCATCTAGCTGAAATTAATGTGTATATATTTGCCTGTAGCCGGAAGATTTGGATCCTTTCCAAGAGGCACTTGAAGAAAGAAGGTATCCTGGTGAAGTTACAATCCCAAGTCCTAAACCCAAATATCCTCAATGCAAAGAGAGCAAAAAGGATTTAATAACGTAAGCATAATGTGAGGTGAAATTATTTTTCTCCTTTTAACCTTTTCTCTCTTTGTCTTTTTTTAAACCAACGAATACATATACGCCTTGCAGTATGAGCATGCAACATTTGCAGCATATAAATGTTTCAAACTGCCAGTTAAGTAAAGTGATAAGCTAATGTGTATTTGCTTGTTCTTAATGATGCTATATTGTATTGAGACGCCATTTTCATTTAAACCGGTTCATTTTGCAGCTTTTCGATTAGGATGCTTAAAACCCCTTGCAGTCATTGCAGCTAAACTGGAAACAATGAAACTTTTAAAAGTTTTTTTTTAAACATACTTACTATTTTGGCTGTTTTTGTTTTTGTTTGGTGGCAGATGTCCAACACCAGGGTGTGATGGGAGTGGTCATGTGACTGGTAATTACGCCTCACATAGAAGGTGTGACTTCATTTTTTTCATGGTGGATTCTGTCTTTTCAATTTATTGTTTTCAGCTTACCTCAACAATGCTGTCAAAGTAAAACGTTGAACTATGTGTTAACCCTTTGAGTAATATATGTGGATCTTAAAAGCATGCTAATTTGTGTGTTGTATAAACGTCTTTTATTTTTAAATAGATTACTAAAATTTCCAAAGTATTCTTAAGCATTTAAGCAGTTAACCCAGGAACCTCAAATATTTTTTGTTATATTTTTCTAGTTTGCAGAGTAACAAACAAACAAACAAGAACATTTACAGTATGTAATTTTGGAAGTAATGTTGATAACTAAATATATTCAGAGGGTTAACTATATTACAGAATTCAATATTACAGCACTTGCCCCATCGCTTTTCTGCATTACAAACTTTTACTTTTTAATTTTTATGTTGTGTTTGTTTGGGAGTGTTCAGTTAATGAGAAGATTAACATACTTGTATGTCCTGCCATGTCTTACAGTTTATCTGGCTGTCCCTTGGCTGACAAAAGCATTCGAAGTATGCTGGCCACAAGCTCACAAGAACTCAAGTAAGATATAAACAACAAATATTTTCTTTATAAATATTTATTTGCCTGAAAACTGTGTATAATTGTATCAGAAATTAGAAATGCTGTCTGGAGAGCTGCTGCAGACAAGGCTGATCCTGCTTGGAACATGCATTGAGGTTTCTAGAAAAATTCCATACAGGGGGGCTTTATACCTAAGTCTGTTGATGTGGCACTTCCTTTTGTCTGTTCGCTAGGTATAGGGATGAAGAAAAGTCAGAACTTCTGGAATTTCATCTAAATGTTCGAATTTCTATTCAATTTTTTTTCCGAACTTTAGTTTGCTAGTTAGAACAGAAAATTCTCATACAATTAGGCTGATGAAACACTTCTGATTACACAAGTAGTGAAGTACTGTAGTTTCTCAGACATACATTGGAAGGAAGAGAAAACAATTTGTTTCTCCCAAATGCTTGCGTAATTTTCCCCAGGTTTGTATCATTGTTATCAGTCTAATGCATCTTCTCATTTGACTGTCTTTTTAGTGTTTACTTAGTCATTCCCCTACTTAAAATTAATTCTTTACAATTCCTTTCAGTTATTTTGAAATAACACTTGTGAACAATGAACTTCAGAGGATCATGAGACAGCTTTGCTCTGTCTTCCTGCACTGTATGCTCTACTGCAACTCTCTGTGTGGAAGAGCTATAGCATTTGTTAGTGCTATGAGACAGTGGTACTCCTGAGTTGGTACTTTGCTTAACATGGAAAGATTTTCACAAGAAATGAGGAAAATTGGGATAGGAAAAGTATGAAAGGGTAGCTCATGCTGCCATGCTAAGCAGTATTCTGTCTTAACAATAGATGAGTGCCTTCAATAACATTTCTTGAGTTCAGTACATACCCTAATAAAAAAACAAACAAACAAACAAAAACAAATCTTGATGTAAACCACGGGAAGAATACGAAAGCAAGCATGAGAAAACTGCTGGAGTAAGATTGCTCTCTAGTTTTAGCTACTCTAGTTGCTAGATGTAAACAATAGGTGCAAAATTTAGTTTGTTTCCTAGACAGTCAAAAGTAACGTTTGAAACAATTAGCTTATGTCATGGTGGTATATGCTGCCAGAAGGTGATGTGATATGCAAAAGGAGATGTAAATGAGAACAGGGAAAACATCTAAATGTAAGCAGAGAAAGATATGCATACCCCAGAGAAACTCAGGCTTGGACCTGGATTTTGGGTTGTGATGGGTCAAGTGGTAGAAGTTCG
This sequence comes from Grallaria varia, assembly GCA_013396735.1. NCBI lineage: Eukaryota > Metazoa > Chordata > Aves > Passeriformes > Formicariidae > Grallaria > Grallaria varia. The sequence continues at coordinate 117,198 of VWZG01010829.1, forward strand.
AGGAAATGTAAATCCTTAAGCAAAACACAGATAAGACTCTTGAGGCAGCATGAATATTTTAAACATATACTTTGCTGCTTTAACCCTTTATAAAGTTTCTACTTGTCATAGGAAGGTGTTTGTGAATTACCCCATCTCCTCTGCCTTTCTCAGACATCTGCAGTCAAGCTTACCTAGTAGAGACCTGGAAGAAAAATAAAACACTTGAATTTGAGACCTACTTTTGTCTCATGCCATTCTCTCTACCTATTCCAAGTTTTGCCTAAGCAAAGAGAACACGATTAATTTAAAGTTTTATTTTTATGTTTAGCATCTATGCTTTACTGACTTTCAGCATAAATTATTAATTTAGCAGTTATCATTATACCTGTTGAACGCATTAAATTCGGTTAAGTTTGAAAATGCCAGAATTTTAAGCAGTCTTACTTAACTCAGTTCTCTTTTTCATTTGCATTATATGGCAAGCCTTCATTTTCTGTTCGTATGTTTTTCCACAGGATAACAGAGTAAATCATTGCACAGGGCAGACAGTAATCACTGCATAAGCAACTAATGAATTTCTTCTCTTTTCCTCATTATCCCTTGTGAGGCCCTGTCTGTCATTCACTGCAGTTTTCTCAAACTGCACTCTGAAGATGTAACTACTAATTCGCTCACACATTTATCACTATCATTGCATCTGAGTGTTTCCTAATTAGTTTATCTCAGTTATAAAAGAATTAATTTACTTTCATTTTCAGTTATACTCTGAAGTAAGTCAGTGTTGGTATTATCCCCATTTTAAAAAAATTAAGCATATAATTTTGATTGCTCAGTTGGATACTTTTAGGACTCAATTTGTCAGAGTTCTTCACATTGTAGAGAACTGTATAGGGTGAAAGACAAGTACACTTGAATTTGCTTGGAGCTGTGGGAATTCAGCAGATCTGCAGGATGAGTGATTCACCCTTTGTGAAAAGGGATGAACTCTACAGAAAAAGTGGCGCAGAGTCCAGTGTTTCAGAACAGCCAGACTGTCCATTCTCCTACCCCAGAACTTATCAATCCCAGCTTCCACTTGGCCCATTTGCTCTGTCCTGTTTTTCTTCTTCATTTTTTCTGCATTGCTCCCTGTCTCAAGCTCCTTGTCTGATCAGCCCATCTCCGGCCTCCATCACATTTATATTTTTATTGTCCTCTGTCTCTACATCCTGTGAAGCTGGTACAGAGACAGAAATAAAGCATCTTAGCATTTCTCACATATATTTGAAAGCAAGGAAGTAGGAGTCCTATGGAAGGCAGCATCCTTTATACAGTGCTCATTTATGCTCTTGTTCTCCGCTTAAGATGGAAGAAGATGTGATCATGTAAATGTAATGCGTATGCACAAAGCAGCTAAACCAAAGCTACATAAGCGAATTTGATTTTGAAATTTTTGAACTGTGAAGTGCTTCGTTTACATCTGTTATATTTCTGTGTGTGAGGTCTGGGAGCATAATTTCCTTGTTTCTAAAAAGAGCAAGATGAAAATAAGCCATTCCATAATAAGGGATACTACTGGCTCTCTGTCAGGCCACCAGCCACCATGGGACCTTTTGGCATCTCCTATACAGGTCACCTGGACTGCTGTCATAGCGAGCAGCAGTAGAAGGTTTAGTGGTCTGCATGGACTGGCACCAGGAGGAGGTGGGGAACATTGCTGGTATGTTTCATACGTATTTGCTGACAGCAAAAGAGTAGTGAGAATCAGTAACCTTGGCTCCTGCGCCAGGCTGTAGAGGCAAACGTATACACGTTTTTTGCCTGTATCCCAAGCTGAAATCCCTCCTGTCCCGTCCCTACCAATCTGTACTGTTCTTGTCTCTTCATCTTTTATTCCTTGTTCAAGTTTTCAGTGTAGCTGTTCCCAGTTGTTTAATGTGTGGGGTACAGAGAACAAGTGATAGTGCAGTAGAAGAACTGATAGTGAAGCTCAGGGATCATATTCCTGGACTGCATAGTTTGGAAGGATTTAGTACTTCTATGGCTTTGCCATGTAGCAAATATCACGTTAAAGCCTTTATATCACATTTTCCCAATACATGATCTCCTCGTGTATATTGTACAACACACACAAGTAATGTATAATGCAGCTTCCTAACTGGAATTCTGCTAACACACTGATTCTTTTTGTGCCCCAACTGAAATATAAAACAGCATACATTTCAAATAATATCAGTTAGATAATATTCATAATCAAAATAATAAAGAGACTGTGAAAAGGTCAGAGAGAAGTTTATTTCATTTAACAGTTATGCTTACTGTATTATTGCCTTTTGGTATTTGTGGCTCCAGGATTTCATCACCCACATTTCCTGGCTTCCGGAATAATAATGTTGCAGCTTTAGATTAAATTGTTCCAGAGTCAGGATAATTATTCCTTACCACCCATGCTTCTCATCTGTAAGGGTTCTGGCTCAGGTTTACCGTGCAGAGTGTCTGGTTTTCCACTTTCACCCAAAGCTCAAGTGGAAGCACGAGAGTCTTTGTGCACAGTTTATCAGCAGGCCAAATCACTTAACACTCTGGTCAGTGATCTCCAAATAACAGAAGAATTTCTTCTGCTTTAATTCTCAGTTACTACTGCTGACAAAAAAAACCAAGAGGAAAAAAAAAGAAAAAAAAAAGAGAAATTAGTGTCTGGGTAGGAACCAGTATTAAGATTTTGGTTTATAGTACTTGTGAAAAGCAACTAATTTTTAAAGGACCTAGAGACACTATATTGATGAGTAAACTTAACTATGATGGGAAAGCAATTAACAGCCCACCCAGTGACAGCTACCAATATTAAAATATTCCTAAGTGAAATCCAGTTTAATCTTAACCAGGGGCTTTTTCTTGACAGTTTTCCTTATCTATTCCTTTTCACAACAGTTTTTTCTAACAGTTGCAATTACTTCAAAACTGTAATCCCATTGTGGAATTATAAATGCTATTAAAAACCAACAATTTGAAACACTTTAACTATTATTCAAAACAAAATTAAAAAAAAATTTAAAAACCCAAACAAACAAACAAAAAAACACAACCGAACAACAACCCAAATCTAAAATTTATCATTGTTTTTAAAAGGACACATTTTGATCGTCAGTAAATCAATCTCAGCCAAAATGCAACAATACTGACTGAGAACATTCCTACTCAGTGTCCTGCCATTGTGGGAACTTACTACTTAATGCTACTTCGATGTAAAAATAATCACAGTTTTTCAAATGCCATAGGTAACTAAGTATTAGCTTTATCATGGAACTAAATATCACATTGCCAACATTCACCCTTATTTCTTTGGGTCAAATTTCTGTCAGAAAATCCCATTAGTGTTGATATTAAAGAATCTGAACCTCAGCAAGATTTGTGGTTCAAGCAGGTGCCTGCAAGTTTGGATACTTCTCTGATGCTGTTGCAATACGCCCAGTCCTTCAGTTCCAATGTGCCTGTGTGGATTTTGTTTTCTGTGGTGGGTGTCTTTTGGTATTTCCCTGTGGCACTTACAGGGAGGAGTACAGTCTCCTTTCCCTCACTACAATGAAATCTGAAAGCTTTTGTGTTCCACATCTCTTCTTAATTCAAAGTGAGGAGTTCAGGCTGTTTTTGCATGTTCTCCACAATTAAGTGAGTTGGAATTTCTGTTCCTCTATCTTTTTTATGTGTCACTCTGCCTTAATTTCCATATTCTTGGTCATCATCTTCTACTCTTTCTCTTAATTTTCTTTCATCCTTGCCTCCTTGTTCCCAGATGTGTCATCCTAGCACTGTTCTGATGGAAAAGTGAACTTCTCTGAAGCTCTCCCTGTTAGCCACGACTCTTCTAGGAAAAACTACTCCATGCAATACAGATTTTTTTCTGGACAGAAAGGATATCCATACCTCATGCTTCCATATTACTATAATCTCTATTATTTATTCTTATTGATGTGATTTTACGGCAATCTGCTTGGCAAGAACAGGGATGAAGGGATACTCTCCCAGAAATGGGAGTTGTTTTTTTTCTGATTAATATATAAAATAAAATATTACTGGAAAAAAATAGTATTTTCCTCCTTGCTTTAGTCATCTGGCAAATAATAGGCCTTCTCCAAAAACAAATTTAAAAGGCAGAAACAAAAATTCATAGGATATATTAGTAAAACACCTTAGAAACATTTCCCTTGTTAGATAGGTAACCACATTATTCTTGGACATTGATAAGTATACCTGTACTCTTTTAAACCTTGTTAGCTCTCCCAATATACAGTCATTTTATGTATTCAAACCAGTTATTTCTGCAGAAGTCTGTTTAGCTGCTGAAGTGATTTCTTCACCTACATCCTGTGTTTTCCACTTGAGGTGTTTCTGGGTGTACATTTGTTCCTTCATCTGCACAGAAGTCTTATCCCTTGCCTACTCTTGCCTTGCCTTCCGTTTCCTACCCTTTCCTTCACTTTTCCTGCTGAGATTGCATTTGTCCTCCTGTAAGAACATAGCAAGACTGAGACCCATTATACAGTTTTAACTCACTTTTATCTTGAAAAATTACTCTTTGTTGCAAGAGAAATAACCATTTCCATTCTTATTATCACTTTTTTACCCCTGTTGTTTATGTCTCTTTTTTTTTCTGCATGGGAAACTTAATAGAAGTTGTCATTACAGTTTTTCTTCTGAGGTTGTTCAGCCTAGTAAGTAACCTTGTGTTATGCTCAAATACTCCTTTGATGCTAAGTATGTATCCTTTGAATCTGCAGCCACTTTTTGAAATTCCTTGATGCTTTAGCTAACTTTGTATAGAAAATGTGATTGCAAAGACTAGATGTGATGTATATGGAGAAATGTTTAAAATTGCTAGAGTGAGCCATTTGTAAATGATAGTGTTTTGTTAACTTATCTGCAGTGTTGTGGTAAAACAAACTGAACAAACTTAGTTTTTAATGTGTTCTTAAATTGCAAGTTAGTGTGCAAGTCTAATTTAAATTATTAAAAACAAAACCAAGGAACATAAATCCCCAATTATGAATTCACCTGTAAGGGATAACCTTTCCCATTTTGTTCAACTAGATCCTTGGGCCAAGTGAAATTAGGAATCTCATGTGGTTTCAGTGGGTTTTTTTTGCATTTTTGTTTCCTGTATTTATTGCAGATTTCCACTTGGATACCTTATCTTTGATGGCAGCATGCATGCCTGGCCAGAACAGAACACCTTGGGCTCTGTTCCTGCACTTCTCAATACTCAAATGGGCACTGTAGGTTATACCTAGCATTTCCAACCTCATGTTGTGTGGTGTTATGATAATGTCCTTTGTATAGAAACCCATCATCTGCAGCAACCTCATCTCTGTAGTCGCAATAAGTTTTACATATGGAAGTGGCTGGGCTTTTTCTCTGTTAGAATAACTCATTCAGGCTCTGGTAAGGTTGAGTCATTTCATTTTTCTTACTTTACTTTGTCAACTTTTGTCTCCAAAATAGAAAACACACAAATTTTGTTTACATTAGAGCCTTCATTGTTGTTTTCGTTATTGAGAGGTAGTCTTAAAAGTATTTACTCTCTAAAAATCTACTGTATTCTACGTATTGCTGCCTCTGATGCTGTGAAATGTTCCATGCAGGCACAGGATAGTTTGCACGAAGCATATTGCAGAATCAGAGCCTTAGTAAATTGTCAGTATTATGAAATGCTCTGAAATTAGAGGCTTTGTTTGCATAGTGGTATCTACAATAGCCTAGTAGTTTATGGCCTCCTTATCTATGTACTTAATTATTTAAAACAAAAAGTAACAGTAGATGCACTTTTTTTTTTTATTATTTGGACGTCAATAAGTATTTAAAACCATTTGCCACTCAGTTATTACCCAAAACAGTCTTGATTCAGATGACCATTAGCTTAAGAGTCTAAACTCTGGTTTTTAGAAGGAATATAAGTGCTGGGTATCCACATCCCTGCAACTTATGTATGCCTAACTTTGGAATTCAGTGTCTGCAGTAACAACTGAGGCAGTTTTGAAGATACAATCCTTAATTGCTAGCTCTTCACTAATCACTGAGTATTTCAGTGCGAATGTTTATTTGATAGTTTATTTTAATTTTCGAAACTTTTCTCTTGTCAGTCATTCCAGTGCCATTTCTGTGCAGTTTCTAAGCAACTATTCTGAGAGGAGCACTTAATTGTGTTTAATTATCAATGAATTTGTTTAGCTATGTTAATATGCCCAATGAATCTCTCTAAGGTCTTCTTGTCTTGGAGGTTTTCCATTTGTACAGTTTTCTCTGTCTTCCTTAGGTTTGGTCACAGTTCTCTGTCATTGACCGTGTCCTACATAATTGATCTCATTCAGCTTAGCATTTGCTTGTAATCAATTCAAGGATCTTTTCTTTGGCACAGCTCGGTTATTGTGCAAACTCCCATTGTGATGTTGATCATTTTTGCTTCCAATCAATAGATCATATCCAATTGCTCATTCCATCCAGATCCGCAAAGATCTGCAACATGATGCTGTGGTATATCCCAAGTGCTGAGGTGATCCCCATGGGAAGTTGCATAAACTGTACAGTTGCTAAAAGGGGAATTAAAAATGCAGTGTTTTGCACTTTCTGTGTTTGGTCAGACTTGCCAAAACTCTTTAATATATACACCAAAATAAAAGTAATTTTGTCACTTGAAGTCCTGAACATGATTGTCTGGATCCTCAGTTGGTGTAAATTAGCGTAGCTCTGGTGCCTTCTGTGGAGTTATGCTAAGATACAACAGTGATGATCTGGGCAGATGCCCTCAGCTACTCTCTTGGGTTAGCATTCATGTTTGATTGCCTTATTTAAATCTTTTGAAGTTATGAAATTTCTTGCAATGTTTGTTTTCTTAAAATGGCCAGTTGCTAACTCAATTATGTGGTGTCTGTATCTGCACAGTAACATGATTTTGCCATGCAGTTAAGTTCATCCCTTTTATCTCAGTGCAATTGGGACTTTGTGTGGCACACATTTTTTGCAGCACTGTAGTATCTATATCAATGTTTTGTATCTCTAAAATAACCCATATCCCTCATAAACACCTCATCATAATCTTCTTTTACAATATTTTTGTATTCCCAGTAAGTGGAATTTACATTTGCTCATCTGCATGTAAAAACTACTCTTCTACCCTAACACACCCAGAATTTCCACTGCTTCAAAGTCTGCTGATTTCTCTTCTTCCACAGATAACGACACTGTGCTCTTTCAGCATGGGCTCATTTGGTGTACACTGTGTGAAACAACCTTAGATTTTGAGGAGTACATTAACATTGGCCATCATTAATGATTGTTGTATGCTTGACTGTGCTTCCACTGCACTCAGCTTCAGCAGTTCATGTTTTGTGTAACAAAGCATAGGTATAAGCACATTATTGTTAGGTATTGTTTTTTGGGCTGTGGTAAAAAAGGAGGAAAGACAGACCCTTCAAAAAGATTAAATCTAAATAAAGTATATTTAAGGTGCAGTTTCCAGAATTACAGTATTTAGATAGTTTCATTCAAACGATAAGCTGTAAAGTAGTCAATCAGAGTGATACTTAAAATGCCATCTTCAGGTTTCAGAGTTAAAGGAACCTTGAGATGAACAGGACCTAGTTTCCAAATTTTCAGACTGAAAATTAATGGGGACATCATTATGAAAGCATATGGTCAGTTAAAAGAGCTATAAAAGAGATTATTCAAAAGAGATTAGATACTGAAGCACTTTTCTTCTGTATTAAGTAGGAAAGAAATCAAAACATACCCATGCAGTTTATAAGAGAACCAAGTCACAGACTTTCTTTTCTGTTTTACAGGTAGAGAACTAATTTTTCCAGACCAGTCAGTCTGGCATTTTTCTCGAACACATCGTGTACAAAAATATTCCAAAGATTTACAAAATCACAACTTAGTCATTTTGCCTGCAAAACTATAAGCTTAGGGATTTTTTTGTTCTCTTGTATAAACTGATGATAGCTAAAAGAAATAAAATGACCCTGCATTAAATGCAGCCTACTGAATACTGATTTCAGAATTTAATAGGTAAAAAACATTTGCTTTTGATTCTATCACCTGAATTGCTATTTCTACCATGACTTTATATCAGACAATAGGTATAAAAATGTCTTCACTATTTCTCACAAATATTTGTATATTTTTGTTTTGAATACCAGAGTTATTCTTAAAGGGGAGTGAATTTAGTAGCTGCTGGCCATTTCACGATAAAGTTTTAATTTAAAAGCGGTAAATGTTGGTTATGCTGGACACTGCAGAGATAAATCACTGGGTTTGTTCCCCATGAATAAGAGTTGTAAACAAATTACAGAATAAAACCCCAGAGAAATCATAACAATTTATCTGAAAATATCTTAATAATTTTTAAAAATGATAGATTATGGGTTTCTCCTCAAGGCTTCTCCAGGAACCATTGTAGGTGGTGATTTGTTTGATGCTCTAATCAAGAAACATCTGTCAGGAAAGCGTAAGTATTTTCCATAAGTATAGGTATAATGAAGGAGGGGCGAGAGCCTTGCTTTTGAATAACACCCAATGCAATTTTTGTGACTTCACTGTGAAGAACCTGAAAGAATGAAATTATTAAGAATTATTTTAAGGTTTAATCCTCAACACTCCCATTCACAGAAAAAGTCCTTCAATGGTTCTAATTCTTTACTGAGACTTGATACAAAGTCATTTTAAGTCATAGAATCATAGAATCACAGAAGGGTTTGGGTGGGAAGGGACCTTAAAGATCATCCAGTTCCAACTCCCCTGCCATGGTCAGGAGCACCTTCCACTAGACCAGGTTGCTCACAGCCCCATCCAACTTGGTCTTGGATACTGCCAGCGATGGAGCATCCACAACTTCTCTGGGCAACCATGTCAGTGGAAAACCTCCCACTGTCTTTGGGTCTGAGATTATGTTCTGTAACTGTGAAAAGGTTTACCTGAGCAGCATGTTTTTAATGGAGTGAAAATAATATTACAAGGCCGAATTCCATGCAGAGATTGCACTGCTTACACTTGACAAAACCAGTTTCAGGTTAATACTGTCATAGACAGAGTCCTATCATAACTTGGTTTAGAAGAAAAGAGTATTTTTAAAGTTTAATTAGTCAAGTATTGGTAAAGAATTTCCTTAACTTTTGTTTGAGTTCTATTTGATACAATAAGCCTCTTTAAATTAAAAATTACTAATATTGAATGCATATGAGAGGTAATTTTCTAGTTTGTATGCAAAATTTGTATCAAGGATACCATGTTTAATAACAGTTTATCTGATTTTAATTCCATTTTAACAAATTTTGGTATTAACTCTACTGAACCCAGAGTAAATGGTGCTGACTCACAAATGGTAATAAGTAAACATGTCAGGACCACATATCTCCAATTTTTGCATAATTCTTGTGAATGTTAATGTACCACAGACCAGGTGTGTTTTATATCTTCATATGAAGTCTTACATAATAAAGCACAATGTCAAAAGTAATTTTATTCCATCTTAAAGTTTAAAAGCCATTGTTTCAAGCTAGTGGGTTGTCTTTAAGGCTAAGAAAAACTTTTTTGGGTCCGTTCATGTCAATGAAGATACTTCCCATTCAAAGGTAAAGTAAATGTAATGAATAAGATACTTGTCCAAAGCGTACTTTTTCTTACAAATTTCCCTCACCATAAAAAGAGGAACTTGGTAGTTTCGAGAGACACTGCCAGTGGATTACATTATGTGCAAGGGATGTGGCTGACAACAAATGGCAACCTGTCTGTGAGGTGTAGCTTGCTGGGTAATTCATTCCACAGTCATTCAGTTGACTTTCCTGTGATGCTGTACTCATCTTGAAATTAGTGGTTTTCCTGTGGCTGAAAGGGTGCAGAGTAGAATTACAACTATCCTGACTTCATGCCAGAAGGTTAATAAGATGCTCTTCTTCCATGTCATGTATAGCTGAGGATATCAAACTCTGAGCTAACCAAAACAAAATTGTGTTCCTGCCCCATGTAATATTCTTCCAAATCTTCATCAGGGGGCTTTTAATTAGCAGGAATGTCTGTAAGGATAGTGATTTTTTTTTTTTTATTATTATTTTGGCAGAGCTTGAATAGAAGATGCAAACATTCATGCTGAAAATAGAAAGTTATGCTTTAAAAAATCTGATGGGAACCTTCCTCTTGTAAAAATCATGTAAGGCAAAGTTAGCCTCTCACTCAGAGCTGCATTTCTAATTCTGCAGTGTATGGGAGCTGTGAGCCCTAAGGTACAGGAGAGGATGAGCCATTGTGCTGCACAGTTATTTATCCCTGGCTGTATCCAGCCTCCCTGGCAGTCTGTGCGGCTGTTTAGGAAAGTATTCCTGCAGCTATTAGACTGTGAACTTAAAGTAGCTCTTTTGTGAGATGTTTACAGTATAAACCAAGCTTGCACTGCCTTATCATATGGGAGTTGCAGAAGGGGAAATTGTACAAAAGCGTGGGCTTTCTGCCTTTGTTAACTTTAAGGAGAAAGTAAGGAGGGCCAAAGTAAGAAAAGACACCAGAGCACATCCTGTGACAATAAAAAGCACAATCCATTCTCAAGTGCTCTACTTAATGATACCTTGGAACATTCTTATGAAGCTGGAATTATTACTAAAAGTGCTGTTGAATACAGCCTCAGATTCCAACAGAAAGAAAGAATAGTTTGGCTTGGTAGAGTTTTAATGAGTCTTATCAGCACTTCCTGCCCTCACTGAAGGGATGCCTCCTTTGTTCACATAATGTGCAAACTGCCTCATCCAGTCTGACAGGTTAGGGTGAAATGACATCAATTTCAGGTTATTGAATACTGTACTAAAAGTTCTGTTGCTACTTTTACTACTGCCCAGACAGCTGCAACATCCTTTAAGGGCAGACAGAAAACTCCAAAGCAGAGGCAGGTGGATGCCCAGAGTAGAAGATGGGAGTATTGCCTCTGATACACAGTCCCTCTGACTGATCAGGATGTTTGGTGTGATCTACTTCATCTACCTCACTGATAATTTCTGAGCATTCATTAACTTTGCAAGCTGGACTTCAAAATCATCATTTTCAATTGTTGAAAAGAACACATACAAATACAGAGAAATACACAGATATTTTGAATGTATACAGCTATACAGATAAATTCGCTAATGGTTAAATTTGAACTATCCAGAAGGGACTGAAATCAAGTAGAATGATAGTGCATGATCTTTCTGGAGTAGTCTGTAAGGAAAAGCTGCATCTGCACTGCTTCTAGGAGGCCAAACAGTATGCCCTCTGGTGCACCTAGAGAATTATAAAATCATGTAGCCAGGGTTATCTAAATGTTACTGAGTATAACCTCCTGCTCAAAACAAGTCCAGTTGGAACAGGTTGCTCAGGACCTTGTCCAGGCAAATTGATAGTATTGCCAAGGTTAGAATTCCCACAACTGTTCCAGTGTTTGACCAGACTGATGGTAATTTTTTTTTCATTTATAATAAATTGGCTTTCACATGCAGAACTCTCTCCCCTTATTGCCTCTCCTTCAGCTGTGCAGCTCTGAGAACACTTTTGTTATGCTTTCACCATACCATCCAGCTAGATATTTGTAGACAGCAGTGAGATTTTCTTGCACTTTTCTTCATAAAAGTAAGCAAGCAAGCCTTCCCAGCCTTGGATATTGAGTGCCTCAGGCCCATACCCATCTGGCAATATCTTGCAGCAAAGCTAACTTGCAGCTTATTGTTTGTGGTTCTCAGAGCTCTGGGAAGAATACAGAAAATATTGTCCCCTCCTAAGTGTTGCTTCTTTATGTCTGATTTGTCTGCCCAGTGTCTGCCTCTGGAGTCTCTTGAGGCAGTAGGATGGAGTACTTGGAGAGGTGGGCACTGCTGTGGTAATGCCAGACCTGCCTTCCTTGCAGATAGGTTCGTAACTAGACTCTCACTAAGGATTTTTCCCTTCACTGTGAATTAAGTCATGCTTAATATTGCATGCCTGCAGTAAATTAGGGATCAACAGTGAGGTTGTACTTAAAAGTCACTGTAGGTGTAGCATGAGTTGTAAGTCAATCACTTGAAAAATTAGAGCATGTCTGGGAAGGTTTCAAAAATTAATAAAAAGTCACACAGAACGTCAGTAACAAAACTGCATTTCCCTTAGCTGCACTGTTCATTAGCCTTCTTACTAGACCAGACTGCCTCTCACAGTCTGATGTAATTCACGCTCAGTATTTTCACATTCCCTCACTTAGGCTTCTGACAAATGTTTTCAGGCCTAGGGGGAAAAAGATGCTTGTTTTCATAAAATGAAAACTAGAGTATTTTACTCTTTTGCTGTAGACTTTTCACCCCAAAACAGAAAGTAGTATTTCTGCTTTATCTGTCTGGGAAAGCAAAACCATTGAGAATTTGCTCCCTTTATCCAAATGTTAACCTGTTCCTCTTATTGGATGGCATGTGTTTTCAGGTAGAAACACATACATGTAGAAGATATGTGAAAGTATTAGGAGCTTCATGCTAAGGTAGCACTTCTGAAGGTTACTAATGAACTCCATGCAGTGACTGCATATGGAGCAAAACATACCTCTCAGCCTTAAGATGCAATTAGGCACCTAAACACATTTTACACCGAACTATTGTGCTTACCTCATCTTACTTTTCTGAATGTGCACAGGAAATCATCTTTTTAATTGTTCTTTTGAAATTGCAGCAGAGTAAGAAACAAGTTGTTAATAGTGAAGAAAATTCCAGCCTGTTACATTTTCTCTCACTTGTATTATTTAAATGGGCTTGGGTTTTTGAGGGCTTTTTTGGAAACCTCTTAGCCGTCATGCGGCCCATGATATATTTCTTGGATAACTCACAAAAGGTTACAATCCTGTTCATTTATGGCTTTGCCATAATGTTAGGCTAAGGGAACTCTCACTAGAGGCAGGACTTCTGCTTCTTTCTTATGAAAGAGGCCTAGAAATACTTGTAGGCTTAGTCTTTCATACCAATATTAGATATACTATTTTGAAGAAGGACATATAAATTGGACTTTCTTCATGCTCTTATTCTTTCCATCCTTCCCACTCAGCCTTTTCTTTGATCCAACTGCCTTCTCTCCTGTGATCTTCTAGAAGCCTTCTCTTGGTTAAGTGTTTGTGCCTGCACAAGTTGAACAGTTCTGTTCAAACAAGAAGCAAATAAACAGAATAGCTAAGGAGTGGCTAATGCTGGTTTATGTCCAATCTCTTGCCAACAAGTTTAGTGGACGGCTAAGGTCACAGATGACATGAAAGCTGTTAATCTTTTGTTCCTCTGCTCTTAGCAATCCTGATCTGGTAGCTTTTCTCAGCATTTCTTGCAGAGATGCTGACCTTTTTGAGTATTCCAGATTCATAGATTTTGAAGTCATTCTAAACCTCCAGGAAACTCTCAGGAAGTGACAGATTCAAGGTCATATTTCTGTGCCCACCAGACCCTTTGGTAATTGCTTTGCGTAGGAAAAGATATACAAACTACAAAGGAGCAGAGCATGGTAGAAGCAGCAGCACAGACATGACAATTCAAGAATTACACTATTGATAATTTTATGGTGTTCAAGGTAACCATCAGGCTACACACCATAGTGTAAGTGTACATGTCTTATCGGGAAAAATCACCTAGTTCAAACTGTGCATTTTCAAAGTACTCTGCATTCAGCCTAATTTTAATTTAATTTTGAGCTAAAACTTCCATTTACATCATAAAAAGAAATGATAGGCCAGTTGTATGAGCTTTTGAAGATACCTTTTAAGGTGAAGAATACAAAAGTGCTGCTGTCTTCAAGTGCTTCTCTTGGACCCATTGCCACATACCGGGACCTAGAGAAATCATGTCACGGGCTGTTCTGCACCCTTGGACCAGTCTTGCTGTGCAGTGACTGAGTGGCAGATATTCTCAAGAGGCTTCCTATATTAATAGACCAATCAGGAATAGGACATTCTTCTTTGGAAGCAAATATGTCTACACAAATTCACTGAAAAAAAGCCCATGTGGGGTTTGTTTGGGTTTGTGGTTTTTGTGCGTTTTTTTTCTTTTTGAGCACCAGCTTACAGCAATGCTATTAGGAGACAGAGAATTTGCATGGCTTTGTTCCTAGTTGTAGGGCATGTTCTCTTAAGGCTATCTTCTGAATTTTTCTCTTTGCCTCAATCATTTTGTGCTACTCCTTCACATAAAAATTAAGCTTCCTTTTTTTTTTTTTTCCCCCAAAGGCTGAGCTGTTTGGAAATGAACATTTGAATTTGCATATGTTGGAACTGTTTCATCCCCGGTGCCAGGAAGCACTCTCTGCTGCAGGGAGGGGATCTGCAGCTGGCCGGTGTTGCCTCCAAGGCAGGCGATGCTGGCAGGAGAGAAAGCGTGGGCAAGGTGCCCGGGGAGAGAACTGATTCACAGCTTCCCCCTGGCAGCCTCTGAGCATGGAGCATCCCCTGGGTAGTGCACAGAAGCTATTTCGCATTAGGCACATACCCTGCCTTTGGCAACTGGCATGTTAGGCAGTATGTGCTGGTGCTAGATGTGAGAACAGCGGGCAGCACGTCATGGCACTTGCTGCTGGGAAGCTGGGAAGTCCTGACTGCTAGCAGAACAGGCAGCATGCAGAGGTGGTAATGGAAGGCACAGGAATCTTTTTTCTAAAGCAATATAATTAATTTAAACTCATCGTGTGTATCTGTGCATTCGAGTGCACAGCAATATTTTAAATGCCAGCATGATGCATTTTAGAGTGCATATAGGAAAATGGATTTCAATGTAATTAAAAAACATATCGTGTTCTTTCTCACCCACACACAGTTCAAAAAATGCAGGAATGCAATACAGATAATAGCAGCAGCTAAGGACAGAAAAATTGTACATGCAGAAAGTCAGGGAATTAATTAAATTTTACCTGAGGAGAAGAGTATGCAGTCAGTCATCCCCAGTTCAGAACCATTCAGTTGCTGGGGTTTTCTAGAGGCAAAGAGAGAGAGACAGAGCAATCTCTCTGCAAAGATAGAAGGGACTGAAATTACTCCATGAAGCCTCTGAGCCAAAATTATTTTAGTCTCCTGCTTGGACTAACTCCATAGGCCTGGCATCATTCCCTCATGGATAGAAAGACTATCTAGTGAAAGTGGCAACAACAAATCTTACCATTCTGCACTTCTTTCCAGTCTCCAATCTCCCCTTCTCCCAGTGTCTTCTGAGAGGGCTCAGTAATGCCCCACCAGGAGGGATCCTTGTCTGCATCCCCTGATCTCCTGCCCATTCCTACGGGAATTGCTTTGTATCCTATGTCAAAACACAACTGACAAGAGAGAAAAAGATTTTTCTAAATTCACTAATTTGCCCTTCCACCACAATTTTTTGGTTTTGCTGGCTTCTGTTATTTCCTGAAATCCTCTTCCTCTTATCTACTGTGGATTTGGGTTTTAAATTTTCCTTTACCTTCAATGAGGCCTGTCCTGTCAGTAGCATAATTACTTCTAAGTAAGAAATGTTGGCAGTATTTTGCATCTGAAAAAGTAATATTTAGAACCTTTGCTAAAAGTAAATTTGCATGATTAAGTACTCTTTCTAGCCGGAATACTTAACATATGAATCTAAACTTTTTTATTATTATTTTTGGCTTACAATGCATCTTTATGAACCGTTGATATTTATAAGGGTCTGACTTCTCATGCTTTTCTAGGTATATTTGTGAGGATCAGAACATGAGTAGCCTTGAACATGAAACCATAGACATAAGATCTGCTGAGATATTCATTGTCTGCATGCATGTCGTACAGAGTTTATATCGCCTCTTGCACCAATTCAGTTGAGCTCAAATGAGTTCTGAACACAATTTTCAGAAGTGTCCAGTTTGAGACTGGTTCTGCTCCTTTTGAAGCCAGTGGTAAAGCTTAAAAGCACTTGAATGAAAATAAAAGAGTGCAAGATATTTAAAATGATAATTGAGCCTTGGCAGCCAACAAATTCTGTGTTAAGATTTCACAACACACGGCGCTTTCTCCCCTGACACAAGGGCACAATGTGTACCCAGTCATCTCAGCAGTGTGAGAGGACCACAGGCAATGCAGACTGCAGCAATGATAAAATCAGCTGGGAGAAAAGAGCAGGAGGACAACGAGGGTGATGAAAGAAAAGATAATGGAAAAAAAACAACAAAGAGGAAGAAAGAAGAAAGAACCGTCAACTTCAAGGTTATTAGAGATCATGAAAGGAGAAAGGGATGAGGGAGGAACAGAGATAGAAGACATCAGCCAAAGGGGACACAGAAAAAAAGAAGCAAAAGGGAGAGAGAAAAAATTTTGAAGTAGCAAGAAAAGACAATGAGAAAGAAAAGGGATTTGAAAAAGGAAAAGAGTAGAATGTGGAAGAGAAGTGTTGAAGAAGAATTTTGATGGAAGGCAAACCCTGGGGCAAAATAAATGGAGGTTCTTGCTTCACTGCACAACACAGATAAAAGTTTGAAAATAAGGCGAAAGAGGCACCAGGAAAGAAAAGGGAAGGACTAAAATGAAAAGTGAAGAAGTATGTAGATGTGGAGCTTCACTGAGGGAAATTAGGAGGAAATAAATCCATCTTAACAATCAGTCTTTCATTGCAAATTTGTAGATAGGTTGTGTAGGTTGTGTAGGTAGAGGGTTTTTGTCCAGGCATCAAAAGAAGGTATCATCACAGGAATTCAGAAATCAAACGGTATGGTAAAAAATCATCTGCATTCCTACTGGAATTAGAACAGAAAACGGCTTTTCTCTGTTTTCATGAGGAAAAGAATCAGCAGCATTCCCCCTTCACATACTTAATTAGAGCTTGACAATCTACCAAAATACCTGGGAGTGAAAATAAGATTTTAGAGATTTACACATCCAGATTGCTTTCACAGAGCTTTCTAAAGCAGTAATGGCTGGGAGGCATTGCTCTGACTACTCAGAAACACAAAGACAAAATGAGTTGCTGGTTTCTGTCCAGTTCCAGATAAATAGGTGTTTTCATAACAATAACCACAACAGTCCCTCTTAGTGACACACCTGTGGCCAGAAATCTCTGCTGTGGACCACACAGCTCTGTTCATGATCTTGTTTCTTGCCCCGGCGTGCTCCCTGCAGTTTTGTGGTGAGTGGCATAGGAAGGAACTGGAGGAAAACTTGTTCTCTCCTTTGACCTCTTAACTAGTTAAAAGGACGCCTGGTTCGTGAAGAGCTGCAAGTCTATTGTTTTTGACAAGCCCTCAAATTCATAGAGGGATAGACAAACAATAAACTTACTATACTTTACAGGAAATTCCAATTCTTAGTTTGACAAAGCTTCCTCTCCTCCCTTACCTTTCTTGCCCTCTCCCCTTTATTCCTTCTTTCCCACATGTTCAATTCAGGGAACCACAAACACAATATCTTTACAGTTTTAGTTTTGTAAGCTATTGTTTCAGGACTACCTTACTAGGAAAAAAAAAAAAAAAAGAAAAGAAACCCACGATATTTTGTTTCTGAATCTATGAGTAGTTTCAGAAGACATATGACTTCAGCTGCAGACAGAGCAGTGAGTAAGAATCTGTACTTCTAGACTGTTTTCTTCTTCTGTGTAAAGTCATTTAGCCTCTTTATGCCCAAATTTTTCTCTGCCATATTCTTCCATTTTTCAAAGCAGTATTGTGAGATTTTATCCCTTAATGTTTATAAAATACTCTCAGAACTTCAAATGAAAGATAGAAATGCAAGTATTATTGTGTCTGTCTTCCAGCCTCCCAACCTATGAATTCCATTCCTGGTGATTCTTTGTTATGAAACAGAATCTCAAATAGATGGAGACCACCAGACAGTAAAAAATTCTACATTCTGCTATGAAAAAATCCCACAGGAAACAATTATATTTTTCTAGCCTTTCTGATCCTTCAACAGAAAATCACACCTCTACTACAGAGATTGACAGTGTGGCAAAAATGAAACTATGGGAAAGATAAAATTTTCTGTTAAATCCCAGTTTTTTTGCAGCATGGAATATTCTGAGGAACCATTCCAAATTTTTTGCACTGCTTCCTGATTTATTCCCCTGCTCAATTCAGTATGATTTTTCTATTGGGTTGCTAGCTACATCTGCTTTAAATGTTTAATTAGTAATTTATAGGATATTTTCTCTGGTAGACTGTATTATCGATATGTGTGTTCGCTTACTTCTCAAGGGAAGATAAGATGCACATAATGACAGGTCATGAGAGGTATTTTGTAGGAACTCATTAAGACTGGCCACTGTGACAGAAAATAATGGGTTTGTTCTTTTCCATGAGAGCAGATATCCTTAGCACAAAAATAAAATGTTGAAGCAGTTTTTATATCTTTGTTTTATCAGTATGTTTTAGAGGTAATTTATATTTTAAAATAATTTGCAAAAGTAAGTCAACCAAAGATATACACAATACTATACACAGAACTACTGCAGTTCTGTCTTTGCACCTTTGTGTAAAATCCTATTTGCTATCATACCAGTTGAGTTATCAATCTAAATATGTAAGCTACATGTAAGCTTATCTCACTCCTGTAGACCTAGATAAAAGCCTAGGAATATAGATATAAATATGGGTCTTATTTGCAGTGCACTATGCTGATGAATCTGGGGATTTTTTCTTTGTTTGTTTGGGGGTTTTTTGGGGTTTTGGTGTGTGTGGTTGTTTTTTTGGTTTTGGGGTTTTTTGGGGTTTTTTTGTGAGCAGAGGTTTCAACAGGACTTTTAACGATTGGCATTTGGAAAAACCCTCCCAGAGCCCATTTGGGCAATCCATCCATTTCCTCCCCGGTCTCAGGAACCTCCCTGAGTTCTTCAAGCTGCCAGAAGAACTGTTTTAATTGATGCACACCTTCAGTCCTTTCCATGGTGAAGAATCAGTAGTGGGGCTTAAGTGTATTTTTCTCTGTTTGACTCTCACCCTTTTTTTCATTCCTGCTGTTGAGTCTAAGCCAAATACTGAATTCAGCTTCCACAGATACTGCTGTTCTGCTGCCTGCCCTGCTTTCTGCTTCTGCTTGTGTTCCCAAAAATGCTTTTCTGGGATGGTCTGGTGAAACAAATGGGACGTCAGGGCAGTCCTAACTGCATTCCCCTTTGCTGACAAGCTCTTTCTTTTACTGCATACCCTGAACTTGTGGTCAAGGGCTTGTATTTTATGTCCTGAACTTTACTCTTCACAGGGTCAGTTCCTCTTGTCACCTCCCTCGTTACAATACTAAGTATTTCTTTTGCTGCAATAAGCTATTATGTAGAGTCTACAAATAAGTTTCTGGTCCTGCCAAATTACATTCACTTTGAGTGAGGAAAACTGTCTTATCTCTTTTTCCACATACTCTGATGCTCGTTTTCAAAGGGCTTCACATCACCTGCCTCTTGCAAGCATCCATGCATACATTTTTCTGGCATTGTTGCTGGTACATATGATTGATTGAGTCAAATATGTATAAGCAATGGTTGATACTAAAGTAGCAAGGTATATGAAAGCCCTGTGTATGATCAGACGTTTTGAAAATACAGACTCCCAATTCTGATAGCACAAGGACTTGTGATTGTCTCCTTATGTAACCTACTTAGGATAGCATATAAATACTGTAATAACTTCATAGTTGAAACAGACTGCTGCATATCTGCATCCTGTGTTTCACAGTGTTAGAAGTACTTCCCGTAGAATGGAAACAGCAAGAAATATAAATGTACCAGGGTCCTACCATCTGCATTAAACTGTCATTTCCTGTGTTACATTTAGGTAAATATAAGCCTAAGAGATTCGAAAACAAATATTATAGTGTCTAAATCAAAATCTGAAAAGTCTTTCTGAAATCCTGACCTAAGTAAATATCTCTTGTGGTTTAATCAAAGTATGATTATAAACTGATGTGAACTGTGCAGAGCCCTTTGTGAAGATACCCAATTCAGCTTACAGCTGGATGATTTATTCTTTAGCTTCAGTTTCTTAATTTTTTTAAAGGGCACAAAAATAAGCTAGTTTTTAAATTGTGTAAGACTGTCCAAATGGTTGAGGCGTAATCATCTTATTTTAAGACTTGAAGGGATATACTAGTGTGTCTTACAAATCCTGTTTGTTAAGGCACTATTAATCATGCTGCCTGAAACAAAAATCTTGGAAAAGATGAGAAAAAACATTGTTCAGTTTTGCTAATAGTATATGCTCAAAAGGATTGAAAAGTCTGGAGAGGAAAATGGTGGCTTCATCTCATGGGTTCATAAAGAAGGAAGGACTCCTTGTAGTACCCGAGACAGACTGCAGAGGAACAGTCCCATGGCTCCTGATTCTCCTTTATTAATTTAAATGCCATGGACATTTAGAGCCAAAGTTTAGTCAACTCTTTTAATTAATTCTTATTCCCATATTTTTTGATTCAACATCTTAGAGGCTTTGGTTAGGCTCTGCAGAGATGCAGCTAGTTTTGATGGTAATAGGAAATAGGCATCGTGTATTACTGAAAGTACCTAGCATCAAAAATCACATGAAGCAAGATAGTGTCTCTCTGTAGATCTCAAAACATTTGCCTTAAAACAAAAATAAATAATGAGACCATCTATAAATATTTACATATTGAGTATTTAAACTATAACACTCTTCATATAAGAAGCCCTGACCACTTACTTCCTAATTTAGAGAAATAGCCAAGGTTTATGCTAGCCATGTGCAACCACAGCAAAGAACAAAGGGTAAGAGCCATATGGACTGAGTTATGACTTCTTTATCAAGGGTCATATTTTTACCTGATTGTTATCAGAAGAATCTATGCAGAAATTATGGGGTTTATCTTTCTATAAGCAGAAAGATTGATATGTGATATCAACCTGTATATTGGTGTTTAAGATATTAAGAGCCACAGTAATACACCTTCCAGTCAAGATCATGGTCATATATTTGGTCCTGTGTGAAGACATAAAACAAGCGAGAATGAGAATTGTCTTTAAGGATGTTGTGTAGACTTCTCCAAACTGCACAGTCTGTTTGTTACAAAGAAGAGAAGCTGCAGTGATGTAGTGAACCCCAGAAGTTTTACCAGCTCACATGCTGGAACTGCTACCATATTGTAGTATTTTCTGTAGTATAGCTGAACTGGTCCAGATGAAGATCATATGAGAACTCCATTTAATATGTTCCAGTTTAGTTTATATCTTTCAAGGTAGCATTAATCATGTTTGAAGTTTGACCCTGCTGAGCTCCCCAAAGTAGGTAATGTTTACTAGCTTAAAAGAGCTAAAATTCTGCTTAATGGAACATGGCAATCCCATTGCACTGAATTCTGGGCTGCTTAATTCCTTAGTTTAAGAAATGTCCAACCTCTGCAGAAACCTTTGTGAAACAGGACTTTACCAGGATGGAGCAACTTTGAGGAAAGCATACAAAAGCGTATATGTAACTAAAGGGTGAAAGCCAAAGTCTGCATGAAATCTAGATTCAAATGGTGGAAACATTCAGTGTTATGGTGATCTGATATTTCAGAATGCAACATCTGAATTTGTGTGCAAGCTTTTTTGAATTTGAATGCTTTCTTCAAATGAAGCTTTAAAAAGTATGGCTAAAATTCAGAACTCAGGCTCAAGAAAAGTGACTTTTTGGAATTCATGTAGCATTTATCTGTTCAGTAAAATGAATATAAATTAATTCTCTCTTTGTCTTTTCTGTGATTTAGTGTAGCAGTTCAAATACCAGCTAATGATTTTATTTAGCATTATAATGTAGCTTTTTCGGTGATGATCGCAATCATCTTTGCAATGTAGAAAAAACATCCATTTTCTTTGATGACTCTAATGTTGTTCTAATATTAGAAATTCCACCAAAGGCTGTACCATCAGTGACTTCTGTGTCTGGTTGCTGTTTGGGAGGGTTACCATTTCTCTGCAAGAAGCCAGCATTACTTCCTGTCTACACAATTCCTTTTTCTTAGGCATTTTGTTCGCTTCATGGAGAGGTGAAGGGGCCTCTCCATGGTGCGACCCCATGGCACTGTGCAGTGGGATTGGAGCAATAGCTCCAGTGGGAAACAAAGTGACTCGCTGCAATGTTAGCCATTACCTAAGCATACACCATGGGAATATTTCATTTGCTGTCAATCCTACTCATTCCTGGTGGGGTAGGGATGTTGGGCTGCTGCTGGAAATCTCACTAATCTGCCAGTACTTGAGATATCCAGAACGCACTTGAGTGGACAGCTGAGGAGTAACAAAAAAAAATATTTTATGAAATGAAAAAGTATGGTTGTCCCTGGTATGGAATTAAGCTCAGGTTTAGCAATGGCTAGAGGTTCCCAGGGCTGGCACCTGAGGAAACAAGGACTGAGCCAATGGATATTTTTTAATGGGCAGCTGTATCTTTCCTGTCAGTAACTGCTCTATCTCTCTTCCATTATTATTCTAGGTGTCCCACACCTGGGTGTGATGGCTCTGGGCATATTACTGGAAATTATGCTTCACATCGAAGGTATGTAAAGAGAAGGTTCTGTTATTTAAATCAAATAACTGAAGGGCTAGAAGGGACCTCAACTGACCTCACTTCCCTCTCTCAACACTGAGGTAGGATTGAGTGCTGCACGTAGGCATGGGCTGGTCTAACTCATTCTATTTATCACCAATGAATAACATTTTTCTCCTTCAGCATGGTTCACTGCCCAAATAGGTAGGAAGATTTTTGCTAATATCTAGCAAAATCTTTGTATGAAATAAATTCATTTTTTCTACATTTTCTGTTAGCCCAAGGAAGCAATTCAACATTCATAACTTTCTATTGCTTTATATTCTGAATGACTTAACCCTTCTCTTCACAGTCTGGACTCAAATCATACTCCTGCATCTTTTTCCCACAAATTATATTTCCTGATTGTTCCGGTCAGTCTCTTCCAGATTCCTTCCATATTCCTTGAAATGCAAAATTGGACCCTGTTCTTTATCTCCTCTCTCAGCTGAAGCCTCACCAGCTTTAATCAGAGGCAGAAAGTATCTCTTTCATCTAATATGCACCAGTCTGTTGTTAGTACACTTCAGAATAAAATTTGGCTTGTCCATTAATTGCAGCACATTGTCAAGCCAGAATAATGGAAAGAGAAATGCATGGATGGAAGCTGTTACCTTAACTGCCCAAACTATAAATGTGATCCTTACCAAGGGCCAGAGAAAGCTTCCCATTTACTAATTACAGTATTGATCAATTACACTCTAGAGGTAATGGTACAAATGCTGTGTGGTTAGCAGTTTCCCTGTGGCTATTTGAGAACTGTAAATCAGCAGAGAAGAGCTGCACCATATTTTGTAAATATCTATCCACTGTTTAATCAAATAATAATAGTATAGTCCACCTCTCTTTTGTTAGTAAGGGCTTTTTATTCCCATGCAGACTAGTACTGTTGAGTCTGGATATTTGCTTGCCTCACTGAGTCCCTGCAGTTTTACAATTGGCTATAACTAGTCAATACACGATACACAATTCCCAGTTTGAATGTATTTCCAGTAAAAGCAGCAACCAGTTCAAAATCAAAACATAAATAACATAGAAGTTGGGAATGTGCCATATTTTTACATGCTGTAAAAATGCAAGATCACGGTATTAATTTCTGTAACGCAGTGTTAAACATCAAAAGTACAAATAACATTTTAAAGGAGAAGATATAAACATATTAAAAGCACTTACATGATGTAGGAAATTAAATTGCAATTTCAAAGGGATTTAAGGTCACATTTAGACTCTATTTAACCTATATGTAGATTTATCAGATCCCACTCTACCAGCATTATGCACGGTGCAGGTCTGCCCCAACTTTGCTGTTTCAGGAAGCTATTTATGTGTTTCATCATCTATTTAACCAGAAACAGATAGGAGAGTGAAGATGCAGAAGAAGAGTGTTCCTAACAAGAAGTCTAAGAGCTAGCAAGGTTGGCAAGGGAGAGTCACTGAATGTTGACTCATTTTTTAAACCCCTTCTCTGGGCATTGTCTCTGGCCACGGTAGGACTGGACCACGAGCTGGATGGTGTTACCTACTTCTGTCTGTAAATTCTTACCTTTGCAGATGAGTGCTGGACCAAGTTTTCCTTTCATTCTGCAGCATACTCAAGTACACATAAAGACATAAAAAGTAATTCTGCAAAACTAAAGGGTCTGGAATTTGTCCAGTCCATTGAGATTTAACAAATTCAACCTTTTGAAATGCCACCGTATCTATATTGGCCACATAGCTCCTTCATTTCCTTTCCAAAAAGGCCTCTGGCAGCCCCAGCTCTTTGGCTGCCTGTGGGCACAGGAGCACTGACACTGAGGAAGTAATGTCTTCTTTGCTTAAAACCATCAACGTCCCCAGGAGACCTGTCACAGTTACACTGAGCCGGCCTTACACTGCTCAGGTCATGGCATCTGTCAAGGCCATTTCTGAGGTGGTGAGGCTGGAAAAATGAATGCTCTTTAGAAGGGCACAAACCAGTAGCCTAAATCTGATACTGTTGAGTCTGAAGGACCTCTCAGCACCTTTCTGATTGCCACACTGAAAATTGTCATTTATCTCTGCTTGTATGCGAGTTAGCATTTTTGTTTGTATTTGATACCATCAGTTATAGCACTCTCAGTTTCAGAAGGAGAAGAATGACAGACTTCTCTCCTAAATGGCTGCTGAGATGCCTGGGTATCATCAGTATTTAAAATGGCTGCTCAACAGCAAGCACACATGGAGGCACATTTTACTGTGCCATAACTCTGCACCCATTCAGTCTATGCCAGAAGTTGTATCTGCATGTGCCAGTGCTGAATTTCCCCTGTTGTCTTTTATCTTCATATATGAGGAATTAAACTGATGTAAAAATGAAGTATTATGCTTACCTTGTAATAGCTGTTCATTATTATAGGATAAAAAAATTAAAGCAAAGGCTCATCCTAGACAGATGTTTTCTCAGTGAATCCACTGTCAGAGGAAAAATGAATTAATCATAACCTCAGAAGCTGTCTCTTGGAAATGTCTGTTTAGAGGACCTGAAAGGCCTTAGAATTTTCTAATAAATCATAGTGCCAGAATAGAAAGATCTATTACAGGAAAATGATACACCAAATACCAATAAGTAGGTGATAATTAAATTGATGTAACACGTAAAAAGCTTTAAATCATTAGTCAAGTCAGAAATTCTTTGTTCTGATTTTGCTATGAAAATGTCATCCTCCACAAGCATACCTATCTGTACACCTACTAAAAAAAAAGTCTTGCTTTCTGAGAAATTTCTATTAACTGTTTAGTTTTCAGATGCAAATCCTGATTATTCTCACACACTGGGTACGACTAGTCACAGAAATAAACTGGGGATATTCTTAACTCGTGTCCTTTTCCCTTCACTCTCTTCAGTCCAGGTTGTATGGGGGCAGTGAACCAACCTGTTCCTGAACTGTTCCCTTGCCTCAGAGCCAACTTCCTCTTATTCTAAATCCTTCAGACTCTCTTCCTCCTGCATCTGTCTTTGTGCAAATAATATTATTATTTTTGAAGAAAACTAATCGTAATTGGCATAGGCTTTCTGAGGGTTAGTTTGTACACAGGGAACTGTGGTACTTTGGTGTCCACTATGCAAGTTGGAATAAAGAGAAGTTTGCATTAAAAAGGAAAATGGTCAGCTACATCTAAACCAGAAGTGAAATGAGATGAGAGCGCAGGTCCACACATCAGAGCACAGATGCTTACACTATTAAATTGCTACCATGACCCCTGGCATGGTACTGACCCTGGGCCACTGAAACTCCCCAAGGCAATTCTAAGATATGATTTGCAGCTCAGCAGGGCTCCAGATCATTCTCTACCAGCAGTATGGGTGTAACTGTCCTGCTTTCCGGAGATAGGCAGCTTAGCTGTACAAATGTGAGCTTGCTGGTCTTATGTCAAAGCAAAAGTTGTAGGTCCCTTCTGTTTACCACTATAGATGTAGCCATACAATCTCACTGAAAGTTTCTAAGTAATACAGTATGTCCAGAATCTTGTGCCAGCATTTCTCCCTTTTTTAATTAACTTATTTATGACTTTGCAGCATGTAAACTGCTTTTCTCTATTTTCCATTTACTAACAGAATTCTGTCAGTGATTGCATCACCCTTTTCTCTGTTCCTTCCTCTCAGTCCTCACTGGTTTTGACAAGACAAAATTACTGAAAATTTTGCTACCACTGTTTCTGTCTCTTCTTCCTGAAGAGAGGACCTACTACGCAGCACTGAAGTACCTTTTGTCATGCTGAAAACAAAAATTTAGTCTTCTGCTTCTCCGTGGAAATTTTTCTGTGATGACACTTCTTTTCTCTCATGTCAACACTTTTGAAGGTGTTCTACTGATGGATTTCTTTTTTTAATGTTGACAGTTAAGATGGAAATAACATTTATATAGAGGACAAAGCATGATTTTTTTTTGATAGACGTATTTGTATCCTCAGGTATCAGCTACTTAAAAAATCTTAAAATATTTGTTAAAGTCATTTTCAAGTCTACTAAATGGTTTCTGTGAGGAATTCTTTATATGCAAAGGAAAGCTGAGTTTATGAAGTTGAAAACTACATTTTCAGTGTCTAGTTAAATGTAACGTTGGTTAGCCTGACATATAACTTTGTCTCTACCAAATCTTTTCCTCTGGGTGAGTTCTGAGCACCAAAATCCTTCTGTAGAAGGCACTGAAAGCTTTGAGCTCTGCTGTGTTTTTATTCAACCATTCTATAGGATTGTTGTGTGATGTCTGAGAAGGTTTGATAGTGTTTCTAATGTGCTCCCAAGATAAGTCTTTAATCCTACGAAGAGATACTCCTGTCTTTTCTATCCTTCCATCCCTCTCAGACATAGAGGACATAATGTCTCTTAGCCCTGAATCCCTGGCTTCTATTCCTTTTAAAGATGCCACTGCTGCTGCTGCTGCTGAGTCAGCTGGAGGGATTGTTAGGCAGAGGGTTTAAGATCTGCTTTCCCCGGCTCCTCGGGGACTGCCTGTGCGTGTGGTCTGCACAGTGCAGACAGTGCTGTCCAGCATCACAAACCCAGATACACGGATTCCCCCTCGTGGTGGCTGCTGCAGCTCTCCTCGTTTAACCCACTGGAGCTTTGATTTTGGAAACTGGATAGGATTGCCTGTTCTGCCAGTTTCTCCGACAGAAAGCATATTCCTGGTAAAGTGTACCCAAGAATGAGAAACTGCATTCTAAAATGTTTTCTTTCACACAGTCTTTCAGGCTGTCCACGAGCAAAGAAAAGTGGAATCAGGATAGCACAAAGCAAGGAAGACAAAGAAGACCAAGAGCCTATTAGGTGAGAACAAATATTGTCAAAGGGCCTTTGTGTGTTTCATAAGGTCATATATATCTTAAGTTTTTTTATTAGGCAAAAATGTTATTGTGTAATAGTTACCCAAGAGCAGATGACCACAAAGATTTCTATGAGCAAATCTAGATCTGTGCTGATTTATTCAGCAAAGCATGCAGTATTAGCCAAGGATACAATCTTCTATTATTCAGAAACAGTTTAAAATTCTTCCTTTTCACATGAAATTAAAAAAATTACTTAGTTCTTTATCTCCTAAAAGCCCCTTAACTGAGTTTGCATACTACACAAACCATACATGTTAAATTAAAGTAGTTATGGGAACAGAGAATTGAGTATTTACATGAGACTGCTGCAACTGTTCATGCAGTTTGCAAGAGAAACAAATGCCTACCTATAGGTCTTGGTTTCTTCTTGCAAGGTGCTCTAATATCAGTGGCAACTGACCTTGGTGAATTTAGTGACTGCTTAACCATTCAGGACTGGATCCTTAGCGAAGAGTTGCAGCGATATTTTAGTGTAGGACAAAGAGTGAAGTAACTGGCCTTGTTTAGACTTGTGTTATGCAGCAACATATTGGAAAAAACACCCCATAATTTTCTTTAAACATTTCATTTTCAAGATTCTAACCTGATCCTTCAAACCCTGGTTATTTTTTTTTTTATCAGTGTGTAGAGCAAGTGTGTGGGGGGAATCCCAGTTAAGGAAAACTATCAGATGAATACAGAGCTGCCTTCAATGATCTCTCTAGGCTGTAGCACATAGTTTGGTATAATCGCCCCTATTCAGGGAGCAGTTTAAGGTGTTCAGCATTTTTGATGAGGTGCTCTGATTACTTCATAACTGACTGTGTCTACTTGACATTTTCATGACTTCAGATAAGTCTTCTTTGGGTTCTATACATATAAATAGAATGTATCAAGGATTATACTAAGTAGGACTTCATGCTTATAGGGGTTTTATGGGCAATTTCTCTGCTAAGCAGAGCTCAGTAGCCAACATTTCAAATTCAGTGATATTACTGCAATGAACACCTGTAATTCAAATATATTTATCAAATAACTTCTTTTTTTTCCAAATTAGGAAAGTTCTGTTTGTAATTTTACCCACTAGGGTGTCTTGACTAATTCTGAGATCACAGTGCAGGATTATTCTTTTCTTTTCATGTCAGGTTTATTTTGACTTTGTTGTAGAGGCTGCCAGGTATATGATGGCAAGACAATAAAGTTTATCTCATCTGTCTGCTCTCCAGATGTCCAGTTCCTGGTTGTGATGGTCAGGGTCATATAACTGGAAAATACGCATCCCATCGCAGTGCATCAGGATGTCCTCTAGCTGCCAAAAGGCAAAAGGATGGGTACCTCAATGGCTCACAGTTCTCTTGGAAGTCAGTGAAGACGGAAGGAATGTCATGTCCAACGCCGGGATGTGATGGCTCAGGACATGTCAGCGGTAGTTTTCTTACTCATCGTAGGTGAGTAACTATGATATATATTTTTTACTTATGCTTATTATTTAAATCAGATTAGCAAGATTTGAAATACAGCTTTTTGTCATAGAGTTTCTCTGTTCCTTTCGAATTTCATTATTCCTGTGAAAAATAATCTGCTTACATATGTTTGTAGGTAACTGGAAATCCAGACACACCATTTTTTTATGCAAGTCCTTGCAGTTAGAGCCCTGAATTTCAATGTATAATACACAGAAAATTTTAGGGGGAAAAAACACGCATGGCAGTTAAGTGTTAATCCCCTATTGTTTTATTGAATAATTCTGGACAAATTACCTTAAGACAGACTGTAATACATATCTGAATCCCCCTGATTTAACGAGGTGTCAAACACATTCTTGATTCTCAAACATCAGAGCATGGAACTGAAGCATTTAAGGAACAAGTTTCATAAAAACAAAATACTTTTATTCATTTGGTAATGGAAATGTTTGTTTAAAACAATAAATGAAGAATACAGAACATTATTTAAAACTAATGGAATACAAATATTTGACAAAGGAAATACAAAGCCTAATTTTTCATAAACTTAGCAAAAATAAGAGAAATTCAGTGATGACATTTTTCATAGCTTTTAAAAGTAAGAGAAGGCAGCCAGTCTTATTAGGGATAAAACTAGCTGCCATTTTAGATATTAGACTATGAAGCAAGTGTGTTCTTGGAGCTCTGGCTGGGAATCTACCTAAACACGACTATAATGTCAGAGCAAATTTCTTATTATATAATTGCTAATATAAAACTCTGTAACTTCAAATATGTCAAGCCAATGTCCCTAATTTGTCACTCTCTGCAGGCTGACCTCAGTTGAACTTCTGTACCTTTTAGTTAGCTGAGCCAACTTGATCTTGTTTTGTAGTCAGTTCTAGATACAGAGGTGAAAAGTGTATTTCTTCCTTCTCTTGCCTATTTCCTTTTGATTCTTTTTTTGACAATCCTTTATAGCTTCACTCAGAAGCCTTACCTTACCTTAACTTCAACCCTCCAGACTTCATGCACATCGTTCCTGTTTATTGCTTAGGTTCAGAAATGTGTTTCTACTCCATGTTTGTACCTCCTGGGTGCCTCCTTGGAAGGGATCCCAGTCCGTGACCTGAGGTGCTGACTGAGTGGTCAAATGTATTACACAGTCTGCAGTTCCCATAAGCTTTAGGAAGTAGCAGATGCAAAACTCCCAACCATTTGTGCAGATACCACATGTGGATTTAAGTTTCTGACTTACAGTAAAATATCAATATTAGTGTTCATATTTCAGTTTAGTTTTCTTCATCATGATTTCTTGAAAGGATTACACAATATTTTTACATAGTACTTACATTTTTAAGGAGAAAAGTCTTGCAACAATGAAAATAACTAACTTCAAAAAGAAATTAAATGTAAAAATTTACAGGGCAAATTTGCAATGGAGAAACCTAAATATGACATTAACTACACAGCAGCCATGTGTGTTCTTTAGTACGACTACCTTAAGCAGAAACTGAGACAGGTAAAAGGCTTACCATATAAGACCAGTTTTTCCGCAAAAACATCCATTGTTGGAGGAGAGCACCACAAGATGAAAGGTTGCTTATAAAGACTGACTGAAGTAGACTGATCCTACTTAATTGTCTTGATGTAACAAAGGGCCAATATTCTAAGCTGTGAGTGAATTTAACAACTTCTTGAAGCTCCCATAAGTAATGGCAACATTAATAAACAAGCCCTATTATTTTCAAAGTATTATTAATTCTCATAGAATTCTTAAGATTCTGTTAAAATGCTTGGTTCATTTTATCACATGAAGAAAAGAGCATGGAGCCATTTTAGGTGCTTTAGGATAGTTTACATGACCTCCAGCTGCTGCTCAGAAAGGTAGATCCAGTGGAATATTTATCAGCCTTAGTGATATATCTTCTCAATTGGCATTTCATGCCTGTGTATGGACAACTGAATCAAACTCTGCATGTAGGATTGAACTTTAGAATAATTCACCTACCTTAAGAATCTGCTTGTAGGTGGTGTAGGATGCATTTACTTCTCTTCCACTTAATGGAATCAATGGATCCTGAAGAGCTGTTCACTTCACTCAGTGGACACCTGCCTTTAATCAGTTGTACCCTAAATGTCACTGAGTGCGTCAACAGGATATGGATTTCCCCTGCCTATAGAAGATCCTTTATGCCATTGCAAGTGTACTTAGGGCATGCAATATGCCAGTTACACAGTGAGACCAAACTTACGGACAGTCTTGGAGGTAGAGCTGTGTTCGGCACGTGTGGGGAGAAAGCAGAGCTATGGCCGTCAACTGAGTCAGTAAAAGCACCTCAGGTAGGAGTAGTTAGGGTCTTTATTTTTGCCAGTACAGGTTGCTGCTTTCCTAATCAGTGATTTTTCGTTCCCAGTGTAAATATTTTTCTATCAGCAAACTTCTCTAAGCATATATATATTAATTGTATGTGTAGTTGTCCTTTGTGTGTTCTTTGAGATTTTATATTCTGCCATTTGTAGACAGCTGTTAATATGCTATTATTCAAGCAGCTGTAGTACTCTGGAAATGAACAGCAGAATGGCTTGTGGAAATGATGCCAACTGTTGAATTAATTAAATATATATTAGAAGAGATGGTTTTGAGGTAAAGATTTCTTGGGAGCTTATGTAGACATTGTGCACATGGTGTCACTCCACTGATACCCACAAGGGCTAGTAAATCAGTAAAAACCTGCTCCAACTGGTATCATGTAGTCTGTAATTTAAATATATACATATTTCAAATTTCAGTAAATTTTGAATCCTACCCTGTGAACAAAGGCACCAGCAAAGGTTTCCATTTTTTAATGTTTGCTTGCCTGTTTGCAGAAATTCCTATGAATAGCTTTATTTTGTCAAGGAGTTTGCATTAGGATAGAATGGCAACAGAAGGTTATCAGTAGGATTAAGAGTGCTATGCTTCAAAAAGGAGCCTCTGCTAGCAAGAGAGGCCAGTGTGAAATTAGGTGACCTATCAGTAATATGAAAATGAATTGGAAGGCATGTAAGCATGGAGTCAGTAGATAGGTAAATTAAATAGGTTATAATGGAATGTAAATTGCTTATTATAGTGTGGCTTGGTTCTTTAGCAAGCCCTTACATCCTCATATTTGATTTAAGAAGATTTTTCTGGATGACATAATTTCTAGCACTGTGATCAGTGCAGGACTTTATCAGAATATACTTGCATTTAGCAACCCTGCTCCTTTGCATAGAAAAGGAAATGTGCTTGTGGTGACTTCAGTGGAAATTACATGCAGAAAGGCCTTTTCAAATCTAAAACAATGCTCTTGCTCCCATCTCCTGCCCACTTTAATTTGCATCAGTGTTCAACCATTTCAAACACAGTAATGTAGCTTTTAAATTCCCTTTACTATGGAAAACTGTTGTGGTTTAGCCCCAGTAGGGACCTCAGCCCCACATAGTTCCTTACTCACTTTCAGCAGGATAGGAGGAGTGAATCTGACAGGTGGAAGTGAGACAACTCCTGGGCTGAGATTAATAGAGAAAGCAAAAGCCACACTCACAAGCAAAGCAAAACAAGGATTAATTCACCACTTCTCATGGGCAGGCAGGTGTTCATCCATCCCCAGGAAAGCAGGGCTCCATCACACATAACAGTGATTTGGGAAGACAAACACCATCACTCCGAATGTCACCCTGTTACTACTTCTTCCCCCGGCTGTATAGGCTGATCATGACACTGTATGGTGTGGGATATCCCATGGGTGAGCTGGGATCAGCTATGTCCCTTCCCAAATCCTGACCTGTGCACCCCCAGCCCACTCACCAGTGCAGAGGGGTGAGAAGCAGAAAAGGCCTTGACTGTGTGAATGCTCCTCAGCAGTAAGGAAAACATCCCTGAATTACCCACAGTTTCCAGCACAAATCCAAAACACAGCCTCATTCCAGTTACTCTGAAGAAAATTAACTCTATCCCTGTACAACAACATATGCTAAAAGAACAGTAATATACAAGGAATAGTCAAATTATAAGTATTTTCCCCATTTACAAGCTAATGTTTAATTGAGAGAAAACTGTGGAGAAGGGTACTTTTTTCTTTAGTGGACCTATATCCTTGCTGAGGACAGTAGGACTCCAAGATGCATAAACAAGTTTATAGAAATGGATTTGTGTTTGAGAAGCAAGCACATGCCACTGTGTTTTCATAAAAGTCTAGATGTGCTGGGACAAAGCAATGGACATTGTTCAGTGCCCTTTCCCTTCTGAAAGAATGTGTGTGGAAATTGTGAGGTGGTTGGAATGTTTATATCCGACCCTTGTTACAGGCTATCCACTTGATTCCTAGGAACGTTTAGTTAATGGTAAGGCTGTCAGCCCGCAGGAAGAAGTTCACTCAGTTCAGTCATCACCACACATGCATGTCCTGAGATGAAGGATCACTGCTTGTGTTGTTTCCTCCAAAAATTCTAGGTTGGTCACAGCTTGGAGTTGCACAGCTGCATTGCTAAGCCTGGGAACAGATAGATGAGGAAAAGAGGAAAAGATTAAAAAAAAAAAAAAAACAAACAAAAAACAAAGCCAAAAAAACCCTCAAGACAGAAGCTGCCCTCTGCAGCTGTTTGCTGGAAGCTGGCCGACACCAACACTCACACGGATCCTCAGAGGACCTCTAAGTTCCCAAACACTCAAAGCATTCAGGAGATGACAAATGTGAGGGAAGAAGGGTGGAGATGTAATTTTTCATATGCAGATCCTTTTTCTCATGAAATACGCTTTGCTAGAAATAGGTACTGTGTAAAAAATCTCTGTGATCAATCTCAGCTCCTGAAGGGAAGGTCTGCAAGTACCACCTACAGTCAAACCTCCTGGTGCTCAGGGCTGCAGCTTGAACCTGTGTCCATAGAACAGCATCTCACCTCAGGTTTTATCTGGGGTGGGTGTTAACACTGTGATGGCTTGACCTTGGCTGGACACCAGATACCCACCAAACCACTCTATCACTCCCCTTCCCAGCCAGACAGGAGAGAGAGAATAAGATGAAAAATGACTTGTAGGTTGAGATAATGCAGTTTACTGAAACAAAAACAAAAGTTTGCACACACACAAGTAAAGAGGAAAATAACAGGTTTTATTCCCTACTTCCCATTAGGAAGTGGTGTCCGGCCGCTTCCCAGGAAGCAGCACTTCAGCACGTGTAGTGGTTGCTCAAAAAGCAAGCATTGTAAATAAAGAATACCTCCCTTCCTCCTCCTTTCCTTACCTTTTATACCTGAGCTGACATCATATGGTATGGAATATCCCTTTGGTTAGTTTGGGTTAGCTGGGCTGTTTGTGTCCTCTCCCAGGATCTTGCCCTTGACTGGGGAGGGGGGGAATGTTGAGAGACAGCAGTGATGCTGTGCCAGCACTGATCACTGGTAGCAGAAACACTGGTGTGTTATCAACACCTTTCTAACTACCAGTGCAAAGCACGGCACTGTGGGGAAAAGAACTCCATCTCAGCCAGACCCAATACACACACATAGTGCCAAAGGGCCAGTAGCTGTATAATCCAGATGCTTTACATCTGCAAACACAGGCTAGTGGCTGCAAATTTCCTCCTAAATTTTTGCAGAGCTTTCAGTATTTGCCTGAAGTCACATGCTCGCTTCACAGCAGCATTTCTCTACTTCAGCATTTAAAAACATAAAAATACTTACCATTAGGTCAGTGATGGCTCTCCAGCCTGTGTACATAACTTTTGCATAGCACAAACCTAAACTGAACACGGTGTTCCAGATGTGGCCTCACAAGCACTGAGCAGAGTGGGACAATGACTTCTGTGTCTCTGCTGGTGATGCCCTTGTTGTTGCAACCCAGCATCCTCTTGGCGTTCCTTGCTACAGCAGCAGCACACCACTCACTCATACTGAGATTGTTGTCCACCAGGACCCCCAAATCCCTTTCCACAGAGATGCTCCACAGCTGGGTAGATCCCAGCCTGTGCTGAGCTCCTGAATTATGTTTTCCTAGGGGCAAGACCTTACACTTGTCTTTGTTGAACTTCATAAGGTTCTTGTCAGCCCACCCTTCCAGCCTATCCAGGTCTTCCTGCAGGGTGGCTTTCCCTTCCAACGCGTTCACTTCTCCACTCAGTTTGGTATCACTGGTGAACTTTAACAGGGTACACTTAGTCCTGTCATCCAGATCACTTATGAAGATGTTAAACAGCATTGGGCCCAGGACTGGTCCCTGGGAGATCCCACTTATGGCAGGTTGCCAGCATGAAAAGGAGTTGTTTACCACCACCCTTTGTGTGCAGCCTCTCAGCCAGTTCCCCACCCACTACACAGACCACTTGCCCAGACCGTTACACGTCCAGTTCTCTAGGAGAAGGGCACGGGAAACAGTATCAAAAGCCTTGGAGAAATCCAGGTAGACAATGTCCACTGCTCACCCCCACAAACTGAGCAGGTTAATTTGTCGCAAAAAACAATCAGATTTATCAAACATGGTTGGCCCCTTGGTGGATCTGTGTTGATTTTTCCCAATCATGTGCTGCATCTGACTTGTGAGAGTCCCCAGGAGGATTCGTTCATAATTTTCCCAAGGACTGTAATAAGACTGATGAGCCTGTAATGTCCTAGATCTTCCTTTAAGCCCTTCTTGTAGGTGGCATTGTCATTATCTTTCTTCCATCACCGACGGTCGGTCTGTGTTTGCGTGAACCTCAAATTTTGTTCCCAAGGCTTGGGCCCAACAGTGCTGGTAAAGACAGAGGTGAGGGAAGTGTCGAGAATCTCTGCCTTTTCTGCATTGTTGGTGGCTAATTCACCTCTCCCATTTAACACTGGGCCAATATTTTCCATCTGTTTCTGCTTGCTTTCTACGTACCTGAAGAACCATTTCTTGTAGTTCTTTACATCTCTTGCCAAATTCAATTTGAGCTGTGCTTTTGCTTTTCTAACTGCACCTCTGCACAGTCTGGCAATGGCCTTGTAGTTCCCAATGGGTATTTGCCCACTTTTCCATCTCAGATACACTTCTCTTTCAGTTTTAAGCAGACTCAGAAGCTCACATTAAGCCAAATGCAAGCATCTTTTAAAACACAAAGCATCCAAACTGTCAGACAATTCTCAAGATGCTCTAAACTTCCTGTTTCTGAGGAGTTTGTGTCCAGCAATTATATCTATTGAAAGGCATTCCTATCCTGTGTTAAAGATAACACTGAAAATGGGAAAAACTTTGCAGAGAGGAAATTTTTCTTTTTTTTTTCTATTTATGAAACTTAAATATTGTCAAACTCCAGACTTCTAAGAAGCTTTTAATATGCAACACCTTAAAGTATTTGATTGTATCTATTTCTATCCAAGTCTCTTGTCAATTCAACTCTTCTCCATTCTTTTATTTGTGGCTGCAGTAAGTTGACAGAGTACCAGATTTGTATCAGAGAATTCATTCTTAGTTTTCATTGTTTCATGTTTTCTCTGGTAGGTTTTTTAAGTTGTTTAGGGTGTTTGTTAGTTTGGTTTTGATCTGCCTGTCCCCTCTCTGCCATTGATTTTTTTTGCTGCTTCCCATCTCTTATTTTTTCCTACAAGCTGTACATTGTAATTTAGCAGGATAACATCATACATCATTAAGAGTATAGAAGAACTAACCAAACTCACTGCATTTAACAGTAACTATAATTGACAATCATAAGCATCATCGTGATGACACTATTAAAAGCTGATAGGCATGCAAATGTGTTGACATTTCCAAGAAGGCAAGGAAAGAAATGTGGCAGTTAAATGTAATAATAAACATAAAGAAGAAAAATATTAAACTAAAATCTGTGAGGTGAATCTTGCAGTACCCAGGATTTTTTTACTTCGAAATTTTGTGTTGACCCATAAGCTTGAAGGAAAAGGGTCTTCCTAAATGCTTTTCAACACTTTCTTCTTCCCATTCTCCTCCTCTCCCACTATACTGTGCTGGCCCTCTTTCCTTCTCTGTCCCTGTGGCTCCTGTTCAGGCTTTCTTTTTACTTCTGTGCTTCTCAGTCCCCAGTATTTGAAGTAGCTGGCCCTCAAATAGCTCTCCTGAGCCCTGGCAGAACAGGACAGGCAGTCTCTTCCAGCAAGCAGCCTTCTGCTCCCAGCTCGGCAGGCCTGAACGGGGCTGGTGGCAAGGAAGGCTCTCCAGTTCTCAGAGGTCTGGCAGCCAAGCACTAACTCACATCTACTGAGCATGTCCAAGTGACAGTCTGTCAGAGCCTTATAGCTCTGCCAAATCCATATTTGTTTTCATGAGGGCAGCAGAATGCGTCTCCAAATCAGAGCAACACCCCATGAAATGTCGCTTCTTGCTCCAGTTCATGGACAAATACAGTTATTCACCAAATTATTTGGAAATTTTTGTTCCCCTCAGTAGGGACAAAACAAGGTATATGGAATAAAACGAGGGTATAGACGTATATTCTGACAAATAGATTTTTTTTCCCATGAATTTGGAAAAATACTAACCTGGTTCAACAGTTACTGTAGAATATTTCAGTCACATCAGTTAGAATTTGCCAAAAGCCAGAAGTGACTAAATGCAGAACCTGGTTGTTGAAAGAGTTAGGCCCTTTGACTGTGGGTAGCTCGGCCAGCTCTTCATTACCAGCTGCAAGAAGGATGGAATAACATTTTAATCAAATGTCTGTTAAACTGGAAGGCTCCTAATAATGAGCTAATCTAAAAGGACTTAAGAGGTTTACTTACCTTGGGAAAGTCACAGAGAAAATAGTATGAAATTCATATTTAAAAAAGCAGGCTGCACAATATAAATAAGAAAAATCATTTTGCTGAGCAGACCTGACAAATTACAGCAGACAGCCATTGCACCGGTGCTTGCAATATGACATCTCCTTGATTTCAGGCACTTAGCAGAAGCTCCCCGGTTATAAGCCTGCTTGTCCTCATTCCAGACATAGCCCATAAAAAAACAGAGAATAGGGGATGACTTCTTAGATTTTAGGAGGGATGAATTTTCCTCTTGAATTACCTTTTTCTCTTTGCTGTCTATGCAAGTGTCTAGAGAAACTGTGCTTCATTTTAAGTGCCTAAGACAGCTGGATTTGGTCACTTAATAGATTGCTTGAAATTTTGAGCTGCCTAAGAGCACCAATCAGAGGAATGTAGCTAAACATAGCTTTTACCTATTTATACGCAGGAAATCTCAGCCTGTTTTCTCCTTCACAATACACAGTAAATCCACAGGTCTTCAGGTCATCTGTCCTATTGTGTGCAGCTGCTGGACAGAAGAGGCTGATAAACTTTGCAGTAGCCAACTCCCAAATTCTGGGGCACTCAGTGGTGCCCCATTAAGTGCAGAGTTCCTTCCAATAGCTTAGTCCTGGGGCCTCCTGCAAATCATGCAATGTGCTGTAGTGCTTCCTCACTCACTAAAGAATAAAGGAGAGGGTTTTTTGAACAGTTGTTGCATTGCTGGGAAAGAGCTAAACATCTTTTCCTGCTCAGGGATGATACAGGTCAAAGCTCATTAGCACATGTGAGAAACCCACCCACAGAGCCTCTTTGCTGACTGAGCAGCTTCAGTTAACTAAATATGATGTAAATTTTCTGCTGGACTACTGTGTGGAGCTGAAGGGGAACTTTGGCAGTGCTCTTACAGTTCCAGCATTTCAAGATTCATTAATCCCTTTTCTGGTGTATATTTGTGCCCCAGGGGGATTCCTTTCAAATTGAGTCTGCTCTCAGAGCCTTTTCTCTCCACTTGGCTGTGTTAACAATTCTGCATAATTTCTATTTTTATTTTTCTTACCTGATGACTGCTTTGTTCTTTTGTTATGAGGGATAGGCATAATTAAGCTATAACACTTATCTTACCTTTTAAATCTACACTAAAAACACAAATACTTTCTCTTCTGGGTATCATGGCCATTCACTCTATGTTGTTGACTCTATGTATGGTGCTCAAA
Source organism: Grallaria varia (assembly GCA_013396735.1). NCBI lineage: Eukaryota > Metazoa > Chordata > Aves > Passeriformes > Formicariidae > Grallaria > Grallaria varia. The sequence goes on from VWZG01010829.1 coordinate 155,884, forward strand.
TGTCCAGATTTTAATGCTAATTCAACCCTCTTCCGCTAAAATAAGAAAGTAGTCCTTCCCAGAAAATCTTTCTTAAACAATGATCAGATGTGAATAAAATAATTTTGAAAAGCTTGCATTTTGTTTCAATTACAATGGCATTTTGGGGTTTGTGGCCACTTGGGTAGTGGTTTAAGTTTGTTTAGTTCTGAAACCAATGCAAAGATTTATTTAAACAGAGGAAAATCTCAGGTACTTTCTTCAGAAGCTTTGAAAAGCAATTTGGAGTATGAGCTTCCACTTTCCATTGAGCTTTACACATTACATCAAGCTTTTAGCCTTTTTAACTTAGTTTTTCCTTGTCATGGAAAATTTAAGTTGAAGTTATTCATCACGAGCATTCAGGTGTGAGTTGTAAATGCACCAAAAAAAAAAAAAGAAAAAGAAAAGCTTTAGCCAGGAAATAAGACCTAAAAAGGGCCACTTTAATCAGAATCATACTTTTCCAGTGAAGAATTCAGAAACTGAGCTGAACTGGTGATTTTTTTTTCCAACACCACACAAAGGCAGTTGGGGTTGCGTGGCCAGTGGGGAGGAGAAGAGATTCCTCTGTGATTCACAGAAATCTCCATGCAAACAAAACTAGCTTGTTTGCAAAACCACTTTCCTAGACTCCCTTTACTTCACAGCTCAGTAAGAAGCTGGGGAAAAGCCAGTCACCCTAGAATGTAAATAAAAATGAGTGCTGGGTTAGGGAGGGTTCCTTTTATCTCTGCTGGAGTTGTGCGTAGAGTATTTCATCCTTTAAGGTGCGTAGCAGAATTTACTCACGGGAATAAGGAAATCACTAAAGCTGATACCCTTCAACATAAAGAAAAAATGAGTGGTTCATGGATTTAATATTAAACCAAGGAAAGGGCTACTTTGATCACCGAGTTTGATCTTGTAACTTGAACTTCAAACATTATCAAATAGTTCAGGAGCTTAGTCGTAAAAATAAGGCTTCATCCATTAACAAAATAAAACAGTAGTTCTCACTGTGATCTGTATTTTCCTGAATTTCAAAAGGATTTACATCAGGGACTTGTTTTGAACGTATCTCTAGTTAAAAGAGGTGCCTTGAAAGTGGCTTGTTCCTTCCTCTAGTCTATAGACAATGGGTTTTTAATAAACAGGAAAAATGTTTCATTTTCTTTTTGAAAAATCACTGTGGTAGTGAATCTGTAACATCTTACTTACTTATAAAGTTAGTCCTCAGGATGCTTCTGGGGTACTCCAGGTTGAGGCTTTCATTTCTTTAAACCCTGTTCTTTCTTTCTTTCTAAACTTCAATACTTGACATACCAAATATAAAAGTTGCATTTTATTTGACCTTTATCTCCTCCTTTCCCACATTCCCTACTTCTCTGTTTGGAAAACATTTTCTTCACTTGACAAGCCAAGTGCAGTTCCTTCAGCTTCAACGGGGACCAAACCACATCTATCTGCTGAAGCAAAAAATGTATTTAACAGAGCACAGCTGGAACCCAGATAACTAAAATCAGTCACCCAGACAATTTGCTCCACTTGATCAATGATCCTCCACTCTGGTGGCCTCTCTTGTTTGCATCCCTGATGGCAGTGCCATTTCATTCTTGAAACAGTTCAGGATTTCAGCCCACATTTATTGATTTTTAAGATAAATTTCTTGGTAAACGTGCACTAAACACTACCTAGATACACCTTTCAAACTTTTTTTGACACTGATTCTCCTTTAATTTTGGAACCAATTTCATCCTGTTTTCTAAATACATTGAATATATGGCAAGGCATCAGTTGCAGTAATGTAACCACAGTGCTAAAGCAGAAAGAAAATTCATTCTTCACATTATGTTCGACTCTAACAGATGCAGTCACAGTATAGTCGTTTTCCTAATTTGCGCATACAGTCTTTGCATACCTTCTAGCTGACTGGCTTTCCACCAGTCACTACTCTTCAGGGCAAGTAGGGTAAGATGTGGATGTATGGATGGATGGGCTTTATTTTGTAGGCTTTATACAGCAATTAGCACTTTACCTCTGCAAACACCCATTTATAAAATCTTCCTGTAAAAACAAGCCTGATTAATGCATGTTGAAATTGGATGGTGTAAAACCCGGTCCCCCCTTCTACCTGTCAGTCCTACAGGTGTAGAGCGTGTAGAGATGTCTGTTGCATGGGCAGTGCCATGCCCTGCAAAGTAGTCCCAGCCACGAGCTACTTCATTTGGTACCCATCCCATCGCCAGCCTGTGTCCAATAGAAGTGATGTGTTACGGTGTCAGAAGTCTCCAGCCAAACAGCAAAAATTGAGACCATCTCAAATTTTAGCACACACCTAACAGGAGTTTTGCAAGATCTGACCCTAGGTCACTCTAATCTCACATTTTAGTTAATTTTTCAGAGTACTTTTTTTATGTTATGGCAGAGGGTGGCTTTCAAGGATGATGTACAAGAACAGACCTCGTCCTCTTAAACAAGTGTCTATTAGAAAGCTGGCAGTTGACTGGGATTTTAGTACAAATTACTACCCATTAAAATTAAATAAAGAAAACAACCCTCGAAAGCATTTGTAACATCAACATGAAGAACACACTTCTTGTATTTTAGTTTGTACCTTTTTCAGGGGCACCAAAATTAAAAGGACACAGTCATTAATTCTCCAGTTTAAACTTTCCTTTTCACTCTTCTGCCCTTTCTCTCCAAGGAACAAAGGTTTTGGGTCTTAGGTTAAAAAACCCTAGGACATTAAAAGGGGCTTGAGTGACTCCTAATTCCATTTCTGTTTTTGAGTCGTGGTGTTCATTTTAATTGACAGTTAGAAATTTGTGTTATTAAAAAGTACCAAGGGAGGTGAACCCCAGTGGCACAGAAACCTAAGGGTTGTTCCTTTGGGTGTGCTCTGGGGCCTGGAGCACTCAGTGGTTGAGAGATTCAGAGCAGAGAGCTGGAGTTACTTCTCGGAGAGGGTTCAAGGAACCTCCGAGGACCAAGGAGGCAAGGGCTCAGCCAGTGAGTGACTCAGAAGGTCATTGCTTAGCTTGGAAGTAAGGACAAGCTTGCAAGGAGCATGTGAGAACGCAATCCTTTCTCTTCTGGCCGCTCTGAGCCTTTCCTTCTTGAAAAATAAAGCTCCTAGTTTTGTTCAGACCTGTCTTTTTCTGTATTTGAAATATTTTTGGTCTTCTTTGGGAGGAGAACACCTGGACAGATCCACTTGAAAGCCAGCTTAGGACCTTGCCACACTCACATTTTGCAGTCATGCTATTTAAATCATGGTTTCTCTTGACTGCAGTAAGATTTGGAGGGAGTGCACTTGGAACATTTAGAACAGATCACTTAATAGTACTTTCCCAAATTAGAGGTTAAGCCCAACAACAGAAATTCCACGAGTGCCAAGTCCAGATAAGGTGCTGATGATCATCTGGTTGTTGATTCCCTGTCTCTGTGGCAGCAGTAGCTTACAACTCCTGCTGAATCAGAAACTCAGAGGAAGCCAGGGTTAGGTCTTTGTCCTTCTCGCAGCCCCACCAAAATGCTGTATCTTCAAGCCCTGTGGCATCCACAATCTGAGAGAGATAAATGATGGCTTGGTACATTTATACTGTATTTACTAGAGCAGTACCCCCAGCAACATTGTTAGAAAGCCTTACTAGTTTTTATTATGAAAAGAATACTCAACTGTGTTTATAATTCCTTTGTATGATTTCTCATGTGTATAAGAGAGAATAAGTTAGATAACTGTGATTAATCTTACTAGTTCTTTGCTGGAATGAACAGGCTGCAGAATTCCATGTTTGTGTAAAAGTCAGTGTAAAGTTTGAAAACCTATAAGAGGAATCAACTGTACAGGCTTCAAACTTAGTCACAGAACCGTAGAATATCCTGAGTTGGAAGGGACCCACAAGGATCATCAAAGTGTAGCTCTTGGCCCTGCACAGAACAACCCCAAGAATCACACCATGTGCCTGAGAGTGTTATCCAAATGCTTTTTGAACTCTGTCAGGCTTGGTGCTGTGATCACTTTCCTGGGGAGCGTGTTCCAGTGCCCAACCACCCTCTGGGGGAAGAACCTTTTCCTAATTTCTAACCTAAACCTCCCTGCCACAGCTTCATGCCATACTTAATGCGAGGATAAGTATTATCCTTAACAAAACTACTAGCTAGATGTTTCTCTTAGTAATTTTTAATTTTTGAAATATTTAAAGCATATTTTTCTTAACTCTCAAAGCACTGAAACAGCTTTCACTTGTACTCTTTTGTTTGCCAGTCACAGGAAGACAAAATCATATCCACTCCTTTCTAACTTCTGTCTCCTTCTACTCCCCAGTCTTCTTCAAATCTCAAGCAAATCTCAAGTCTCACTGGGTTTTCAATTCAAGCTTTTTTGTTAACTTTGCACCTCCATGGGGTTCAGCCTTTGTAAAACAGCCCACTTGTGGTGCAATATTGACTTGGCCTTGTTTTTTATCTTACCTTCCCATATATACAGACTTCTTTTGGTTGTTCTCAAATCAGAGAAAGAGCAGTTGCCCTCAGTAGAAGTCAACATAGTCAGTAATATAGAATGGAAGAGGTAGAATTTTTCTGCAGAGTAGAAGCTTATCTAAAAGTCCTAATTTACTTTTTTACTTATTTAAAGCACTTTTAGGTAACCTAGTTAAGAACAGAGCTGGGAAAATAGGATCCATATTGCTATCTTTGTCTAACTTATTTCTGAAGAATTTAACCAAGTTAAACAAACTGTAGTAAGAGTCAATATTCTAATTTAGGTTACTAACTTGGTATCTGCTTCATTGAAACTGAAAGTGCCTGGCTCAGGAAAATGAGCTAATCTGCTTACAGTACAATATACGATTAATGAAGAACTGGATTTACCAGTAAAGATTTGCAGGGGAAGTCGATGGCATAGTCTGGCTTTGGCATCTTCCTCTGTGTGAGTTTTGAATGCTGTCTTTAATTGCATAAAGCCACTGGAAGTGTTAGGTTAGACCTTTCTGTTCATTCCTGGCCTCTTCTAAGGACAGACACATTAACCAGCTATAGGCAGTCATCGAGGTACATGAGGCCTCTGTTAAAGACACACGTGTAAGGTTTAGGAAAACAAAAACAGGAAGTTCATGGTTTGGGCATGCAGCTGCATGAAAGAAAACCATTTTGGTCAAAGCTCTCCTCTGTCTGTGCATATTTTATTAGATCACCCGTGAGTAAGAACAAAACTAGTCTGGCTGCAGGATGTGGAAGCCTTCTGTGTCCTCACTAGCATGCCCAAAAAATAGGCAGCCTTCTGCCTTTCCCCTCACTTAACTCATGACCCATCTGGGTGCCTCCAGAAGAAGGCAGATCATGCAAAACAACTCTCTAACAATTCCTGCAGCAAGGACAGAGCACAGAACTCAGATCTCTGTGTTGCAGTTTAGGCAGAGGGCATCTGGTGCCAGGGTGCCCAAACTGCAGCACAGCTATAGGTGCCACACAGGTGCCTACCCTGGCAATAGATCTCTCTCTAAACAGCACGGACCACGGACAGTTGCTATTTGGCAGCTAGAATGTGACCACCCTATTTTGTGGAGTAGAAAAGCTTAGTATTGTGAATATGAGACATTGTACCGGGGGCCTCACAGGGTATACCAGGAGAGAGGTCCTTCCAGAGAAGCTGAGAAGATATCCACAGGATTAGGCAGTCCTGAGAACTGGGTGTACATAACCATGGCCTGGGACTAAGGTGGGTCTTTGGAACCAAAATTTGGGTTTAGGTACACAGTAGATTTCTAATACTTGTGAACATATCTTTTTTTCATTTGATTATTCTTCTGTGCTTTCAGGTGCACTGTTCTAGCATCCAGGTTTCTTGCTGGTCTGTTTAGGGTTTGAATGCTGTACTTATGACTCTTTGAGGGCTGATTTTATTTTGAGGGATTGCCTAGGTTGTCATCAGTCAAGACTTAGGAAAAGGCTATAGACCAAGATGAAAGTAAACTAACAGAGTTGTCATAATGCCCAGTGATGCTATTTTCTGAACAAGGGTGAGGACAAAGTATGAGGAAATTCATTAAATCAATGGAAAGGGTATAAAAATGAAATCAGTTAAATGATGCAGAAACTTTGCATATATTGTTATTTCATTTCTTTCTCTGTGCCAATGTTTTTTTTCCCAAAATGGCAAATCCTCTCCTCCTGGTTGCCTTCAAGGCTCCCTTTGACACTTCAAGAGGACAGTTGTTTACAGTTACACAGTGAGTCCGTAGTAGAGCCTGGAACAGTAATTTGGCATCCTACCACCTAGGCTACAGTCAAAAGCTACTAGGTCATGCTATTTATTGATACTACCAGTACTTTTTTATTATACATCTTCTCAGTCACAACGCTGTATAAAATGTTGAACACTGATTTTTTTTTTGCTGATAAAACGAGTTTTTTGGTATATTTTTTCTGGGAAAAACCCTTTTTTGTATGGCTGCACTTGATAATAGTAGCCAAAGCTTTTCAGAGAAACATTTACAATAATCAAACAGTATACTTAAATCAGAGGATTTTATGCAGTAGAAAGTTGTGTCTTTATTTAAATAAATGCTTTTAATCAAAGATACCACATTCTGCAGAAACTTGTTCCACATTAGAGGGCAATTATTTGAGTATTAGCCTTGAATCTGATTTACACAATTAAAAATTGTAAACAAACAGTTCTTCCTTTGGATCTGAAGAGGAAAGATAAATGTGCCTGTGTGCAATAAGAAGTGTGTGCCGCTACTCAGTTTTCATGGCTATGAGACCCAAAATGTTGAGGCAACAGGGAATTTTATAGCAAGCTTCCAAATTCCCTTCACTGATAAACTTTCTCAGAAGAAAGCCATAGTTTTCCCTTGTTAAATTAGATTGAATATGTATTTTCTTTTACCTGTGATAGTGCAACAATGTATTGAAGATGTGATTTGAAAAAACAGGCTAGTTTAGTGTATACCATTATTTGTGAAATAGTGAGCACTGTCTGATCATTATTTTTATTTTTACAATAAAACCTGCTAAGACTGCATTTGCTATTAAACAGTTTTGTACAATGTAATTAAAAAGCTTAATATTTGGGGAACATGGGAGAGAAGAGATAACTTGAGTGTACATCCATAAATGTAACAAATATGCATTATAAGACATATATATCTCCCGTCAAGACCACGTCATTTTTATGGGAATGACTTTCCTTGGGCTCCAGTAAAAAGCTAACTGCCATTTTAAGAAACAATTTAGAGAAGGGAGATTTAGCCAGCTTAGTAGGTGATATGCACAAAAAAAGCACAGTTTATGAGAGCGACTCATTTGGATGTGAGAGGTAGCTCATGTTCCCTTCTCTTATCATTCAGTTCCATGTTTTAACATTTTAATCAAAAAGGGTGGAAGTTCAGAGCAGGAACATGTAAGTTCAAATAGGAGTATTTACACAGTAGCTGCTTGTAAAATAAAATGTTTTATTAAAACATTGCATCTTCAGAAAATTGGTGTGTATATCTGACTTTTATATTAGCTGTCTATACAAAAAGAATTTGGAAGAAAGAACAAAACCATGAAATCACTACTGGTAAGTCCCTTTTTTATTTTCAGAATAACACACTCTTTCAGTGCTAGGCAGTGAAGATAAAGTGTGTCTCTGATACTGTTTTTATTACAGGTTTGGATTAAAGTTTTATTTTCAATGACCTATCAAAATTAACAGGCTCCTTACTGTTCACAGTTTATCAGGATGCCCCAGAGCTACTTCAGCAATGAAGAAAGCAAAGCTGTCTGGAGAACAAATGCTAACAATAAAGCAGCGGGCCAGTAATGGTAAATTTTTAACCATTACCTTCTTAAATACTAATTCTCTGTAAACTAAAGTTATTGTTACTCTATTGGCTTTTTTTCCTACATATATCAATCCACTTTGTATAAATTGTGAATTCACTGTCAGTAGAAGTGAAACCAAGTTTTATGCTGTGGAAACCTGAGCCAGGAGTGGAGCAGTCAGACTGGCCTGAGTTATGTCTACATAAACAAGAAACTCTAAAATATTTCAAAGTAGAATATACCATTATAATTTTCCAGGTCACATTTCATTTATCAAACATGGATAGTTGGTCTTACAATGCTGCAGGATTCAGAAGAGAAAAAGTGTTTATTTCCAAGGTGTCAATTCCTCATGAGCTCCCCTGAATTCATTTGGAGCTGTGGCTCTGTAACCTCTGGGAGGTGGAGATGACCTTGTGCTCCTTGTGTCAGCTCCAACAGTCTTCAGAGGGAAGTGACATCGTGTTGGGGGTATTGGAATTTTGGAGCTGACAAAAAGACAATGATGTCCTCAGAATCAGAGTAGAAGAAATTGTGTATGCTCCATCCCTGCAAGTGTTCAAGGCCAGGTTGGACGGGGCTCTGAGCAGCCTAGTCTTGTGAAAGGTGTCCCTGCCCACATCACAGGGGTTGGAACTAGATAATTTTTAAGGCCCCTTCCAATCCAGGCCATTCTATGATTGTATGGCATCCTTCCTATTAGAGTTAGGCACTGTGGAGAAAAGTGTGCAAGATTCACAGTAGCATAAGAACAAGAGAGTGAGAACACCAGTTTCTCTAGCTTTGTGTGTTCAGAACTTTGACTGGAGAAAAAACAGATCTATCTCTTCCCAGAACTATTTTATGCTTTGTTACAGTAATTGAAAGGATAAATAAATTAAACCATTACAGTTTACTCATGCCTGAATTCTTAAAAATACAGATTCCTTTAAAATTAATTAAATTCCTTTAAATTGTAATGGTTTTGCCACAAAACCTGAGAAATCACTTCCAGTTTGCAAGTTATTCTATATATCATTATTTAACAGCAACCTTCTGAACCATGAACCATTCTGAGCCTTCATCAACCATTAAAAAACCCTGCAGTATCACACACTATATACCAGTTCATCAACAAAATTTCACTTTCGAATTAGTTACAGAATCTATAGACAATACTATAGTATGAAGAGATTAGCATAGGTTGAGATTTTTTGTTTTCCTTCAGAAGATCTGTAAGTGGACACAGTCTTCAAATAAGTAACATATGACAGTGGAGTGTAATTTGTTGCTGCAGGTGCATTTCTGATAATATAAAGTTAAATCGATGCATATACAGTTAAAGGTCTTATTGATCCTCTAGGCTTTTTCAACACTTTCACTTGAAAATCACTGCAATTTTAAAAGGAAAAATAGTGGAAAAAACTTTGGTTTAACTTCAGAATAAAAGTTTGAAGAATGCTTCCTTTTTCTTTTTTACTTGAAATAAATTTATTTACGAATATTAATTCACTGAACTTTGATTTAAACCTTAATTATTTTAACACCCCTTTTACTTTTATGTCACACAGGTATAGAAAACGATGAAGAAATTAAACAATTAGATGAAGAAATCAAAGAACTAAATGAATCCAACTCCCAGATGGAAGCTGATATGATTAAACTCAGAACTCAGGTAACAGTTTTATGAAGCCCTAAATTCAGCTGCTTTTTCTACATGACTGATTAAAAGAAATACAGGAAATATATTGTTCCCTTTTATGTTTCTTATATATTAAAATACTGTCTGTAATTTGCTATTAAAAAATTCAGGAAAAAATAATTATGCAATTTCCACATCAGTTACCAACAGTTAAAAAAAAAAAAAAAAGGACTTGGCAAAATACATTCTTTAAAATAATGGCAAAAGCATGACATGTCATGGTCAGCTTTGTATTTCCCCTTGATAAGGCTATGCCTTTCTAACAGCAGGTAAAATACTCTGTGACATCATGGTCATTAACATAAGTTTCAACATGAAGGAGTCCAGATGAACGTGGCTTTTGCCAGGTCTTACAGAGAAAATTTAGATAGGGCAGTGAATACCTGTTACACTTCATTACGTGATGCACGAAGTGCAGCCCTTGGAAGCAGTAGTGGTTCCAGAGATCCAGTTTAATTCATTTTCTGTTCCACATAGCTTTTTTGGGAAAAAAAAGAAAAGGAAAACCTCACATCAGACTATTGTTTAAAATTCCATTATTCAGCAGTCCTAAAGCTAGATGGAAAAAGCAAAGGAAGGAAATGAACTGAATTATTTCTCTAGCATTTTCCAGTGTCCAACATAGCTTCCAGTGCTTTTTTCTTCACATGCTTTAAGCACAGACACCAACAGTGAAATTCATCACACTCTTTATCAGTCTTTACTCATGTGATCATAGTCATCCAGTTGATCTTGATGGAAACAGAGTAAATCATTCCTTGTTACTTGTCTTCTGCTTGCAGAGAGGAACTCCATGTCCATTCTCCTCCTCCTCCTTCTCCTCTTGTATAAACAGAAGGCAGGATCTACCTCTACAGCTTGGTTTTTCTTTGACTTCTCAACTTTAGGCAAATTGACATTAAAGCCTCACTTCTACTTTATGCCTGTATTCTTGCAGCCCTTATAGAATTTGACTTACAGTTTTATGACGGTTTTCTAATATGACCAAATGCAACTGTCGGGTAATGAGGACAAAATCTGCAAGAATATAAAGCAAGATAATAATCAATGGCAGGAACTTTACATGTATTTACTCTAGAGAAATTTGGTCATAAGTTTTAAACTTGAAAGCTTCCAATTGCCTTATGTTTTCTTATGCTTAATACACTCTAGATGTTATTCAAATACCGAGTGATTTAGCTGAGATTTTATAAAATGTGAAGCAGTTTGGCTGTTACATGTACATTAGATAAATGCTCCAGTTGTCAATAACTTAATTTTTAATTTTATATTTGGCTGGATGAATTTAAAAATAAAACAAAGCCATGATAACACTATCATGGGCATAAAGATGTATTGAGTTTCAGAGATTTAGCTAGGAATTTTCACATCAAGTTTTGATCTGAAATGAATACAGAAGCCATACTTCAGTGGTCTTAGTTCCAGCTTTCATGGTTCAGACTAGTGTCATTGCATATTCTTAGAAATCAGATTAGGCATTACATGGGACCACTGCATGTTCTTGGTTAAAAAAAAGTGCTCAGCTGGTGGTTTTACCACCAAGCCGAAAAGATGCTTTTCACACCCTGGTGCAGCAGATTTAGGAAATGGGCAAAACAACTGACAGTAACACAAACTGTCATTAAAATAATTAATGGGATTCTAAAAAAGAGACCATGAAAACATTATTTTGTCCACCAGTCTTCTTCCCTTCCTACTTCCCAGATCTCCCTAAGTGAATCCTGACAGGTGTTTGCCTAAACCGTTCTTTACCTCCTACACTAGAAATTGTGAAGTCTCTGGGTAATCTGGTCTAATACTTACCTGTTCTTACCCCACTACCTACTAATGCCTAGCAGAGAATCCCAGCTGACTCAAACGCCACCAAAAAAAATTAGAGGCCTTAGTTTTAAATTCATACACTCCTCTGAAGATAAGCAATTTACATTTCCAACATATAGTTACATCATAGTCATTATCAAACTGTTAAGAGGATCGAACAGTCCCCTTTATTTACAACAGTAAAATTACATTGAATATAACAAAATATTTGCTGATAAACTTTTAGAAAATCATTGTGCAACCCAGATTTCAATAACAGTTGACAGACAGGGAATTTGCAGTGGGAAAATAGCGAAAGTTCTGTGAACACTACAAGTAGCAACAGTCTTGTCTGATACGGATTTTCAAACCATATGATTGTAAGCACCAGTGAAATTTTTTACCTATGACAGGAACAGGAAGTTCTTCTGTGTAGAATTTTTCTATTTAATAAAGTGAAAAGTCATGGCGCAGCCTTTTTTCTTAGTTGGAGCATTCATAAGAGTTTCTTTTACTCAGCTGCCTATTTGCTTAAGACTTTGGAGAAAGTGTTTTTAATCTAAGATCTTCTGGTGAATTTGTTCAAATTTAACATGCCAGTCCAAAAGTGTGAGAGGAGCAGAAGTGCATATAGGGGAGAAGGGAAAAAAAAATCTGCAAACAGTTGCGTGTCTCATACAAGTAACAGATTATCCTGTTCTCAGAATAGACACAAGTACACATGCTTTGATTTTAGGGTAAAATGTGGGGAGGGAAATCTTAGCCTTTAAGCAAACAAATACAATAATTAAGTATGCCATAATTAAGTATCTTAAGATACTTACAAATGAAATGGTGAGATATGCTGATCAGCTGCCACTGTATTTGCAGATACTCAGCATCTCATGAAAAAAGCAAAAAAGATCTGTTCAAGTTGCAGTGTTCAGCTAGCTAGAAAATCTGTAGAATGTCAGCTCGTGCTGAAGTTAGTGTGAGGCAGCTGCACCAAGCCATACTGAACTGGGCTTCTCTGGCATGGGATGCCTCACTTTGGTCTCTAATATAAAAACCAGTTTTTAGGATAAATATTAGAGAATGACTGACTCTAACAAGCACCTGTGAAAGATGTTTTGCATTTGCATGCAGCACTGCCCTCCAATATAAACAACCTGAAAGCAAAACAAGACAGGAGGATGTGTGTCCAGGTTCAAAGCTGAATAAAATATTTTCCCTACTATTATATTTTGTGGAAATAGCTCAGAATCAATTAATTGTGACAAAACCAAGACCCTGCAATACTGACGGCTTGGACTAACTGCAGTACAAATACCTGTAGTCAAAGTAAGAGATACTTCAACGTATCACTACTTTTATGTAGCCACATCACTTTTCAAAGTTACTTTATCAACTTACGAGCTGTGTTTCTATAAGCAGACCAAAACTTTAGGTCCAGAGTAAGACTTTAGACATCTAACTCCCTGATTGTGGCAACAATTTCCTAAAATTTACTCACCCATGATCAAGTTAATAGGTACTTAAGAACCTGTTCCCCTTCTTCCTGCTACTTCTGCACAAACCTCTGACCTTCCCATCAGCATTTTAATGGTGTCAATTCTTCCCACAGTTCACTCTCTATGCCAGTGCAGAAATGGCAAAGTTCATTTTGAGAATTCAACACCTTGTGTTCTTTAGCATTTTTTCCACTTCACTGGCATCTTGTTTCACCCTCTTGTAAATGCACGTTTTAACCTACACACAGAGAGCACACTGTACACTCTGTAATAGATGTTAGGAGTTGTCACCCCATGTGGAAAGTAAGGACAGGGCTACAGAGGAAGGTGCAGACTGATGCGAGTGAGCTCTGCATGTGCTCTTGATGAGCTGGACATGAGCCAGTGCTCATCTGAAATCCTTATAGCTCCATTAGCACAGTGCTCTGCACAAGCTCGGGGACGCTGCCTCTCAGCAGTGCTTTCAGCTCAAGCTGGGCACCGTGCAAGGTCAGAGCTAATGTGTCTGGTTACCTGGGAACACAGCAGAGCACGCTGTCTGTTGTCTTCACCTGTATATGTAGTCATGCCACAGGACTATGTGCAAATATTCTTCAGTTTCTTCAGTTTTACAAGTTATTGTATGTATTGGAAACCTTTTTGAATTTGTACATACATTGCAATAACATGCAGCTGTTCAGCTTTCAAAAGCAGCCCTGTGAATTTGCACAGAATCAGATTATACTTGCAAAGATCTAAACACTGGCAGCAAGGACCTGTGCATGCCTAATTAATGAGAGATATATATAGCTGAAAATGTAAGAGAAGCATGACTTATTGCAGAATGTCCCTAAGATTGGTTCTTAGGAGGTAAACCACATGGGTGAACTTGGAACTAAGGTCCTTCTCTTCAGCTGTACAAGAAGAGCTCTAAAGGAGTGGAATCAAATCCAAGTTCATTCACTCACTATTACCAGCATTAAAAAGACAAGCTGTTAAAGTTATACAGTGTAGAGTCAGAATAAGAAAGCCTTAACAAAGATAAGAATTGCAGACTCCAGCAAAACCTTTCTAAGCATGAATGAATAGCCCTTTTCTCCTTTCCCTGGTATTTCTGTTCTCCCTCCTTTCAAAGAGCGCATGCTTTCTACCGGCTTGCCTTATATTACATTGTACACAAATTTGTCCATTTTAGATTACCACAATGGAGAGCAACCTGAAGACGATAGAAGAGGAGAACAAAGTAATTGAACAGCAAAATGAGTCTCTTCTTCATGAATTGGCCAATTTAAGCCAGTCTTTAATTCATAGTCTAGCTAATATCCAGCTGCCACATATGGTAAGTGATTGAGAGCACAAGTTAAGGAATTTGGCGATCTTCAGTTCACTTCATACAATAGATACCTTTTTTATGTTTATGATTCATCAACCAGTTGGATATTTGTGGTAACAGCACTGAAACCATAGAGATACATTTAACTGCTAAGAGACATGGAGGGCCTGTTCCAGTGTATCCTGTAACATTAAGTAAGAACTAAATAGGCATTTTAAATATTATAAAAAATGGTGGCAATATGCCTTGCTAATATGTTATGCTTAAATGAATATACAATTAAGAAAATAAAAGTTGTATATGAACTACTATTTAATATCTCGTAGGAACCAATCAATGAACAAAATTTTGATGCTTACGTGACCACTTTGACGGACATGTATACAAATCAAGATCGTTATCAGAGTCCAGAAAATAAAGCCCTACTGGAAAATATAAAGCAGGCTGTGAGAGGAATTCAGGTCTGAACAGCTGCTATAGTGGCGAAAATGTTGCTTAAAAAAAGGATGCCTCTTGTTTTTTGCTGCTGTAATTTACCAGAAAGTGTTATATATTTATTTCTGTTTGAAACAGTGTTATGCTTACAAGACTTCATAATGATTTTATGTCTTGCTTTAAAGATAGTAACTGCAGAATAGTTTTTTGAATACATTCACATTTTGTACGTTTTCATATAAGCTGACATAGTGTGATATGCCATGTAATGTTTATAGCTGCTAATGTATGCACATTTTTGGGGTATATATATTTCTGAAGAGGTAAGCTGATCAAAATAAATAGAGTGTAAATTCTTTTTAATGCTTTAGTGATTAAATGTTTTAGTATTTTGAACTGAAATGGACAAAAAAAAAAACAGCTTTGAATGACAATGTTGAGGTCTGCGGCCACTTTTTAAACACTATCATTTTGCCTCATGTTGGAGGATTTTATGGGATTTAAGAAATACATTTTGTGTGCATATTGTTTCATAGCAAGAATTGGTTGCAAAAATGCTTTATTTTTGAACAATGCTTGAAAATATTATGTGACTT
>VWZG01010829.1:173512-187937 GCA_013396735.1 Grallaria varia
GACAACAGTCAGCTGACACTTCTGGTCACTGCTGCCTGTGACAGCAACAGTGACCGTCAATACATGTGCCATATTCTACACAATGACATAACCCATGTTACCCCTGCAATGACTTAATATCTGGTTCAGATTCCATTATCAGTGTTAAACCACCTAATTAAAAACATCTTCCTTGAAAACAAACGAGCAATTACATAGAGCATTGGCAATTAATTGATTTAGAAGCACAATTATGACTTTGCCATATGCTTGGGTTCCTGTATTGAGTATATTTTAAGTCCAGCATTATGCAGTGGTATCAATAATTAATGCTGTACATTTTCCCTGCATGCCATTCCTCTTAATTGTATTCCTTAGAGATCATCCTAAATGACCAAGACAGGAACATCAATTCAAATTCTAGACTATCTCTCTGCCCCTTGCAAAGGCCAGTCGACTGCTGGGGGAATAGGGAACATACAGAGGGTCCAGGATACTTTGCACAGCAGAATGCAAAACAGAAAGCCTGGAAAAGCTGTGCAGTCAACTGCGGACATCACAGCAATTAAGAGGAAGATCATCTGTATACCTTATGTATACACGATGTGATACAGATGTTTTTGTAGGTAAGATGGGGAACATTTCAGAAGATCTGATCTCCTCCTTCAGAATCACATGTAAAATCTTATTCTTAATCATGCATGTATGATACACCCTGATCCATTCTGTTTCTTGTTAGCCTTTCGGCACTATGATCATGTACAGCCATAGATAGTTTTTCATATTAGAACTTGATTCTTCCTACTGTGAGACTTTTTCTGAAAAAAAGCCCAACAAAATATCAAAGCTTAAAAAAGAATAAGAAACTGCAAGAGGTGAACAGATTAAAAAAGTTAACATTTTGGAGGATAGCTGTATTTCTAATCTCAGTACACCAACCGGTGGGCTAGCATGACACAGAGCGTCATGTTCTCTGTGTTAGTAGTGAGCTGGGCAGCAGTAGCTGAAGTAGTTAATGCCCACTCCCTCCTTTTTTCTCCTGCCAAGATCAGTATTTCTTCTGAGAAAGTCTTTTGCCAAAGGACATGAGCCAACTCCTCTGGTCTCGGAAGACCATTTTTCCATTGTTGTGATCAACAGACCCTTCTCTGTGCCTTGTGGACTTAAACCTTCTTGAAGTTTTTTGGCTTAATCCTTCTTGAGCCTACTGTGCCCAGTATCCCAAGCAGTGTCTTCATAAATAACACTGGATATCTCTCTTCCTTTTTCCCAGAAATACTTTGCACATCATTACATTCTCATATTACATTTTGCTTTTTCTTGCTCATTCACTGTTGGCTCTTAGACCTGTGACCAACTGCTACATTCTGGAATAGATCAATAAAATGTCTGTTATCTCTGAGCAATCTCTAACCCTGTTTTTCTGTTTAGTCCCTCACATCACCAAGTTATGTACAATATATCATTTCTGTGCTGATCAGTTTTCCCATCTTTGGTCATTTCTGGTTTTGTTATGTAAAATCAGTAATGGGATTGTGTGCCTCAGTGGTACCAAATAGAGGAAAGTGATGGCAGAAACTGTATGCAAAAATAACTTTTTGCTCTGTCTTGTTACTACTATATAGAGAATTTTACTTCCATCATAAAGGGTGGGGTGACGTGGGATGGAGCATGTGCAATCAATTATTCATTCAACACTTTCTGTGGAGAAAACCAGATCTAAGTCTAGAGCAAGAGTTTTCATTACAGACACTTTTTTCAATGGAGGCATTGATCTCTAAACAAAACATTTAACCCTGCCAACAGTAGACTTGCTTTCCTTAATCATCTCTCATGGATGATTAGGAATAATTTGTGGATTCTCCAGGGTTCACTGACAGTACATTGAAAATTACTCCTCTTGCAAATGCTTCCCAAAAGCTCAATCAGCCAAACTTTCTGTGAAAAGGATCAAAACAGAAGACTAAAAAGGTGCAGAACAAGTAAACAGGGTCAGTAAAAAGCAAAATAAACAGGATATAGTCAGACCATCAAAAAGCTTTAATTTTAAATTAGCTTTAGATGTGTCCTGCTTTTGTAATCTGAAAACAGGAAATTCTTAACACTGAAAAGCCAAACTACGTCACTGAAAAAAGGCCAATATTCTGTCTCCTACCCCACCCCAAATGTTAGGGTTGCACTGGCTGGCATTGAGCACGTGTCTGAAGAGCAACCAGCTGGACTGTGGGGATGACTGAGGAAGTTTCTTTCTCCAGCCCTGAAACTCTCTGTGTGTTGTATGACTTATATCTGTGGATGCCTGTAATTTTGCTCAAGCACCCACTCCCCATTTGACGCTTAAACAATGATTATCCCCCTGAAGAACAGAACCTTGGGCTAGGTTTTCTTCTTTGTCAGATCTTACAACCTCACATGAAGATGTCCCTTGCTTCTGGCTCCTCTGGTGATGCTTGTCCTGCTTGTCCACCAGTAACTCTGAGGCTGAAGGCACTGAGCGGTCCCAGGGGCAGCGATACCTGCAGCAGCTTTGGGAAGACCAGCAGCTGCAGCAGAGACATCACTGGGGTGAGAGGAGCACTAACTGCTTCAAATTACGCTTTAGAGAACACTTCTGGTTTAGGTCCTTTCTGTGGTAGTTTGTCATGAAAATGAGGCACCAATTTATACGTAGCAATTATTTACAATGGAAACAATACAAGTAGCTTCATGTTTTTTCCATTTTTGTGGTGATCATGAGCTGGTTGTGGTTATTTTTATATGGGTTTGTTGCTTCAATTAATATAAGTAAATGTGTGAAAATCAATAGTATCTGAGCAGTGTGCTAGGAAATAATATGGTTTATAAAGAATGAGCTATTCAGTGACCCTCCTAACATATGGCATTGCTTTTATTTCATTCTTCACTGACCATGGCTTTTATAATGAGAGAACGGAAGTGTGCAAGCCATTACTGGATTTACACATTGAGGAGATGTTAACAAAATGAAAACAGATTTTCACACACTGAAATCTTTTTCTATATGGGCCACATTGTCCTTGCCTGAGATGTCGTTCCTAAAGTTTCTTATTCTCTACATGCACGAAACTGAAGATTTATTTTTTTCTTGTAACATTAACACAAAAAACTAGTGTGTGTACATGAGCATACAGTCGTAAATTGTGAGGAGTGTTGCTTCACAAAATCCACAGTCATGCCCCGGAGCCCTCAGACTCTGCCCAGATGGCTGCTCAAGATGTGTGAGCCACTTTCTTACTTAATCAGTTCAACGTTAACACCTCCACCAGCATGTTTAGGCCTAGGCAGAAGTAAAGTCTCTGCTCAAATGTGAGGAATATGTAACGTTAATTAATAAATTATTAAAAATGCTGATACCCCCAAACAGTATGTTTCCTAAGAAAAGATGGAGAGCCTGTCTATGGTATGCCTCATGGACCAAGAAAGAACTTTATTAGCTCACATCTCACTATCACTTTCAGTAAACTGCAAAAAGAAAGGTTCACATTAAAATCTAGTTTTGCTGCTCCAACCCAGGAAAATGGCATGGCAACAGTAATAACAGCAAATTTAACTATTCAAGTCTGTTCAGGAGAAACTTATTTTTGTCAGGTGCCAGTTTCTCTTATCCTCACCTGCTTAGTTATAGGCTCCTTTCCCCCTCTAAAAAAAAAAAAAATTAATCTTCTGAAATTCCCTTATTCCACTCTTTCTCATTTGCACCATCTATGGCTATTGGAATGCATTTGAGGACAATTTCTGAACATTATTTAAGCTGAATTTCCATCCCAGGAGGCAGGTCTGGAATACACTGTCTGGAAGAATAATTCATTCCAGGAAAGAGAAGGGAGTGATCTTTTTAAGCAATTGCATTTACTGTATGACAGCTGATGAAAAATACTAAGAACAATATGTGGTATGTCTGAAAACAGCTGCTGTATTATCAGCTGAAGTGCTAAGTTTTTGTAGTCAGAACTTACATGATTATAATTTTAAGCCATTTTAAACTGACTGGCATAAAAAGAGAATCTTTCAGGGTAGGTGGGTAAATAAGCAAGAAGCGATAGCAATATTCATGGCAAAGGTTGCATCTCCGATTGGACATGCTGATTCAGGTGAGGCTGCTAGCATTACATGGGAGGTGATCTCATCTGTAGATAGGGATCATGAAAACCATCGCATGGTGCATCTTGTCTACACATGATCAGCAGCTGTTTGAACAGGGATGCTCAGCATCTTGGAAAATCATTGTTCTTAACATGCTTCACTTTGAAAATCCTGGATAAACCTTGATTTTTCAAATTCCACTTTGAATTCACCCACTATTTCCTACAAAATCTGATATACAGTTAAGTGCTTGTTACAAAATAAATCTATAAATAAAAGGTAAAATTTAAAATGTTAAATTTAGATAAAACATAGATAAAAGGTAAAATTAAAAAAGCTAAAATATATACGCTGTCTATAATACTATACACTAATATATAGCACCATATATATTTTATAGATAAGCTACCTATAATACTAAAATACTCATCTATTAAATGATCTGTTCTAAATGCTGCAAGTGCACTCCCTCCAAATCTCACTGCAGTCAAGAGAAACCATGATTTAAATAGCATGACTGCAAAATGTGAGTGTGGCAAGGTCCTAAGCTGGCTTTCAAGTGGATCTGTCCAGGTGTTCTCCTCCCAAAGAAGACCAAAAATATTTCAAATACAGAAAAAGACAGGTCTGAACAAAACTAGGAGCTTTATTTTTTGAGCAGGGAAGGCTCAGAGCGGCCAGAAGAGAAAAGATTGCATTCTCACATGCTCCTTGCAAGCTTGTCCTTGCTTCCAAGCTAAGCAATGACCTTCTGAGTCACTCACTGGCTGAGCCCTTGCCTCCTTGGTCCTCGGAGGTTCCTTGAACCCTCTCCGAGAAGTAACTCCAGCTCTCTGCTCTGAGTCTCTCAACCACTGAGTGCTCCAGGCCCCAGAGCACACCCAAAGGAACAACCCTTAGGTTTCTGTGCCACTGGGGTTCACCTCCCTTGGTACTTTTTAATAACACAAATTTCTAACTGTCAATTAAAATGAACACCACGACTCAAAAACAGAAATGGAATTAGGAGTCACTCAAGCCCCTTTTAATGTCCTGGGGTTTTTTAACCTAAGACCCAAAACCTTTGTTCCTTGGAGAGAAAGGGCAGAAAAGCATTAGGAAGGGTGAAAAAGAAAGTTTAAAATGGAGAATTAATGACTGTGTCTTTTTAATTTTGGTGCCCCTGAAAAAGGTACAAACTAAAATACAAGAAGTGTGTTCTTCATGTTGATATTACAGATAATACTGAGGTTTGGTTTTTTTTTTTTAATTTTAAGGGCTAGTATGTACTAAAATCCCAGTCAACTGCCAGCTTTCTAATAGATACTTGTTTAAGAGGACAAGGTCTGTTCTTGTCTTTCTCCACAAAATAGGACATCTTAATTGCACTGGGTTTTTCAAATATTTGCTTTTTTGATAAAACCAAATAGTAATTTTAAAAAATCTTTCTTTTTTTACCCCCATTATTCCCTGAGATCTTTTTTATCTGGTTTTGTTCTGCTAGGAAAATGTGACAGTGAGGAGAATAGAATGAGAACTGGCAATGAAAGAAAAACAAAGCCAGAAAAATCAGCATAAAAAAAATACAAAATTTGCTGATTTTCTAAAATTCTTCCACCTAATTAAGTTTCAAATTATATGAGGATAAATAATAGATCCTTAACTCATGTAAACCCGCCATATTTTAAAGATATCATCACTTTCAGGCAGAGTTGGATGGGAATAAATTATGCTTTCCCCAGGCTATGGAAAAAGAAGGAAAGAAGACCAAACCAGCCAAATGTCCATTTTGTGGATGATCATAGGGCAGACTGAGGAGTGGAGGGCAGTGGGGCATTTACAGCAAGGATCATTAAGAACATAATTATTGTCTGTGCAACTGAAGAGAATTTTACATTACATTGATTTGCATGCAAAAGGCACCCATACTGCTACAGGTTTTAGTAGTAGAGTTTTTTCTCTATTTGTTTCTTAAGCAGGCTCTGTTTTGTTTAGTCTTATTTAAGGCTTGCATGGCTTAAATGGCTGTTTTGCTCTCTGTCAGGTCATTCTAAAATTCAAGGGTCAACAGGAAAAGAGCACAGACTGCAAAGATTAAATTTTGGTCATGATACAATAACCTGAGTTAGAAATCAAGACCCCTAATTGCACTGCTATTGTAACTCAGCCCCTTGAAGCAAATAACGTATTTTTGTTTTGTTCTCTTTTAGTACCTATTTGTAGTCCCCTCCTTACTGTCTAAAATGACTTAATTCTAACCAGAGATTTTGTAACAAACAACAGAACATCAAAGGTGACTAAAGGAGGAAGATCAAACAGGAATTAGTCAAGCCGGGGAGCAATTAGAGGACATCAAGAGTGCCCTGAGGGAGAGAAGAGCACCGAGCTGGCCCACCCTAGTTGAACAGTCCTGTAGATTTGATCAGCCTGGAAAACATGGATGAGTTGAGGGAGGTCTGCTGATAGCCTCAGTCACAGACAACCTAGCTGAACACACCCTCCTGTCTCCTACTTTGGTATTTGACCTGAAAGTTGGAGGAACTGGTTTATCTTTCTGGGTTATGGCTTTTAAACAGAAGCATCTATATGGAAAAAAACCTTCTTCTGAATGTCCTGTTGAAGTATCTCATTCCTTCCATTTTTTCAAAACCTTTGTTAAATTATTGTCATCTGCCACTCAAATCAAGCTATGGTAAGTTGATTTTCCTCCCAAAAAACTGTTGCATTTCACTGGAAGCTGAGGCCACGGAGACTAGAGCAGGCCATTCCTGTCTCAGATTGTGTCATACTGGTAAAACTGCTGATGACTCACCTTCAGGCTTGGGAGGCGTTTTGCCCAGCTGGTCACCTAGGCTCCTGCTATTGTTAATGGGCGAGTTGTCATTGCCAAAGGGCAAGTCAGGAGATGACAAACACTGAGATGTTGGCTGGAGGGGATGTCTGAAAGCCTCTTGGCCAGCCTCCTGCTCAAATAAGGATATTGCCAGCACTCTCTCACAGCAGTCATGGTTTCATCTAATAAAATTCTGAGAACCTCTCAGAAAGACAATTCCCAGCATTTCTGTGTAACCCATGCCAGTGCCACAATGCCATCCTGGCAAACAATATTTTTACACAATATCCAACCTGAATTTCTGAGACCACAGTTTACCACCACTGCACCTGTATCATTGCTATTAGATCATCTGCCACTCAAAGAATTGCTATCACTTTTTGTAGTTTCTTTTCAAAGTGTCACAGGTTACTGTTGGATCACAACATTAACACAAGTTCACCAGACGAAACATGCCCAAATACTTCAGTCTATGCTCACAAGTCAGGTACTGAAGGCCCTTAGTCATCCTGGTGTTCCACCTTCTAGCTTTTTTTCATCCCCTTTGATCTGGTGAGCCCAGGATGGGAGGTGTCTTCCAGGCAGGATCTCATGTGCCCCAGCTCGTGAGGAAAGCAGCCCCCCTCGAACTGCTGACTATGTTTCTCCCAGTCATGCTCATTCTTTAAAAATTAAGAACAGAAAACATTTACTCTGTTCTGGAGAGTTCAGTGGTGTTTGTTGAACACCCCCTCTAGGACCCTTCCTAGGATTGGGTACGTCCATGGTGAGGGCAGTGGGACAGCACCAGGCAGCCAGGGCCACCTCACATCCCAGCCAGGAGCACCTGGGGAGCATTGCAACCACCCAGCCCTGGGCATCAGGCACCTCCCTGGGACTGGGTCCGGATTGTCACCTGTGGACTGGGCTTGGGATCAGCCCCACTGGGGAAACCAGTGTCTGACACAGCCCTGGGGTGGCTGGGCAGGGCTGTGGGGATGGGGATGAGCTGAGGCCAGGCTGGAAATGGCAGTATGTTTAAAAGTAGGTCTGCTTGCCCTCACAGGGCACTGGCCTTCCCCACAGCAGCCCCCTCTCCTCAGGGACCAGCTTTGCTCTTCCCAGACTGGCCCAGCACCCCAACAGCCAGAGCTCTGGGCTCGAGGTGCCCAGCATCCTGACCATATCCAGCTGGGAAGTGGGCACAGTCCCACTGCATTCATCTGCCTCCAGAGAGGGCATTGGGGTTTATTTACGTCTGTAAAACATGTGGCTGGTGGCTCTGATCCTGTCTGAGGCCTCTAGGCACAGCTGTAGTACAAATCATAGCCTGGAATCTCTTCTGGGTGAGGTATTTCCTCAGTGTAGTCAAGGGATTAAACTAATAACACCCAATTTCCCGTTATGCTGATATTAAAGAAAATTACTCTGTGGGAAACCAGGAGCTCATTGGTTCAAGTACATTTTCCTTTGGGAAAGTCTCTTCAGGGGAGTCTTCTTATAGTCCTTTATCATTACAGGCAAACTCTTCTATTGTACATTGTCTATGTTTTCCTACATTTTAAGAGGCTTGCCAAAGAAGGCCTTTACATTATTTTTTATTTTTATTCAGTATTTTTCTTATCATATCATTTAAAAAACCAGAATGATAAAAACAGGTTATCCTCTTGTGCTACTTACTTTTCATGCCTGACTTCACTAGCCAGTGCAGCTTGATGCATTTTACTCCTACTGCATTACCTGTGAGAGTTCTGTGGAATCAAAAAAAAAGGCAATTAGGTCTAATGGATCCACAGTCAGAGTTAGCAAAAAAACAAGCTTATGGCTTATTTTCCTAAATATCAGATAGGGGGTGAGCAAGGTCCATTTCCCATAGCTACACCTAACAAAGTCTCCCTTTGAAAGGGAAGACACATTAAAATGCATTGTCTGAAAGGACAGAAATATCTGGCAAGTGGAAGTTATACTGGCTGATTTAAAATAAAGCAAGAATCTTTCCTTGGACATATACACTAGCACCAGGTAGCCTGGTTGAAGCAAAGATTCAAAGATAATTTGGAAGACAGCCTTTTCTTTTTCTGCAAGTCTCAGGAATTTATTATTATCAAGAAATTAGCAACGCATATTCATGTCTGCAAGTCACCAGGCAAATGAAGACACCCAGCGTATTCCAGTGCTAGGTACACTCTTATTTGAACTTAGAAGGAACCTTTTTTATAAAGCAACAAGTGAAGAAATAATTTCCTCGAGAAACTCATATTCAGGAAAGAAGAATGGCAGTTTTTAGGATATTAACAACATCACTTTCCCAACTGAGAGATAGAAGGATTTGTAACTCTGGCTTCTGTAGAGACAACCATCCTCAATCTTCTTTGCTTGACCAGCAGATATCATAAACCCAGAAATGTCCGTGGTCAGAGGAGAAATTATACTGCCTCTGACTGACCTGGCTACAAAGATGCATGAGGTATGTCAGGAAGTATGTATCTAAGTATTAGCCTAAGCTTTCCTGGATAGTTGGGAAAATCTTTTTATGAATTTTATGAATTTTAATAATTTGACTTTAGCACACTTGCTGACATGCCTTCAGTTACCCCATAACATTCACTTTGCATACATAACAGAAATAAAGGGCAAGATCATATGTTCTCAAAAACAGTCTGTTTTGTTTCTGCCTAAAAAACAACCCCAAAACCAAAACATTAATGTGTGTTTAATCTTTACATCCCTGTGCTGATATATTATAATGAAAACACTTCAAATATAATTTTCTATTTTGAAAATCTGTTCCTCTTAACTGTTACTGTTATTGCTGACTGAAATGGTTCTACATAATAAACTAGGTCGTGATTCAGTGTCTGCCGAAGTCAATGCAAAGCATTTCCATTGTCAGGTATCTGAAGATACACTGAAATGTTTTGAGTGCGTGATTTTATATCCAAAGATAGAGATTTAAACTGAAAAGGATTTGAGCATATATTGCTCATACCTGAATTTTTAGTAAAACAAAAGATAAAAGTATTAATAATTTAAACATTTAGAAAGTTTTCTTTAGTACGTCAGCAAGCAAAAGCTATACAACGAAATTACTGGTATGGAATAAAACCAGCGAGTGGCAGTATTTGATAAAAATTTGAGAGGTAGGTAGGAAACTTTTAAAAGCAAGTGGAGATTTACACTATATCTAACTATAAGGAAAGCAGTTCTGCTAGCATTCAGAAAGAAAGATGTCTCATTTCCAGAATATTTTTTTCCTTTTTGTTAGGTCAACTTTTCAAGTAGAGAAATTGGAAACAGAAGACAAATTTCCCATGGATATTTATATGCAGGGTCAACAAAAATGACCCTGCACATTTTATAAAAAATCTTCTATGAAAACTGGCTAAGAATAGAAAGATATATCAAAACCATTTGGAAGTCTTATTTATCAGAAACCTTCCCTGCCACCAATTTAGAATAGTATGGAATGAATATTAAAATCATAGAATCATAGACCTTTAAGATCGTTGAGTCCAACCATAAACCTAACACCTCATAATTCTGAAATCCATAAGGCATAAGGCATCATTATTATATTAACCAAGAGCCTGGAAGTAGTTGCATGTAACAAAGTAAATGGTAAGAACATGTTAAGGCTAAATTGCATAACTAGAGGGAGAATATCTATGCACTTTTATTCTCACTCAGAATTACGTAGGTATGGCACAGATACTTCTGATGCATAGCACGATAGTTAGACAAGATCCTGAATGCTAAAAATTTTTCAGAACAATTTTCATTTCCTATAGAAAAGATGATCAATTTTAACTATGTACTTTGTTTCTGAAAAAAATGATCACAGTGCACCAAAACGACACAAAGTAAACTGCCATCATATTTTCCTAAATGCTACAAATATCCCAATTTATCTCTATATTATCTCTACATTACTGTGTTTAATTATCTAACCTCAGATGTTCTGCTGCTTTCAGTGCAGGCACTACAGGATGACAGATTTACAGCCACCAAGATGCCCTAATGTGAGTGGCATTTCCGTAACAAAACCTCACTTGTGCCAACACTTGCACTTCATAGGTCAAAAGTGCCTGAGGGTTTCCTGGACTAGGAAACAAATTTAATTTTCGGATTAAAGTGTGCGCATATCCCAACACTGATTACAAATGCAGAGGAGGCAACACACATAGCAGCTGCTCGGTAAATTGAGGTGATGAACTTTTTAACCTGCTTACTCTGTAAACTCCCTTCTACTTCAGACTGGCATCCTCTACTGTAAAACAGCTGATGTGGATGTGTATGAGATTCTGAGCAACTTGATGTGTTGAAATAGCAGACTAAGCCTAGTCCTGCAGTAGTATTTAGAAATGTACCCAATTTAGAAGTATATCTAATAGGAGTCTCTGTCTACCCTAGAAACTCTGTAATCATACTGATGGCATGTCAGTAAGCCTCCCCTATCTCCAGACACACATTGAGCCCCCAGGCTCCCAGTGGGCCAGCCTCCTGCTCGCTGGGATGCTGAAGGATGTTAAAGGGTTCGGGACTCCTTAGAACAGGAAAAACACTTCTATATTTCCACTAGCTAACTTATTTTTTAAGATACAAGCAGTCATGTCTCGCTTTGGAGAAGGAGACGTAATGACTAATGAAAAACAAAGTCATAGATAGTGACTCCTCTCAGCATATTTTGATTCTTGGCCCATCAGTGATTTCCAGCACTCTTAGCACACTTCCAGGCTCTGATTTTCTACATGAGGCATTTGACTTGATGGGAAAAAAGAAAAAAAAAAAGTTTCCAAAAGTCATTCGCTGATTAATGGGCTAAAATCAAGTCTTCACAGTGAGGTTCGTAATCACAGAATCACAAAATGGGGCAGCCTAGAAGGAGCCACAGTGGTTCATCTGGCCTGACCTCCCTGCTCGAGCAGGGTCATCCTAAAGCCCATGGCACAGGATTGTAGTTCTTGAATATACAGAGGGAGACTCCACAACCTCTGCAGGCAATCAGTTTCATGCATTACTCCAGTTAAATTTTAGACAAGAATGGCCTCTACATTGTTCCTTGAACAAAAAGGGATTCGGGCAACCCTGCAGCAGTGTCATGGCTTATTTCTGGCTGGAACTGAGGTTGCTGACAAATGTCATTTATAAGAGAATATGTTGCTGTTAGACCTAATAGGTTAGTTGTGATCACTGTTACTGTCATCACAGAAATTACTTGCCAATGTTCACCTGGGATAGTTGAAGTGTGGAGAGGGTTGGAGAGAAGGTATCGATCTACTTAGGGCCTGATCACGTAAGAATGACAATGTTTGAAATCAAAAAGGCAATATAATTTTTTTTGTCCTCATGAAAGATTCATTTTGAGAAAATGTTTAGATCATGTGAGTTGTGGCCGGAACCATTATTTTTCTGACATTCTAGTGGTTCTCTTACACTTCCTTGCCAGTGTACCCCCGAACCCCAAACCACCAAAATAATGTAATTCAGGGCAAATGATTGTCCTGGTTCAGCAGACAAAGTGACAGCATTCACAGGGGACATTCCAAGGGTTGTGTACGCGGTTCTTTCAGAGCAGGGCAGAAATGGAACTTGGCTTGTTGGACTTGTTTCTTCCCATAAGCGTTTCCCCTTTCCCCCTCATCTTTTTCCCCCTCATCTTTTCTATTCGCTCTCTGTTCTCCTTTCCCCTCCCTTCCCCTTTATCCCCCCTCTCCACTGCCCTCACTTCCTCTCGTCTTGCCGTCCTTCCCTCCCGCGGTGAGCGCCGCCGTCCCTCTCCGTGGGTGCCTCCACGCCCACCGGGAGCAGCATCCCCGCGCCGGGATCCCGCTCCCGCGGGGCGGCGCGTGCCCAGGGCTGCGCGGAGCCCCCTCGGGGGGCGGCCCCAGCCCGGGGCGGGCCCAGCGCCGTCCCCTCCTCCGGCCCGGCCCGCCCCGCACAGCCCCGCGGCAGCCGCGCCGGGCAGCGCACCCGCCGGAGCGCCGCCGCTGCTGCTCCTCGCCCTCCTGCCCCGCAGCATGGCCCGGCGCGAAGCGGCGGCCGCCCCCGGGCCCCGCCCCNGAAGGAGACGTAATGACTAATGAAAAACAAAGTCAAAGATAGTGACTCCTCTCAGCATATTTTGATTCTTGGCCCATCAGTGATTTCCAGCACTCTTAGCACACTTCCAGGCTCTGATTTTCTACATGAGGCATTTGACTTGATGGGAAAAAAGAAAAAAAAAAAGTTTCCAAAAGTCATTCGCTGATTAATGGGCTAAAATCAAGTCTTCACAGTGAGGTTCGTAATCACAGAATCACAAAATGGGGCAGCCTAGAAGGAGCCACAGTGGTTCATCTGGCCTGACCTCCCTGCTCGAGCAGGGTCATNGCGGGGGCGGAGGAGGGGATGGACACCTGGGCGAGAGGCACCGGGCTGGCTGGGTGGATGGGTGGCGGCGGAGCCTCAGCCCTTTGTCTGCGGGCGGCGCAGGGGGCCGGACCCGCGGCGGTGGCTCTGCCCGGGCGCCCCCGCGCTGCTCTGGGGCTCCGGGGCCCTGGGCTCGGCTCGGCTGGACTGGGCTCGGCTCGGCTGGACTNTCAGTTTCATGAATTACTACAGTTAAATTTTAGACAAGAATGGCCTCTACATTGTTCCTTGAACAAAAAGGGATTCGGGCAACCCTGCAGCAGTGTCATGGCTTATTTCTGGCTGGAACTGAGGTTGCTGACAAATGTCATTTATAAGAGAATATGTTGCTGTTAGACCTAATAGGTTAGTTGTGATCACTGTTACTGTCATCACAGAAATTACTTGCCAATGTTCACCTGGGATAGTTGAAGTGTGGAGAGGGTTGGAGAGAAGGTATCGATCTACTTAGGGCCTGATCACGTAAGAATGACAATGTTTGAAATCAAAAAGGCAATATAATTTTTTTTGTCCTCATGAAAGATTCATTTTGAGAAAATGTTTAGATCATGTGAGTTGTGGCCGGAACCATTATTTTTCTGACATTCTAGTGGTTCTCTTACACTTCCTTGCCAGTGTACCCCCGAACCCCAAACCACCAAAATAATGTAATTCAGGGCAAATGATTGTCCTGGTTCAGCAGACAAAGTGACAGCATTCACAGGGGACATTCCAAGGGTTGTGTACGCGGTTCTTTCAGAGCAGGGCAGAAATGGAACTTGGCTTGTTGGACTTGTTTCTTCCCATAAGCGTTTCCCCTTTCCCCCTCATCTTTTTCCCCCTCATCTTTTCTATTCGCTCTCTGTTCTCCTTTCCCCTCCCTTCCCCTTTATCCCCCCTCTCCACTGCCCTCACTTCCTCTCGTCTTGCCGTCCTTCCCTCCCGCGGTGAGCGCCGCCGTCCCTCTCCGTGGGTGCCTCCACGCCCACCGGGAGCAGCATCCCCGCGCCGGGATCCCGCTCCCGCGGGGCGGCGCGTGCCCAGGGCTGCGCGGAGCCCCCTCGGGGGGCGGCCCCAGCCCGGGGCGGGCCCAGCGCCGTCCCCTCCTCCGGCCCGGCCCGCCCCGCACAGCCCCGCGGCAGCCGCGCCGGGCAGCGCACCCGCCGG
>VWZG01010829.1:188473-304066 GCA_013396735.1 Grallaria varia
TCACCCCCCGGTCCTGGCGCGCCCCTGCCCGGGTCTGAGCGGTGCCCCCGGTGCGGCGGGGGCTGCCGGAGGGGGATGTTCTGGTTTGCCCGCCGGCGTTGGGTCCCAGCTCAGCCGTCCCTCGAAGGATTTCGCCGCTTCCTTAGTATCCTACTTAAGAGCACGGTCAGTCGGCAGGGGGATCGGCATGGGTATAGGTGGCACTTTCTGCTCGGTTCTGAGGCATGGTGGGGATGTACGAGCAAACCGGGACCCAAACCCTGGGGCTGCTGAAAACTAACCTGGCTCAAGTTCCTACAGAGCCTTGTAAACATTATTTAATGTCCATTTCTTTTTTAATTCAGGAGCAAATGTTGAAGTGCCCGACCGTCCCTCTGTAGGGTCTGGTCACTGTTTTGGTGGGACTGTATTGGTATTAAAATTCAGTGTTGACAATGATGAATATTTAGTTGACATTGATTTTACTGAAATAGTTACCCTTCCAGCCGTATTTCCCTATTTTAAAGGCAAAGTTCCAAATGAACATCACACGCTGTTTTGTTTCGTGGCTTACTAAGAGGCACGGATTTGTTCCACTGACCTGCTTATATGTTACTTGGGCTCAGAAAGCTCTTGGCATCAGCCCTGCCCTTTCCTTACACACATGCAGGCGTGGAAGCTGAGCAGAGCTTGGCCCTGGGAATTTTCTGCAGGGCCTCCTGTAATAAATTAACTTGTGACTTTGTCAGATATTTTCAAAAGAGATCCATAAAGCCTTTCTGTGTTTCAGCTTCCAAGTATTATTTAATGTGAAGAGTACAGTCATTTACCATTAACCAAGTCCCTCTTTGGCAAGAAGCACAGGCTTTTGGCAGAATGAGATTAGCCCGGCAGTACTTGTAAACCTTTTAGGGAACAGTACAGGAAGTGGGTGGCTAATGTTTCTTACATTTGAAACAAAGTACATTTACAGAACACCTTTTGCCTTGAGATTACAGGAAACAGTGTAAAGCTGGTTTTGTGAATCATCTTAAAGGAAAAAAAAATCAGATTGTGGAGTCAAGTCTTAATGGCTTGGTTTTATGTTAAAGGTAGAATGGTCTGCAGCAGCAGAAATTATTAGATTAAACCTCACCAGGGTGGATCTCGCCTTACAGTGGGGGTTTATAATCTTGCAGTGAGTCAGAGGAGAATGTGTGAACAATGCATTCATTATACTCATCTAACCCCACTAATGTATCAAATTGTCTGGTATCCCAAATCTGAATTATCATTCCGTTACAATGCAAGCTACGGTGCTACAGAAGTAATGCAAAAGAATTTAAAAACATGTTTTGAGTTTGACAAAGAACGGTAATTCTCCAAGTACGCCCATGGATGACCAGCATTCTTCCAAAATTAATGGTGGCCTTGTCATCTAGTTATGAGTATTACCCTTTCTCAACAACTGACTAGGAAACTATTGTAAATAAAATGGGTAGTATTGCATCTATAAATGCTCAACTACTCCTCCTGCTGTTGTAAATGGGAAGGAGATGAGTCAAAAGATAGTTGGGCAATATGAGTCCCTGGGACAAAGAACAATGGTACAATTTGTTTAGTAATCAGTAGTTTGGTACCAATTATACATAGTCAACTTGCCTGTTGTATATGAATTGCCTACTTATAGCTGTAGGATGGATTTTCATAATAATTATGACCTGTCTGAGACGTTCATTAGATTACCAGACAGTTGACCACCCAATTTTTTTACTTACCTGCTATGTTGAACTGCAGTTTTACACAGCAGTGTTACACTTCACAGGGGTCGCCCATCATCCACAAAGGGCTTTCTACACTCAAGAATAGTTACTTTTGTAAGTGTTGAAGTAAGAGGCTGTTTCATTTTTTGTCTCTGGTTTGACTCTCACAGTTTGTCTTTCATGTAGAGCCTGTATATTAAATGTATTTTCATTAGTAACAGTGTTGATAGTTAGGTAATTAAAAATAATTAATTCATTTTAATTAAATGCTTTTCCCTTTAAAGCACAAACCGAGGAAATCCTGCAAAGTGTGTTGCTGATGCGTTAAGTCCATTTTTACTGGCATTGATAAATTCCACACTCTCTCATCTGTTTTATTTCTTCCTTATGACACAGATTGACTGTGCAAAGTAATTTTGTAAAAAAACATCACCATAAGTTTTTCCTCATTTGTAAGTATTTTGCTGAGCACTGGTTCTGAAAAATGTCCCATTTTGGAAGCTGACTTGATTTTGCTCTACTTCACATATAATTTGTTGCATGGATTAAAACAGCATGGGGCCCAGACCCATGGTACACCCAAATGTTTTTCCCCACATATAAAAAATGTCTACTCCTAATCTCAGGCTCTCTTTTGGAAACTGTCCATAACATTACTAGTTGCTGACCTTGCCAGTGCTACTTCTGGCTGTACATTTTCTCACTCTCTCCTGCTTCCCCCACTTTCTGGCACTTCCCCCTTCCTTGCTGGAGGATGGAATCCATGGTTTAGATTGCTTCCTCAGGGTAGATTCTGCCAGCTTTGAAAGAATGCAGGGAGCCTTGCATGAGCCTGTGGTTTCACCCAAGATGAGATTGTTACCTGGATGCTTTGTAGGGCTGTGGCCAGCATCCCAGCCAGAAGGTCCTATGCTGATTTCCCTTAAGAGTAGACCAAAGCAGTTTGAAAAACCACTTCGTGCCATAAGTACGATTGTGGAAATTTCCTTTCATCTCTGCCTAAATATAGTGTTCATGTATTTGCAGAAATTGCTGAAACATATTTATATTAGACCATTTAAACAGTTGAGGAATGTAAAATTCTGGGTATGGTACTATTGCTGTCCCTTCTTCCCATAACTGTATCCTATCTTATATAAGGGATTTCTGTATTCTACAGCAATTTCTAGTATATGGTGTTGGTAATTCTGACAGGAGTCCTTTGAATATTGATGCAATATGTTACTATTTGTGTCTTGCCTAAACACGACCCAAATCCAAATGCATCTACAGGACTAGTTACACATACTCAGACCAATACTGACATTTGTTTGCAGTTTTTCTTGGCAGCACTTCATTGCTCTCTTATTTTTTGCTAGCTATGCAGGCAGATTGTATTCACTGCATTTGGAACTGTACAAGCATAGTTATATTTTCTGCATTTGGGTCTAACAGATGAACAAGAAAAGAAACATGTTTTGTTATTAGAAGAGGTAAAAATAGTTGCCACTAAAGAAAGTGGACTCGATTTGCACTAATAATGGTATGTAAATTATTGATGAGATAATCTTATTTTGAAATAAGTCACAGTGTTATCTATGAGTAATTATTACTTTGGCTGCATGTCTGTTGTGAACAAAATGCATTTTCAATACATAAGTATAATTTTAAGTGATCAAACCTTATAGAACTTTTTAAGTTGCAGTCATTCCAAGTGAGTGGCTTTTGAAGGTAATCAGTGAAATGAACTTGAAGGCAACATTCTGTGTGGCTTGTTACTGCTTTTGTTATGTGATTTCAACTTATTCTTAGGGTGCATACCTTTTTATTTATTTAGTTATGTATTTTAATTTCTGGTTTGCAGTGTAAATGTCAAGGGAAAGGGGAAAGAGTTTTTTAGTTCTATGGTGACTTTCTAGGTGTCTGAGTAAGAAGTACTTACATTTTTTTGTATGTCCATGAGAATTTTTTGTGGAATCTAATGTACATTCATAGTGCCAGTGAAAAGCATTATTGATGCTTCTCAAGAGTATTTATCTTAATACAATTAAAAACCCTAACACTGAATTACACAAATCGCACCTCTGCTTGGAGAATACATGAATTACTAAAGAGTAAGGGGTAATGGAAATGTAATGACATTTTGCATTTCAGTGTTGATTTGTGGTAACATTATGCCTCTTAACAGAGGCATTTAGGGAAATGAAATGGGTGATATGTATGGAGTCTGTCAGTGCAGGAGTCTCTGGGCTATCACAGTGGGAATCTTACTGCATGCTGTTAGCAGATCTGCTGTTTAAAATTACGCATTATCAGTCAGCAAACAACCATCCCATTTTCATCTAAAAATACAGGATTCTTGCTTTTGATCAGATCTTTGAGATACTTTTAGAAAAATTAAGACAGTAAATAAACAAACCTCACCACTGTGAAGGACAAAGGATTGCAGTCTCAAATCTGGACTGTGAGTAAGCTTGATCACTGCTGAACACCAGTTTGCAAATAGGAGTTAGTCAAGAGATATGACACCGGTATAAGGTTTTATTAAAGGCAGATTTGTACATACTTAGTGTTGAAAAAAGAAGAACAGATACTGAAGATTTACTTGAAGCATTTGAAAATAACTGAATACTGACACAGATATTGACAGACTCTTAACTGGGCAACAAACTGCTATAGGTGGCATTTGCTAGTGATGATTTGCTTGAATGACACAGAACAGGGGGGGAAAGCACAAGGTAATTTTTATTGAAATTGTCTTGGGTCTTCCTTTAGAAATTTCATGAACCAGTGCAGGGTTCAATTTGAGATTAAAGCACATACATTTAGGTCTCTATCCATAAGAGTCTACCATCGTATTTGGTTTCTGAACTTCTCTTCTACTGAGTAGCAACTTATGCAGTACAGTTTGTAGTGCCTGAAGCAGATTAAGCTTACTCAGAAGGGGACGCCTTCATCTGAGGTAAGAATTTTGGCTACCTTCCCCAAAAGGACCCAGGTGCCCACTGGGCCTGTGCCATATCTTCTTACTCTCAACAGATGGTTCAGATAGCCTGAGACACTGGTTGAACAACTGAATTAAGCTGCTGCTGGTTTGGGCAGCTTATTCATTTATTTATGCCTTCTCGGTCTTGAGTATATTGACTAGTGGTCTGTTGACAATAAAAGGAGTTTAAATGCCAGTATGTAAATGTCAATATTTATTTGTCTAAACAAAAGCTTAAAGTATTTTCACAAAGATAATGTTTTCCTAGAATTTTCAAGAGAAAAAATCTACTTGCAAAAAGCAGACTAGGGAGTCATAAACAATAACAAAAAATAACTTTTAAAGTATGTAAGTTGCTAAAAGGAGAGTATTTTCCCTCTGAGTCCCAGCAAATCAAGTGGATGCTGCAAAAGATACCAATCCTCCCCAGCAAAGCAGCTGTGTCGGGTGTGTAGGATGTGAACCCTGCTAAAGGCATTCCCAGGCAGTCTGATTGTGTTGCTGATGGAATGAGCCAGGACCAAGGCCTGAGTGTGTTAAGGAGACATTTGCAGAGCTTGCAGAATGTGCTTGGTCGTTAGCGGGGGGCAGAAGGGCACAGCACTGATAGTGTTTGACATTTACTGGGAGACATTAGGCAAAGCTGCAGCAGAAGGCCCAAATGAGTCTTCACTTTGAGTCACTGGATCCACTAGTGGGAAAACATTTTTGTCATTTCAGCAGAATGTTAGCCCTCATCAAATCCTTTGTTGGAAGATGGGAAACATATGGAACAAAGTCATACCCAACATGTCTTGCAAGTGTCTTACTGTGTATTCAGCACACTGTCATCAGAGGAATACATTGTCATATGTTACAGATAATAAATATAATTTCTGGTTTTTATCTTTTTTTTATTAAAATGTTCCTTTGACCAGTAAATACTTAACATTTGAGTGTTAAAATGCTAAATATGTGTTTATTTACAGAAAGATGTATTTGATTTTATTCAATATGGAACCATTTGACCTGATATCTGTTCCTTGAGGGTGACTGAAAGTGCCTCTTATAAACAAGTAGACAGTATAGAGCAGCATATAGTTGTTTATCCCTATAATAACTTGTAGATAGAGATTTTCTGAGCTAAAGGTATTTCCATATTATATGTAAATCTTGATGGCTCACTCCTCCACAAATTGTTTAACCTCTTTTTTCCAACTAATTTAGCTGTTAACTTACTCTCATAACTTTCAGTGACAAGCAGTACTACACAACCTACATGGTGTAAATTGCCCTCTTCTGTTTGAAGCCTGCACATTGCTAGCTTC
This sequence comes from Grallaria varia, assembly GCA_013396735.1. Taxonomy (NCBI): domain Eukaryota; kingdom Metazoa; phylum Chordata; class Aves; order Passeriformes; family Formicariidae; genus Grallaria; species Grallaria varia. The sequence goes on from VWZG01010829.1 coordinate 194,467, forward strand.
ACTTCGTGTCCCCCATTTCTTCTGTTGGAAGAGACAGTGAAGACTTGATCCCTCTTTATCATCTCAGTGACAGCCATGATTTTATGATCTTTGATCCTAAGCTTCTCCATTCATTTCTTGTTAAAGTTGGAGTCTTCTCAGTGAAAGGTTGGTGCTCTTTATCTCTCATCTGGACTGCTGCTGCCCCACTCAGCTGTGTTTTGAGATGAGGGAATTATAACTTTGCCCAGTATTTGCATGGACAGATCTGGTATGTGGGCTAACCGAGGATTTATAGAGCAGCATTAGGGTGATCTCTGTTTTTATTTTCTGTTCCTTTTCTTATAATTCCTAACAAGATATTTCTTTCTCTTGAACTGTTTGGAGTTTTTTTGTTTGTTTTTAGGGCCTAATCAATGGTAGTTTAAGATCTGCCCTTTTATTTGTGAAGTTTGGTTTCTCCATATATGTTACTTTGTATTAATACATGCATTAAGTCTGCATTTTAATAGCCATTCATGGCCTGTTGACAGGTTCTTCTGCTGTTCTTCCTAGTCAGGCTTCATTAAAATAGATGAATATCATAAGCAAAACTTTATTCTTTCTGTTGTTCGTTACCCTTCCACTTAGGAATAAATCGAACAATGCAGAACTCAGCACAGCTCTCTATGAAACTACTGGTGACCTACACCAGTTCAGAAAACTTGCCATTTACTACCAGCATGCTCATCTGGACTGTGTAGGGTATTTGCTTTACAGCTGTTTCAAAAGATTGTCTTTAATTCCCAAAGCTTTGGGAGTTTGGACTGTCGTTAGCACAAGATTTTTTTTGTTTGTTCTACCGAAACATTTTAGAAAGCCATAAAGATTATACAGATCAGTGAATTGCTTGGCATTGTCTGCATCCCCAGTTCAAAATCAGAGTTTTTAACATTTTTCTGACTTCTTCATTCTGTTAACAGATAGTTTCAGTGCCTGTGCTTTTCCTCAGTTTTCACAAACAACAGCATAATTAAAGAATGACTAGTTAGATGAGTTTTCATCGTTACTTTGGGGAATTTAAGGGCATGAGGGACACTGAATAAGAAATTCTAGTGTAGTTGAGACAAACATGGGATTACTCACTGGAAAGAGTAAGAAATGGGTGCTTGGACGTGAGTAAATATACTCCTCTTCTAATTCCCAAAGGAAGCTGGTGGAAAAATAACAGGGAGATGCCTATCCCTTGTATCATCAGAAGGGTCTGGATCTGAGAGAGGAGAGGAGTGCCTCACCTAAAATTGTGGTAAACACATGCCAGAGAGAAAAGTAGGATTAATAAATATTCCAACCTCCTTTATTTCCTGACTAACTCTTACTGACTTCTCTCCCGAGTGAGATCAGTGCTCATTAAGAGATGACATGGGCACGTCAGTAGCCAGCAGAAAACTTGGCCATTTAGATATTAAATAAATGTCAGGCTGCTTACATGTGTTTATAGATGGGCTTGTAAATAAAATAGGTTTAAATTAAAAGGTCAAAAGTCTAGCAGAAAAGAAAAATAGGAAGCACCGCCAGTAAAGAAAATGGAGCTTGGCATGAAGATAGATGAAAACTGTAGAAAAATCAATATAATAGAAGAAATATATATTGCTATTATTATATGAAAAAATAGCAGACAACTATTCAGCAAATAACAAAAAAAAAGCGAAATAGTGTGTTATGTGTAAAATTGCATAATATTTTATTTTTTAAATTACAAAATGGCCTTTTACAGGAACATTTTGCTTTGTATAATGGAAAAAATAAAAATGCTAGATTAATATTTTGAGACTCCAATTCCATTTTGAGCAATTGAGAAATAAACTAAATTTTCATCCATCTTGATTCATCTCTCAATATGGTATTTTTTCAATTATGTCTTTTTGGATTCAGGCTGAGACTTTCAAAGTTTATTGTAGTTTGTTTACAGAATCTTTCCCCACTTCATTTATTATTTTGTGATCAAATATTTTGTACACTCTTGATCTCATCTTGCAAATGTGAACTTATGCATAACTTTGTATACATGAATAATCCCCAGGCTTCTGATTCTTCCTGGACTTGGACATTTGCTGAGTCTTTTTCTAGCAAGCCAAAGTGTTTACAGCTTTATAGGATAAGACTTCACTTATAGAAAAGTTTCATTTATAAAAGTAACATTTAAAATCTACATCACGCAATCTAAATATTTATAGTTACTTGTCTTTTTTGAGAAGTTTATGTATAAAAAGAATTCAGTATTTTAAATACATGTGTATATGTTTGTGTCTACATACTTATATATATACATGGTATATATATTGTGTATAAATATATATGTATATATATTGTGTATAAATATATATGTATATGCAGTAGAAGGGAAACAACTGAGCCAAATTGTCTTTATCATTTGTTCCATTTGGATTTGATGAAAAAAACCCAAAACCACACCAAAACAAAAATAACTTTAAAGGCTTTATTATTGCAAATGTGGGCATGGTTTCAAGATAATCCATAGAGATGGTGCAATGAGAGCTGACTGAGCTGGAACAGAATGACTCAAATATTTCCTTTTCCTTCCCTTGCTTATCAGGCTGCCAAATTCGATTTCTTTTTGGTATGGCATTATTAGCTCTGCTAATGAGAGTCAAGTGATTCTTTTAAACAGAAAATGTCTACTGTGAACAATGAAGATTCTCAAACTCTTAAGAAAGACACATGAGGGAGAGACTGATGTGGGCTCTCAGCTTTGTGTTTTTGTTTAATCTGTATTTACAAAGCTAAAGATAGGACATTAAAGAGCCTGTGCAGCGCCTGGCATGGCTTCTTGAGCCATGTGAAAGTTTGTAGAATGAGAAGTGTAAAGTTTTGTGCACTGTAGTGTTCTCTCTTGCTTTTTTTCTGCGTTGTTTTTTAAGTTTTACTAAGCAAAACAATGAGCTAATTTATTTAACTCCGAATTGGTATTAATGCCTGTGACATTGCTTCCTTTTTTGTTCTGACTTTCAGATTTTTTATTCTCTTTCCAATTGCCACTCCCCGGATCTTTCGGAACATTTTCTTCCAGCATTCTTTCCCCTTAAATCACTTATTACAACAGACCGTTCATTGCCTGCCTGGTCTAAAAAGGGAAAAATATAACTTGGTACGCAGCGTTACCTTGACTAATGACTGTTTTTGGTAAGCAGGATGATGACTGCTGGTGTCAAGGTCTTTGCAATGTATTAGCCAGACTGATAGATTTAATAGCATTTTATTAGGCATACTGCTGTTGGTTTCCTTTTTTGGGGAAAAATTATAAAATAAATGAGTCCATGCATGCTTGACTTACCTCTAGCGTCGTGACTGCTCACAGCAGCATGAAATTCAGTGCTTCTCAAAAGAAATACTTTCAGAGGTTTATAGCCTCTGTCCAAGGTCCACCATGCTCTGCAGGAGATAAATATTTAACTTTTACAAGACTTTGGTTGGTCATTTTGATATAAAATTTTACTATTTGATATCGATGGTGTCTTCTATTTAATGGTTGATTATCACGACAATCAGATTAAATCAGTCACTATTATTCAAATCTTTAAAGTGTGTGAATGAATGTCTTGTGATGTTTAATGGTGAGAAAACTTTTTTCCCAATTTTTCAGAAGTATTTTGAAAAATAAGTAGGGCACTGTGTGTTCTGGTGCACAGATCAGTCTAGTGAACCACTCAAAACTCATAATAAATACAAATAAATGCCACATTACATTGTTTGTTAAGATAATATAAAAAGCTGGAGCAGCAGTATGATGGTGTGGCACATGTATATAAAAAAGTACACAGCAATCGATTTGCTGCTGGCAAGATGCCTATCAAAGGAGGATGCCTTTTAAGAGATATTTTATCACTCTTTGGGGTAATAACTAATTTGGGTTCGAGAAAAAAGTTTTGGTTTGATGGTATTTTGATAAACTCTCCAAGAAATTTGAGAAGCAGGAGTTTTCAAGTTATGTTTTATAGACATAAACTGAATCAAAAAATTCAGATCTTTGACTCAGGTAACATTCTCAGTCTCCAATACAAAGGGCCTAGGCATTTGATTTAAAGTGCCAGTAAAAGAAGAGAATTCCATCAGGCAAAAAGAACTGCTGAGCTGCAACAGGGCTGCAAGAGCAGTTTGATGTGAGTAGGTGGTTTGCTCTGGCCAGATTAAAGTAATTGACTTTCTGGGTTTATTTTATTGCCCTGGGAGAAAGGTTAAGTAAATGCAATAGCATCCGTGTTGGGGGTAGAATCAATTAAAATGTTTGCTAGTTAGACTTTTATGTATAGCCTAAAGCATGTTTTATTTGTAGATTAAAGACATAGTTGTCAGGAGTGTAAATAATTGCCGCCAGGCAATTATTAGAGGTCTGTAAATACCTTTCTTAGTATAGAAACATCTATACTTTATTAAAACCAATTTTTAAAACACGAGATATTATTTTATTTTTTTCCTCAGTGCTCTATCAATAAGGTAAATCATTTAAAATTTTTAAATTTTGTTACACCTTGGAACATCTTTCTTGATTCAGTAAACAACAGTTTTGAAAACTAAGCCAGAAAATCCTCTAATCCTCCCACTGTGATATGAGAATATTTTGGTATGTTTTATACTGTGTAAACTTTGTGTTCTTTCTGGAGTAAATGTTTTCTTTTTGACATCCTCTATTTTGCTTAAACATTTTGGATACATCTTCCACGTGAATAATTGAATAAAGATTTGGAAAGAGAAGAAATCTGTAAAAACAATCTGAGACACAGTGTTCATTAGAGATTTTTAAGTGATCAGTTTGGCAAAGTAGTTAAGTGACAGAAAGCAAGGTTTATGCAAACCAAAAATTCAGCATTCTGTGTCAATCTTTATACCGGTCATATCTGGATGTAAGATATAGATCCATCAATCAATAGGTGTAAGATAGAACTATCTTTTGGAAAAAATTGTGGGATTGCCAAACATCTTGGATAGTACAGGGGAAATTTTCCAGTTTTGATAAACTTGCAATGTGAACAAGATATAGAAGAGAACAGATAAAAAGGTAGGCAAATGACACGTGTATGGCCCCCACACTCAGGTATATTATGTAGGCCAGTTTTATAACTCAATGGCATGTGTTTTTAATCCCTTATTCCTGAAAAAAAAAGAAAAAAAAGAAAGAAGAACTAGCTGTGGTTTAGCAATCACCATTCGACAATATCAAGTTGAATTCAAACTAGTTTTGTCATTTCAATATTGGTAAAAGTTTGAATTCCCACAATACATAGGACACAGTAATGTCTGTGCAACTCAGGTTCTTTAGGTAAGAGTTTTTCATTACCTTTCGTTTACTTTTTTTTTCCCTGTGGATATCCACAAGGAATTGTTTTGTAATAGTGCTAGTGTAGAACAAGCACCTGTCTTGCATGTCAGACATTGCCTGTGACAGAGTGTGTGTCCTGTTTGGTTGGTTGGTTTTTTTAAATATCTTTTACGTACTTACTGAGTTTTGCAGGCTGACTTCACTGTGAAAATATCCTTATTTCTCTGAAAGGATATTTCATTTTTTTAGGAGTCAATATTTTGGACTGTGTAAACAAAAAATTGCTTTTAAAAGAAGCTGATAATTAGAGTGGAAGTAATATATTTTATTTTTTAACTTTTAACTTGGGAGATAATTGGACATGATGGTAGATGCCCATAAAATACATTGATTTTAAGATCTGGACTCATATATAGACATTTTTTGCTAGCATCTGGATTTGAAAAACTCGTTGAACACTTTCATGGACTTAAAATTTGTGTTGTGTGTTGGTTTTTTGGTTTTTGGGGTTTTTTTTATTTCCTCCCTTGCTTGGTGCCTCTTTCATTCAGTAAACCTGTTGCTTTTAGCTGCATAGTGATAAAGCTTCAGTGTATGGGAAATAAAATGTCCATTCAGCTCAGCCTGATCTTTAGCCATATGGTTTGGACATGAGAAAGACTTGTCCCTCCAGAACCCAGAGCAAGTGTGTAGTTTCTCAGGAGAGATTTCAGCCACAGCACTACTGTAGTAGCACACCATTGGATACTTGAGGAAACTTTGCCAGTAGCAATTTTTGCACTTAAGGGGCTAAGTGCTGGGGTTGTGGCTTGCACTCTTCAGCCTCTTAACTTCTTCTTAAAGTATTTGTGGAAATCCCAGCCATAAACTGGCATTTTTATGTCTTTGGATCGGAGGATATATTTGTACCTCTGTCCAGTCTTACAGCAATGATAGTTTAGCTGTAGGTCCAGAGAAGTCTTTTTCAGTTGAACTTAAAATTTGGTGATTAATATTTGTGGGAAAGAATTTTTTCACTGGATTTTAAGCCATATATATGGCATATATGGCAGTGGTCTTAGTCAAGTGAAGTGCTAATAATTTATACATTTCTAAGACATGAAGATATGTATTTTTGAGTAGTAGAAACATTCTAAGAATCTTTTATTCAAAGCTGAAAAGTAATTAGTAGATATAACTGCTTATTGAAAGCAAGATTTTTTTAAAAATTTTGACTGCAAATGGTACTCAAACTTTTTTATTTATTTGACTGTTTAGACTGTATAGTAAAAGAAAATAGTAAGTCTAATGTATTTAAGTAGCTGGTCTATTTAGTGTATTAATGTGAGTATATACCTACTTGTTTAGTTTGTTTTCTTTTTTAATTTACAAAACAGAGTTTGTACCCCTTTGCAGTTAAAGAAAACAACTCAGAAACACCTTGTGAGTGGCACTTGGCTTTCTTTTGGCTGCTGGGTGCCATCAATAGTTGCTGGTCCCTGCCCTTGCTCATCTCAATCAGTTCTCAGAGTTGGCTGAAAAATAAACAAGGGAAAAATATTTGTTTTTCCTCTGAAACATTTCCCTGATTTCATGGCTGATGATGCCTGTGCCACTCGTGTTAGTCCTGGTGAAAGAGGGTGACCTGGCAGGTGGCAGAAGGAGAGGAACCTGCCCCTGGGGCCATACCAGACCTGCCCTCAGAGGAAACCATGAAAATAAGCAAAGTCTGTGATACAACTTGAAGGGGTGGGTTTGGGCATGCAGAGAACTGTAAATGGCCCTGCTGAGACCGCCTTGCAGAAGAAGCCCCTTCTACTTTCATTCCTTGCCAGGGATGCACCACCAGCCCCTGCTTCCCTGCGCCTGCTGCTCCACCCACCAGAGCGAGTCTGAAAAATGTTTGTAATTTTAGTTTTCACAAATTCATTTTTAACTAATGTCCCCTCTGTTGAGTTGTCTTGCGAGCTTTTTATTATGTGAATACTTTAGGCCATCTGATATTCCCGAAAGGCAGGTTTGTACTTAATTATTTTAGAGATAATTCTACTATTTTCATTCTGCTTTGGCGAGAGTAATCAAATGTTTGAATTTTACCCCCTTTTTTTTACACAACACCTAGTTGAAAGCACTGTTCTTTCTGTTTGAGCGTTAGGAAAGACCCCTTGAGTCCCCATTAGCCACGATGTGTTACTGGGCAGCACGTGAAGTTGCTCTCCACGTGTCCCAAATGGTATGTATGTGGCCTGGGACATAGCTAGTTTGTATGGAGTGGTGAAAGCGAGGATGGATGTTGAAACGTGATCAAAGTGGAAAAATTGGATCAAATTACATCTTTAAAAGTGGCATTACACTGTGAAACTGAAGTAGTACAGAGTCTGGTATCTTTAGTATTTTATCTGTATGATGAAATAATTACAGATAAGTAATAAGTAAAATGTGTGCTTTCTAATTGGTTGTTGACTTAATGCTGCCAACATTAGAACTGCTAGGAAGAGGGTGCCTGACTTAGAGTAAAATATATGTGGTCTCCTGAAGCCAGTGGAATTTAAAATAACTAACAAACACACGACTAGTAACACTTACTTGGAAATTTCAGACACATCCAAAATTTGCAGCAATCCAGTTTTCCAAGCCTTTTTTTTAAGCTGTTCAATCAGTTTAATGTAGGTAGAGGATGAAGAAAAGAAACATACAGGGGAAGAAGTGGTAGGCATATTCTTTAGTTCAGTTCTACTTTTGCAGTGTGTGGTAAAAGGAAATGGGTGTTGATTGACCCAAGTTACAGAATATAATAAAAATGTATAAAACATGTTTCTTATTAATCTTTGATGCATTCTGTAAGGTCACTTGTGCATTCTCTAATATAACTTGTCCCCTAGTGAGTAGTTGCTCCAAAATCGCTCTTAGTTTGTAATATTAATATTTGATATTCATATAATAAAAGAGAAGGAATAGTCTCTGTTCCCAGAAGTTCCCTCAATGTCATTCAGTTGGGTGCTTTAAGCTGGAATGTTTTCTAGTAGTCACTTCCATTGCCCTTCACAGGGAGAAAACAACTTCTTTGAAGAGACCGAACGCCCGGTGGCCCGCCCTGAGTCTGTCTGTGCTCCTGAGGAATGAGAAGATAAATATCAGGGCACTCCTATCATAGCCCTGTCACCCCTGTTCTGAGTTCCAGGGGCAGGAGGAACTGGAGGCAGAGTAAGACACCAGTTGACTTCTCTGCTCTTGCAGCCTGTTATTAACCTGAGGAAGCAGAAAATAGTGCTGTGGCTTTTTTGGTAGGCTGACCTGGGATTTTCCCATGAAGTGGAAGGAAGAGCTGTCTCTTTGTCTGAAACCAGGAAGCCAGTCTGCAGCCAAGTGAGAGAGCACCTGAATTTTTGTTGTTACTCTTTGGGCAAGCCAATAGTGCTTTCCTATTAACCATAAAATATCCTCAGCATTCTTGAAGAACAACTGTCCAGATAAATTCTAACAACATCTCTAAGTCTGTTTGAATCTAATATGATTATCACTGTATTGGGAATAACTGAGAATTACATAATGGTTGGAAATACATTCCGACAAAATCTGCCTAGCGTAGGGAGAAGAATGACACATGGATTTACAATGAATAAAGGCTTTTGAGTCAAATTTAGATGTTATTTTTAGATGCAATAATTACTTCAGTTTTCCACATCCTTTGGCTTGTTGTTGATCCTGTACTGCAGGACTTCTTTTTGAATTCAATGAGACATTCTCTAGCAAGGTCATTGACATTGTAGATAGTAGATGTTGTTTATTGGTATAGTAAATATAATCCGAGCTCACATGCACTGCATCAATGGGGCTGCCTGCCCCGAGGAGAGAAAAGTCCCAAAAACTGCACTGACAGGGAAACCAGGTTTATATACTAGGAGATCAGTTTACTGTCCAGTTTGTTACTTCTTTCCCAGCCTGCACTCTCCTCCCTGTTTCCAGCTGTAGGATCTTCTGTTGCTGAGAGCTGATTGCCCTCAGCTCCCTGCTGACACCTGGCGTAGAGGGTACCCCACTGGGTGCTCCTGTGTCAGAGATGCTGATTTGTCAGAGCTAGAAGGAAGCTTCAGGCACTCTGGTAAAGCACAGGTGATTCTTCTGTATCAGTGCATATTTTCTGTTGTGATTATGCACATTCATTTCCTTGCATTGCCCCTGCGTCCATTTCCTTGGCAGTAAAGAGAGAAAGGACTAATTGCTATAGAACAAAATCAGTCTCATGAGTTGTGAGTATGCCTTCCTTGCCTACCTGTGTTTGAAGTTTTATGATTGATTTATTTATTTTTACATCTTTCAAGAGCTGCTGCAAAAAACCCCAAACCAAAACAAAAAAAACCCCAAGGTGTGAACTTCAGTGTTTGTACTTATTTTAAGATAAATGGTCAGTGCTATTTCTCACTTAAAGCCATTTATGTCTAGTGAGCAGAAACTGAAGACAAACATGCTCAAGCTGGAAGCAGTGTGAGACTATCCCATTTTTAACAGTGAATATAGTTAAATACTGGAAGGACTAGCAAGCCATTAAGTTTTGGTTGATTAATGGTCTTCTGAATCATAGTTCTCTATTTTTCTCAAAGGGATAGTCCAGCTCTGACAGCAATAATTGCCTTAAGACAGGAATTTCTCTATTGTTGTGTGACTTGTCTTGTGTGAGAGGTCAGGGATGATAAAGTTTCTTTCTGGCTTTCAGTTCTTTCCTCTGAGAATATCAGTATTTCATGGATATGGAGCTTAGACTTAAGCATCCCTGTGAGACAGAGAAGTGCAGAAACATTATTTATTTTACAGAGTGATAGATGGGAGGACAAAAAGACTAATTTTTGACTGTAGCATAAGAGCAGAATTTCTGTGGGATTTTTCACAGCAGTAATTCACAGGCCTGTTAACTTCAAAGCCAAACAAAACTGTTAATGCATTTATTTCAGTGCCATAAACTAGTCAGCTTCCCTTTTTGATGTCTTCTTTAGTCTACTATGGAGGAGAAACTAATTTTTTAATTTAAAAGTGCTGTTGAAAAACTAAATATTAAGAAGGAAACCAAGAAAAGGTTGGACCTCCAGCTGTCACTAGTCCTCTAGAAATATTTTATGTTTTATACCTTTACAGTACAGACTGTGCCAACCATTAGTTCACTTTTTGCTTGGTCCAAGACTATGACCATCATGTATTTGTGTTAGGACAGCACTCGGGCTCAGCTGTTTTGCTCTATTTTGTTGGGTATGGCACAAACACAGAACAAGATAACAGCCCTTTCCCAAGGATATTTCTGTGAAAAATAATCGGTAATGAAACATATGGCTGTACTGTCAACAACCTTTTGATTGTTTGGTTTTAGCAATAGATCCCCCTCAGAGGAATAAAGATGGATTTTGCCTTTTCTTGTTATCTCTCAGACAGAAACAGCATTATATTTCTTTGAATTCTATTATTGTTAAAAGGAGGGGAGCTTAGTTGTGTGGTTTGGGTTTTGTTTTGTTGTTTGGCGGGGGTTTTGTTAAGATAGTATGGGAATTAGAAAAGATTATAAAATATAAATTCTAGCTTTGAAATGCAGTATTTCTGTATGGATTTTGGACGATTATGGATTTTCATGGATTTTGGAGGACTCTAAAGGTGGTTGAGACAAAGAGCCATGATCATGCCACAGTAAAATTTCCATGTATAATTCTTGACAAGTAAGCCTTCAGGCCTAGAACCTGAAACCAGCAAATCCCACCTGAGCCCTGTTAATGGCACTGCATAGCTGCTTGGAAAAATTGGCAACAGCAGAGGGATCTACCGACTTAGTAAGACAATACTGTGTTGCATTTCAGTGAATTCGCATTTAAATTTTTCCTTTCAACTCTAATGGCAAAATAAATGTTCGTTAACACAAATCATTAGGTCTTGGAGGAGGATATACCATAAGCTCTCCATTCACCAAAGCGGTACTTCATAAAATACAGTTTTTAAGTCTTGTGAACTCAAAGTTCCTTTCAACAAATCTTACATATTTGTGTAAATCAGGTGTTATTTCAATTAGAGAATTGATAGATTGTCCAGACTTTTATTTTCTTAATTTTCTCATTGTAATAATTTTCATGGTTTTCTGATCAAGATGAGTACTATGAAGGGTTCTAAGTCCTGTTCTACAGATTTCAGTGGGTTTTACCATTTACTTTTGTTACTGAAATTACAGTATACTAAATATTATTGACTATGATACCTCTTTACCATGTAAGAATAATGTTTTAGTTTCTCGTCTAAAAATACAGTGGCTTTATGTGCTGCATGCTGATGTACAGATAATAAAAATAATCTCAATGTAAATTAGAGAAAATCACATATTGTATCTAGTAATTAGACTGGGGAAAAATTAATCCAGAAAATGACTTGCCAAGAAAATGGAGAACAATGTAATTTAGTTTGTAAAGGAAGCATTAGGGCTAAATGTTAAAACCAGGCAGAAAAAAAAATAAAAAATGGTCTTGGTTACTTGGGTATTCTAACACATTTCACTGCCAGCAGTGAGGATTACTATAAGTAGTGCTGTAGCTGCAAGTGGAGTTTGGTTGTATTTTTTTAAAGTGGCGGCTCTGTCTTTGTTTGTACAACAAAGTGACACATTTTTTTACAGGGCAGTAGTTAAAGCAGCATTAAAGTGCCATTGACATCATCCAGTTACTCCACTGACTTGACTATATAACCTCTTTTGTGCAATTTTCATGCTCTGCTCTGTTTGAATGTTTTTACTATGCTGATGGCTGTTTTTCATTTCCTGCTGGGATGACCTTGAATAAAAAAAGAAGAATAAAGTAGACATAAGCAATGTAGTCTTGCTGGCATTTGCACATCTTTTGTTCTGTGTTGAGAAACATAGCAGTTCGGTGTTTATGGTATAGATTATTTCTGCTGGGTAGTAAATAATCTTCACAGGTTAGAAAAAAATATAGGTCTTATTTTGTTCTTTTGAATTTAGCAATGGTAAAGTGATGCAGTTATGACAATTCCTACTTCATTAAAACATCTGAAAAGACAAATGATGGCCACTCTTCCACTTAAATATTAATTTAACCTATTAAATCTATTTGCTCCCTTCCTATTTTTTTAAGGAAAATGAGATTAGCTAGTTTGCACTTCTTTTTTTCCCAGATTCAATATGTATCACACAGCTCAGGGTATTGATACTTTTCCATGTTGTCACTTCTTGTTGCCAATCAGCATTTCATAATTAGCCATACAGATGAATACAGTAAATAGAGTGCATTGTCTTTCACATAAACATCTTTTTCAAACTGGTTATATCTCTCAACATCTCAAAGTTATGACAATGAGAAATCCATAATTTCAAAATAGTTTTATGTTATTTTTGCCACCACCTACTTCTAATTTGTCAAATTAATTAAAATTATATTACCATATGCTTTTCGATCACATATAGAAAAAGAAGTTTAAATAGTTTTCACTGGACCTTTTAAAAGTGTCTACTTTTGAGGCAGGGATTGAGCTTTTGAGAGCCTGTCAGTTTTTGAGGTACTTAAGACAGCAGTGTCCCTTCAGATATTTCCATTTTGCCACTGTGGTGATTTTGCTCAGCTGAGGAAATCTCTGCATTTAAGTTTGTTCATGTCCTAAGTCAGTGCTGAAGTACTGCTTAGCCCTTGAAACAAGGCACCGAGATACTTACCTTCACTGCTAATAAAAAGTAGGGGTTGATTTCATTGATAAATGCTTTAGTATTTTGCTTTTAAATAAAGATCAATAAGAGAAAACATTAATGTATCAACATCAGGTTTGAAACATCAGTGTATTACATCACTAAGCTGATTTCATCCACGTTGACTTTTTCTTGTCCAAAGCTAACAGGCACATAAATATTTTCAATTTAAAATATGAAATTAGATGCTTTTAATATGATAGGCTAATACAAATGCAGATCTTCTAAACTTGCATTTAAATGCTTTGTTCTAGTTTGTCAATGGTAAATCTCATGCCTTGACTTTAATCTGTATTGATAGATACTGGTTTTGTAGACCTTTGGAAGTCCTGGGAGTTTTTAAAAATTATTTTTGTTTCACTTACTCTCTTTTTAATGTAGTATTTCTTAGCATGAATGTGCAGTGTGATTTTTAATCTATGAGACCTGAGAGCAATATGCTGGTAAATAGTCCCCAGAGCAAATATAACAAGTGTAAGTGTAACTTGGTGTTTAGGCTGTTTTGTTGTTTGCATCTAACATTATTAAGCACAGTAAGGGAATATTTTCATTTTTGGACAAGAACATCTTATGACAATGCTGGGAGATTAATGAATGATGAAAGGGATCTTCTGACATTGGGAAGTACTGGTGATGTGAAATAGTAAGTCTATCCAAAAAGTACTAAGTAAGACAGTTTTGTGTCATAGAATTGTTTGGGATTAGAACAAGTAATGAATGCTTGGGTAGACTAGCTGTGTGTCTTTTTCAGCCTTGAGAGTGAAAACAGTAGCAAATGTATTATGAAAAAATTACTCTTTAACATGAGAAGGAAATGGGATCTATAGGCTATTTTTGCATTGATCTTTATCAATATCAGAAGGGCTGTAAACAGAAGATGAATTAGAAATTGTGCCTGAAATTATCCTTTTGCATATAGAGTTCTCCTCTCAATAATAGAAAAAGTGTCTAAAGCAAACCAAGGCATCTCCCTTACTTTAGTCTAAGATTTTGGAGGTGTATTGATGGTTCTCATTGCTAAAGTTGGAACCTCTTACCTCATATTACATTTTGTAGATCTTATTGTTACACCCTAGCAAATGAACCTAAAATTAAATGAGTTTTATTTTTGCTTTCATTTCCATCTGTAGGCAGGAAGATGGAAATGGATAGCAAAAATTCTGAAAGCTTTCAGCTGTCTTTGCTCTTATAAAATACTTTATTTAATGTTCTGAAAGCTTTTGCAATCGGATTTAAGTGCACTAGAATTAATTCATAGAAGACTGTGTATAATAAAAAACTTGTATAGCCTTTAATGTGGCAAGAATAATTGTAGTTGGGTTACTAGATTTGAAATCTCTGTAATTGCAGCATTTCTGTCAGATGTGAATGTGACATGTAGAGTTTTTTGTGAATGCCCTGCCAGTAACTGTGCATTCCTACACTGTCTCCCAAGATAAATGTTTTTACACTGTTTCTGAATCCATGTTACAATTGGCTAATTATATGTGTATATAGAGAGATATGACTATGGAACAAGCAGTAGCTTAACAAATTATATTTTATTTTTAATTTTTTTAATAAAAGATCTTAATATAATGGGTTTGTGTCATGATGATATTTTTTTTTTCTGACACAGATTGAACTTGAAAAAATGAAAGCCCTTTTTTTTTATACTTTCTCTAGCAATGGAGGGATCTCAGGGACATCTTCCCAGTCGCAGGGTGCCTAGTCTGCAGACAGAGATGAGAAGGATGTGTCTGGAGTAGAGCAAGCATAGAAGAAGCCCTGGTGTCTTTCCTGCTGCTGCTCCAGCAATTCTTCATAAGGAATTTTCCCATTTGCCCTTCTTAGGACAAAACCTTTTCTAGTAGCTGCTGACTAAGGAGTGCTCATTACTTGGCATCAAACAGGTCCTCATCAGTGGGGTGTTGAATGTGTGTGACCAGTTTGGGTGTCGAGTATCCATGATGTGATGCAAAGATGGTCTTTTGAGGTGCATGACAAGGGCACACAACATGGTCTTGGTAGCCCCACTTTAAATCCATTTGATTTAGAATAGTTCATGAATTTTGAGTTTGATGGAGCAATAGAATCTTTAAAAATCAAGCATATGCGAAAAGGAATCTGCATTAAGATTATAAAAGTACATAAAGTCTAATCTTTCATAAAAGTAATGAAATTAAAAGCCTTATCTTTCCACCCTGTATGTTGTTTTGCAATAATTAGAAAAGAGAAGAATAGAGGAAAATGTCACTTAAGGCATTTTATATAAAAAAGTTACAGTTTTAATTTCAGTACATTGTTTGATCTAAGGAAAAACAATCCCTTCTCTCAAGGGGCTTCCTGTATTTCAGACAGAGTGATATGAATCTTCTGTAATTGGCTTTTCTTGTAAGTTGCTTGATGTTTAAGGTCAATGTATTTGAAAGTTGTATTGTTTGGTGTGTACCTTGTATGATTGTCATATTCCAAATACTTATTATAGCCTTCAGTTTTTATAAAGTATTATTTTGTAAACATATTGAATTCCAAATGTTGCCTTGCCCCATCAGGATATGCTAATAGAGAACCTACATCTTTCATTACTGTGCACTTGAAAGTGCAGGGCTTTAAACAGGGTGTCCTGGAGTGCCAGGAGCGACCATGGGAGTATTGGATCTTATGGGACAGTAATAGCTGCATAAAGATTTTTAATATTGGTATATTTAGAAGTCTTCACTTCGTTTAATTTGGTAAAATTATTGTTAAAAGTCAAATATTGATGCTAAATTGGAAATGGTTAGGAACGGGCATTCTAAGGAGGGGGGACAAATGGATGCAATTAGTTCAAATAGAGAATTTATTAGGAACAGAGTTAATTTTCATCCAGACAAAAAGTGTCTGCAGCACATTTGCTTTGTGACAGAAAATATACAAAATTGTATTTATTTATATGCTGTACATCTACATCTTGCAGATTTTCATACGACCTTGTTCACATAACGGCGTGTACGAAGCCTGCAAAGCAGCTGTGTGTGCACACCCTGTTTGCTGTGTTTGCTTGGCACATGTCCTGACCCACGGCTGTTCGCAGTGCTGTGGGACCCCAGCCATTCCCAGGCACTGGAATGTGAAGCTCAGGGGCATCCAGTTGCTAAATTGACCGTGTGCTCCCTGGCACGTTCTTGGCCCATGCAGCCACGCGCTCTGCTGAACGTTCCCTGGTCATGCTCCACGGATTAGCAAGAGGAGATGCCGTGGAGCCAGAAGAGTAATCCCTAGAGTGTTCAGTTTACTAGTTATCATGGACATGGTCTGTTTGTGTTAGTCAGGAAAGACATAATACTTCAGAGTGATGGGTTTAGCTTCTATGGAAGTCTGTATGGCCGAAGTGTATTTTTCAACTTGAATTATGTTGTCTAACTATAAGTCTAAGGAGTAAATATTTTCACTCTGAAACACAATAATAAAGAAGACAATCTGAATTAGGAGTTAGGTGTATTAGATTTTTGAGAAACCAATTACATGACATTTAGCTTTGGATTGTTCTGAAGAAGTTACATTACCTAAAGCCTCATGCCATCATCACAGGCGTTTGTGTTTCTTTAGTTGGTTGTTTCATTTACTGTTTAGAGGTTAGGAAAGGGGAAAATGACAGTCAGCAACTGGGGTGGACTCCCTCAGTCCGCTGATTTAACCTCTTGGTGGACTCTGACTGGTCAGTGGGAGTCAGACTCGCTGAGTCCCAAAGATCCTCATACAGCCAGGAGACAGTCAGTTTGTGAGAGTGAAATGGGGAACAGGGAAAAAGGTGAAAGAGAAGTGAATGGGCAGGGAACAGGCTTTTGTGAGTGAGTCGTGGCAGTATGGTTGGGCAGGAACTAGTCAGAAAAAAAGGGTCAGGAAACCTCATTATGCTGATTGACCACTCATTTTTTCAGCAACACAAAATACCTTTGAAGATCTGCACCATAATGGCTTGCTTGAGCTACCCACACTCATTTTTCAGTCTAACACAGTCATTCCTGGCTCCAAGGACGTGTTTCCGGTTGCCGTTGGGCTTTTTCTCCAAGCTCTTCTGTTCCCTGAAATGCATTCTGTTATCTTGAGCGGATATGGTGTCTGTGCCATGGAAGAATGACATTCCAAGCCTGAGAAATGGTGCTCCTGTTTAGTGTGGAATGTGTTGGGTTTTTTTCTGTGGTATAGCAGTGGTGCCTGAGGTTTTTCTGGGGTTTTTTTGCTTTCTTTTTTTCTTGTCTTCTATTGAAACTTTAATTGGCTTTGAAAGAATTAATGGCTCTGTCTTCTTCCCTGTCTTACTGCTGTACAGTTAATTATTCACACTTCTCAAGGGTCTATAACTTCAAGCTTGTTTCTAATCTCAAACACTAGAATATTTGCAGACATTCCAAATTGATAAGCTTATTTTTTGTTTTTACCAACATTGTTTTAAAATATTAAATAACTTAAGGCAGATTTCTGCCAAGTTCTATTTGATGCAACCTTTCACTTCAATAACTACTCTTTGCCTATAAGTTAAGCACTTATTTTACAGAGAGTTCCTAGAAACTGTATTTTTTTGGTTTGTTTATGTAAATGATGTGTATTAAACCCTTTAAACTAATGTATACAAAGTAACCTGTTTCCTTTATCCCCTTGTCTTATTATCCTATTGTATAAGGAAATTATGACAGTTTGACAGAATTTCTCCTTAAGAAATCTACAGTGGTTATGTCCTAACAACTTTTATATGCACAAGAAATACTTCATAAAGTATAATTTAGAGAACAAAATTTTATTTGTGAGCTGCCTCATGCTTTATTTTGGGGGATTTTATACTGAAAATTAATGAAAATATTATGAGTGAACACTTAAAAATCTTACTTCCTTTGAAGAGTAATCTCCTTTTTGGTGAAATGTACCAAAATCATAATTGTACATTTTAGTAAGATTAGCATTAGGTTTTTTCTCTAGTTTTAATGTAATTATAATACTAACTTTAAACACATCATATAATTAATCTTTATAATTAATTTTACTTGCAGATACCAAGTGTACTGTGGTCCAGGGAAAATTTGTGTGCTGTATTTTATTACGGCTTTTTTTAATACCTTTGTGTAGAATGAGAATAAATGGGTAGTTTCAAACATGATGTGTTATTTAGTTTTATCAACTTCATATGAAAAAGATGGAAGTGCCAGGAGTTGAGTTAAATACTGCTATATGCAGCAGTAGTGAAATAATATAAATTACTTTGATTGGTGTTGCTAATCCCTAGTTACCTTAGTGAGCTACTGCAGAGTAGATTGGTGTGAGACACTGGATTGTTGTATTAATTATTGGCTTGGACCAACTCAAGTTTCACAGAGGTGGAGTAGTGCCGTGTTCCACACCCCAGCCCCAGAGCAGTGTCAATCGCTGTCACTCTGGGAACACTCCCCCATATCACACAACCTACAGCCCCTAACCCAGCCCCAGACTGGCTGGTGCACCAGGAACCCCACCGGGGGGTGACTACAGGGGGCCGGAGCAGATAAAAGCAACACCATGCGGCCATCGCGTGGTTGTGACTGTGCCATTTTATGGACTCTTCGTAGGTGGATCTGTGTTGGATCTGGGATGGTAACTGTAATTCTCTCTTTTTCTCTCTCTTTCTCTCTCTCTCTCTTTCTTTACTTCTCCCAATCTCCTTTCTTTATATTTGGGTAACTTATTGCCGGATGGGTTGGATTTTGCTAAACTGCATGCGTTAGTGTGTGCTAAGTCAGTGCTTTGTGGAATGCTTTATTTTGGTTGAATTTGGCCTTTAAACCTTTGCCAAGTTCCCTTATTTTCTAAAGTTTGCCAGTAAAAGTGTGTTATTTGGCCTCCTGAGAAACATGTGTAGCGTCTTTTCCCGTGTGCTCCCTTGAGGTATTAAAAGAACTGAAGGCTGTTTTAATAGATCCAGCAAGTGGACTTTTGGAGCCACGTATATTTTTAGAGTAAAACCCCTTCAGTGAGCTCAGAGTGTGAGCCTGAGGTCATACAACTGGACACATGAAAAGAGGTTTGGTTTTGGTGCTGACCCAGAGGACTGGGTCCTTCATTGCGTTTGTGACAGTTATGTTCTCATTTATTGGCTTTGCTTCACTGTAGGGAATGGACTTGCTCTTCATATGGGTGAATATGTATTATTTTATGTCTAAAAAGACATTTGCATTCAGTCTTTACATTCAGATTTGCTTTCAATTGGGGAACTTTAAAAAAATCAATTTGAGAAGTCCCATGTTGTTTAGAAGCTAGATATTGCTACTTGTAATGCTATTGTGAGGTTTTTGAAAACTACTCAGTCTCCAGTATTCCAATCTTGAATATTGAATTTTTGCACTTTTGACTATTTTAATCAAAACCGATATGCTGCCTTAGAACACAATGAACTTTCAAATAATTTAGTAAAAGCTCTCAATAAAGTGGAATGTCATGCCCAATGATTTTTACAGAGAGATCTGCTGTATCTTCTCTCAGTGCAGGATATGACATTCCATGCTTCTTTTGAATATCTTGGCACCTGAGATTTAGGGGCTCAGAGACAGCATCTCTTTCTCGTCAGGGATATGGGTGTTTCATATGTGATATGTATTTCTTGTCTGAGTGATGAACAAAACATAGTACTTAGCAGTAACTGAAGAAGGTGCTTTTGTAAAGAACAAATCTGAGGTAGGAAAATTTGTGTTTCTAAATCTGGAAATCTCAGTTCAGCTGAGGATTGAGTAAGGGGGCTGTTTGGCGTGATTACAGGCAGTTTAACTAACATCTAAATAAGGGAGAGCAGTTGGCATCCCTCATTTATTCCAGTCACTGATCAAGTATTTTGGTGGACTGTAATGCAAACAGAACCACTTGTACAATCCTTTTCTTACAATGAACATTTATGTAGAAAAAGTTCTTCTGAGGCCATTATTGCAGAGCTGAACAAGCCCTGATAGACGGATTCATGAGCAATGATGCTTAAGTTTGCTCTTTGCTAAAGTCTGCAGGCAACTCTACCTGCCATTATATACAGCCTCAGCCAGTGGGGTTCCGTGGGATTAGTATGTAGCTGACATTTTGTCTGCTTTTCTGTATTTCCTTTGACTAAATACCAAATTCCAGACAGACTTCTTGTTAGCATATTATCTGTTAAAGCGCAGCTCATATTTATCTTTTAATTGAGACCAGGCTTGGTGCAGAGTTTGAAGCTATGACATGTTTATTATCCTACTTTTTGAAAGCAATTGGTAAGCATATGTGGAAGGACAGTGTGATCGCAGTCTTCCAGATTTTACTTACTTTCCATTTGCTGGTGTCCTTGGTCTGCCGCTAGGGTAGAGGACAGGTCCGTTGCCCTGTTTCCTTTCCGATGGTCCTGTAGTCCCTCTCTCACCTGGGTGCTCTCCTGGGAAGCCTGTTCATTTTGCTCAACAGGCAGAAAATAGTTTCCTGGGATTTTTTGCAGGGGTTTGTTGCTGTTCCTGACACGTTTGTTAAATCAGTTTCTGATCTGTTGGGAATGCAACAGCCAGAATTGCAGTCATGGGAGAACAGGAGGTGGGCAGAGGTGGAAAGCACTGCTGCCTGCTCTCAGCAGAAGGCAGGAGTGAGACTCGTGGTGTTTCCCCCTATCCCTGCACTGCTGCCGCCTCGCTCCCTGTCCCTGCTCGCTCTGCAGCACTTACTTGAGAAATCGGTTTCCTTCTTCTTGGAGAAGTTGTCATTAAGCTATTGCTCTAATGGAAAACTGAAGGTGGAAAAACATCTCAAAAACTAATAGAAAGTAAAATTAAATAAGGATTAGCTAGTTTCAGGCAGATGGATTTACAGGTTTTAAAAGCAGGGCAACATAAGGCACTTTAGCTTCCTTATTCAAAATTAAAGAATGGAGTAGCTTAAAAGTCTTGAAAGCTATCTCTTTTTTTCTTTTTTTTTTACCAAGTTCTTTTCTGAACCAAAGTTTTCTATATCTATTAATAAATAGCATTTTAATTTACTGTGTTACTTACAAGCAGCTTTTAAAGTCCAGAGACAATTCATTTTAGTGAAATACAGCTCAGCAGCCCCAAGCAACTCAAAAGTTGCTTCATTGTGGAAGAGAACATACTTCATGACCACAGGTTTAACTTAGATACAGCTTTCAGCATTGACTACTGAGACTGCATTTGGTCAATCCTCTGCTTAAACTTGTCAAACATTGTTTGGATTTGTTTTGCTTTGGTCAAAAGCTGTGGTTTATGAATAGAGGCTGGTCATAGTCATCACAAAAGACTGGTGCTTAGTTCAGTTTTTCCTATGAAAAAATGCACAGTTATTATTATAACATGATTCTTCATCTTTTTTTTTTATTCTACAGAGACCTAAGATTTAATAGGATTAAAGAAATCCAGCCTGGAGAGTTTAGACGACTTAAAAACCTGAACACACTGTAAGTTCTTTTCAACCCTTAGACTCTTTCCTGTTTTGATTTAATATGATTAATTTGTTAATATGTCATATTTGCTCATTTACCACAGATAAATAGTCTCATAAATTTGGTCTCTAGTATTTACACAGGTGAGAGAAGTGGAGCTTAGGACCATGTGGTGGGTTGACCCTGGCTGGATGCCAGGAACCCACCCAACCGCTCTATCACTCCCCTCTGCAACTGGACAGAGGAGGAAGGATATAATGAGGGGTTCATGGGTTGAGATAAGGACTGGGAGAGATCACTCGAAATGGGGATATTAATTAAATTTATTACGTACAGGATCAGAGCAGGATAATGGGAAGTAAAATTAATCTTAAAAAACATCCCTCCACCACCCTCCTTCCCAAGTTCTGCCTTCTCCCCCACAGCAGCACAGGGAGATGGGGAGTGGGGGTTACCGTCAGTTCATCAGAGATTGTTCTCTGATGCTGCTCAGGGAGAGGAGTCCTTCCCTTGCTCCCTTGAGTCCCTCCCACAGGAGACAGTCCTTTCATGAACTTCTCCAGTGTGAGTCCATCCCATGGCCAACAGTTCTGCACAAACTCCTGCAATGTGGGTTGTTTTTGCACGGGCTGCAGTCCTTCAGGCACGGGCTGCTCCAGCATACGTCTCCCACAGGGCCACAAGTCCTGGCAGGAAAACCTGCTCTGGCATGGGCCCCTTTCTCCATGGACTGCAGATCCCTTCCAAGACCCTGCTCCATCATGGCTTCCCATGCCTTTGGGCATCCCCCTGTTCCAGTATGGGTCTGCTCCACAGGCTGCAGGTGGATCTCCTCACCCCCATGGTCCTCCACAGGCTGCAGGGCCCCAGCTGCTCCACCATGGTCTGCACCTCGGGCTGCAAGGGAACCTCAGCTCCGGTGCCTGGAGCGCTTCCTGACCCTCCTTCTGCACTGACCTTGATGTCTGCAGAGTTGTTCACATGTTCTCACTCTGCTCTTCTCTGGCTACAATTTTCATCTGCACAACCTTTTTTCTGTCAGGTGTCCGGCCCTCAAGTTTTGACTGTCCAAGTCACTGATCTGAGATAAAGAGAGGATACCGTATTTGAATTCCCTTCTCTTCATAAAACCACTGCATGAGGGATGAGTGCAAATATGTATATAAAGACAGTTGTGCTCCTGTATGATGTAAAGGGCCCAGTACACAAAATGTTGATAAGAAGCATCTAGGATAAGTCACTTTAATGCACCTTCCAATGACAAATCTTTGTCAGTGTAATTTCTATCAGTTTGAAACTGATGTAGAGACTTGAGACCGATTTTTTTTCCTCTTTCATCTACATCTCAGATGCCTGCAGAAAGCCACTTTATTTTAGTTATGGGTGGGTTTTTTTCTTTTGTTAGTTTTGTTTGTTGGTTTTTTTGCTTGTTGGGTTTTTTTGTTTGTTTGGATATTCTTATGTTGTGATGGTGTTTGTTTGTTTTTACTTTTTTTTTAAAGTTCTGTCTAATTTTTTCAGTTTTCACCTGTAAAATAGTGGCTGAGCACTCTAAGCAAATAACTATTTCTTCCAATAGTTACTGTTAGAGGGGGGAAAGCATTTTCCATTTAATGCTACGTTGCACCTGCTTTTACACTTTTTTCCCTAGTGTTTCTGTATGTTAAAATAAATGTCTGTTTATTTCTTTTTGTAGGCTTCTAAACAACAATCAGATCAAAAGAATACCTAGTGGGGCATTTGAAGACCTTGAAAATCTGAAATATCTGTAAGTTAAATGAATGTCACTTTCTACATCAATATGTAACTGAGCTTCTTCAGTGGGAAAAGTGTTTTTGATCTGAGGTTGTGATTTTTTTCTGTCTCACTAAATTGGGTGATAACACTGAAAAATCTGTGAAATCAATTTATGGGGTGTGGTCAACTGTGTTGCTCTAAATAGTTGCTGTGTACTATATGCAACTTAAAAGATAATTTAAAAAAGGGTTATGTTGAAATATTTAGGAAACCACTTTGTTAAAGGTGCACTGAAGTCTTCACTCAGTTACTTTCCAAGTTTGTGTTTTGAAAAGTGGTTTAAAAGCAGCTAGTCCAAAACTTGTCTACAGAAGCTTGTAACCTACATAAGCTTTTTGACTATTCCTAAATTGTTCACTGAATGCAGTAAAAATTCCTAAGTGAAGAATTCAGTCAAACCCAAAATACAAAAGTACCTATATGATTTGCTGTAAGTTCTATGTCCTCTATCATCCTGTATGTTTTAAGACCAACTTCTCCTATTTTGAAACAAACATCCCAGTTTATTGATTATCTGAATAAGTAAAAAGCATCCAAAATGATACTTTTATCCGTATACTAGACTAAAGCTGCATAGTAAGTTGTCATGGATCCTCAGCTCTGGTCTCTGGAGTCTACCTTATGTAGTGTCATTTAGAAAAGTTTCACTCCATTGTGTTGGAGTATTGATTGATTACTTGAATGGTGTACAGCAAAAAAATGGTCACATGGAGATTTGATTGCATTGGAAACCATTCAGAAGCTTAATTTTTCCATGTAGTTTTCAAGAATACAGCCTGAATAGCTCTAAGAAGGCAGGAGAAATGTGGAAATCACATAAATTTGTGCAGACGCATAACCTGGTTTTCCAAGCTATGTTTGATTACATTTCCTGTTCTTATTTTTATTTGTTGTCATTCAGTAATAAAATTATTCAATCTATATACAGTAAGAGGTAAAAGAATATTGATCAGAGTGTCACCAATGAATGATTGAAGTCCGTGATGATTGTATTTGTTATAAGGTGTGTTTGTACAGTGGATCTGGTAGTATAGTACATAAAGTTTACTAATTGAGAATGGCTAAGCTTCTTTCCATAGTCACCAGCTGTACAAAGATTCTTCTTGGCTCTTATTAGTTCTTTGTTTTCACATGCTTGCCTTTGCCTAGCTGTAGTAAACCTGAAGCAAAACTCAACTATGCCATGTGTTCAGTTCAATGAAAGAGCAAAACAAGAGAACTGAACTCTGATCTGTTTTCATATACATGTAGCAATGGTTATCAATATCTGTATTGTTAAGAGGAAGATCTTTTTGTTTTCCTGTTCCTCCGTGGAAAATTCGAACATCGAGTTCAATGTGGTAGTTTGTTCAACTGCAGAGAGCTCTTTACAGCCATCCCTTGTTTTGCAAAAATAAACAAAGATTTTTTTACCTATTTCAACGTCTGTGATATAAATATGTAAGTTGTACAGCCTTAAAGTTATAAAACTGCCGGTACTCGTCAAATTAGCAATACAGAAGGCTTAAATGTAGCATTCAGCACTGAAAGTTTCAGCTGAGTAAGTACATGCTAACTGTATTCTGTGGAACGAAGGAAACAAAATAGAACATATCTTCCCAGCAGGATTGTTCAAAAATTAGGAATACTGCTCAGAATGTATTATTATAAAGTCAAATAATCTGGAATAGTATGGATATTTGCAAACCTAGCTTGTCCTGTAATGTTTCGTGAAATGAGGTCACTGGTCTATGGTGTTACTTGTGTTCTTATGAGAATTCGTGTACTTGATTGCATATGATTCTGAAAATGTATAATTCACTGACTAATTTTAGAAAACCTTCATTTCTCAGTGGCCCTGATTTAGCAAAATGTGAGCATATATAAAAATCTATAACAACTAGTAAACATAAATATATAACTGTATAAAATATTTGCAACTATAGTTATGACATACACTATGTAAGTATAAAATATAATGCAGTATATTTATTTTTTTTAAAAGGTCAGTTTCTGAAAGATAGGTGTAAAGGCTCATTCCTGTATGTCTGCTGGAGATGCTTTTTTGCTTTCAGACCAATTTTTTTTATCAATATCCTAGAATTTTCAAATCCTTTTTACTCTTTCTTTCAGTATGTTTAGAGTATTATGAGCAATATGTTTTCAGAATTACCTGTCTGAAGGTAATTTTGACGAAGAGTAATGGTATTGTCTCAATTTTCTGTATGTTAAAAATACTCATCACTCTAAAACTTCGTCTTTACATTATAAAAGTAAACTTCTCAAATGATTTTGACCTTGTTTTTTAGGATTTTTTTGTTTTCTTGTTCCTAATGTAATTGAAATTTTGATAGTTATAAAAGTAAATTTGCATCATTTTACTGTGCTGTTTGTGGTAATAATTTGGTTTTAGATACATATACTAAAAGTTGACAAAAGAAAAAAAAAAGAAATGTGATTATTGTTGTTTCACTGTGAAATGAAGAGGATACTTTTCTTTTTCTGCTCTTCTGCCTTTCTGTCCACCTGTCCTAATTTCATATACCTTAATCTTGGCAATATGGTTATTTAGTAAGCTTTCCAACCTTATAATATAGATGCAGGTAGATTTGTGGAAACTTAGGATAGTCCTTGCTGACCCTGAAAGTCAACAGTTTATTCTCCAAGAGAGAAGATAATTGGGAATTAAAGGTAGATACATACTACCATTTTAACATGTAGAATACTAGAAGATTTGGGACCAGAAGTGGAAAAAATGAAGTTAAGTTAAAAAAGAATTTAGGAGGGAGATAGGGAAAAATATATAATATAGATCAGTGCTTACTTTCCAAGTAAAAAGAGGGTACTCGGTATTTACAGAGCAGTAAACTAGAAGATAGTGTAAAGTAAGTGAAAGAAATAGAAATGGGGAATGAAATTAACTTTTGTCAACAACATGGACACCTGTTCACTTAATATGAAATGGAGAGATGGGAAATCAGACATGAAAGTATTGCCATAAGCATATGGTAAATGGTAATAAAGACTGTATGAAGTGTATCAGTTCTGGAAATACTAAGAGGGGAGCATGCAAGGTCTGTTTTGTGTCTGGTGAATGAAGGAGCAGTGGTGGAAGATATGGTACAGGTTTGCCAAAGTGCTGAGTTGCTGAGCTCACCCTTCCAGGATGAGATTAGGTCACATTTCCTCCTGTGCCCTCTGCCACTGTTGCTGTCACAGTCATGTGACTTTGTCCTTTGAACACCCCCTGATTCCAGATCTCTTTTCTTTGCAATTCGTGTTGCTAGTTCCACCGCCTCCTTCTATATAGATATCTCTTTGCTGTGTTTATTTACTTGTCAGATTTAACTCTACAATGCTTGATGCTGCTGTTACTTTTTACTTTTTTTCCCCTCCAGTTCCAAACAAATACATCTGTATCTTACTTTCCTTGAATCACAGTGTTTAATATGGTCCATTAAAAAAAAATCCTCATAGGGCATCTACCAAACTTTTTAATTATAACTACATTTTTTCCTAATTTTCTTATAACTGGTTATGTATTTGTTCATTGCCTAAATATATGACCAGTACCTCCTATCTCTATCAGCCTTGCTTGCATTTCTGGAAAAAAATGTTCTTCCTTTTTCTTTTTTTAATACTTTTGAAAATAGTTATTAGGAATTGCCAGGAAATAATTTAATGCCCTGATAGTATATATCCCTTTGCTATCTTATTCCATTGTTTTACTGATCCTTTGTAAAATTCTCATGATTCAGTTCTGTAAGAGAGCTTTTAGTAAATTTAATTATAAATTACTTTTCCCCTAACTATACTCTTAAGTTTGTTTTCTGATAATGTAACTGGGATAAGGCTTTTTGTTCCAGGTTAGCACAGTGTTTACAAAGTTACAATACGTGCACAGTAGCATTGTAGAGAGACATAAATGTTTATTGTGACTGATACTTATTTGTACTATGTATTCTGTCATCTCTCTCCATTTGGCAAATAGTTATATGTTTTTCTTTCCGTTGATATCCTCAGAGAAATAGCTCCACGATTAAATGGAAGTCTGGTTAACGCATCTGTCATAGGACACATGTTGCTGTAGCTTTGGGGTTTCCCTGTGAAGGGAGGACATGGTAGGCTGGGGTTGGTTGGGTGTTCCACAGCTGAGGGTTTTCTGGCCAGAACGGAAAAGCTTCCGTTTAAAGCTGAATCCCAAATAAAGTCTCACCGCAGTGGCTTGGTAAGAGTTCCAAAAGGTGACATGAAAGGCTGCTCCCTTCCCTGCAGTATGGGGATAAATGCTGGCAATACTACAAAGCCATTATCCCAGTCTTCCTCTAACCCACCTCTGATTTTCACACTCTGCCTTCTGTCTGCAGAGAGTAAATAAAAGTTACATGAGTGATTCTGGTAAAACTGTTTAAAAAATTGAATTTGTTCAGATTTCTTTTAATAAAATTATTGAAATGCCCACAAGAGATACTTGACTGAAGTTGGTTATCATAACTTCCTAAGCCCACTTTAGTTCTCTGCTCTGGTCAGAATCTAGTACTCAGAAATAAGTGAAATTTCCATACTGCTAAATGGAATGTACTGAGAAAGATAAATGACACTTTAGATGTTCAATCAAAATTTTCTAAGGGGAAAAAGAAATGGTGCGTTTAAAATTCTCACAGGAATATAACATAGGAATTTAGTATCATACAAAGAGGAAAATTAAGGAGAGACAAAATCATAATGACTGTGATCCTCAAATGAATTGGTAAATCTGAGTAAAAACAAATATTTGAATACTAATGAAGAAATGTTCTTTTTCAAATAGAATAAAAACCAGTTCCACATACAAAGTCTGTGATACATCTTACTATTTTCAGATCATTTTCAAAGTTTTTATAGTGATGTCACATGACAATAATGTATTTCTGGTTTAATTTGTTCATAATTTTGAGCCTTTTAAAAACCTTAGAAATTTATACTTCCTTCTTATCTGTTCTTGGAGGAACTCTTCTTTTCATTCAGATGCATAATGAAGCACAGCCGAGTCTCTGTATTGGATGTGTTGGATTGTCAGCAAGCGGTGCATTGGAAAAGTTAATTTAGATTCAAGTGAAGGATGTTACACCATATTGTGTTCCAAATTTGTCATTAGTTGAGTATCAAATACCTACAACTTCTTTCCTCATTAGGCCCTATTGTGAAATGTTGTCTGTTTTCACGTCAGTGTAAAAACTGCCACCAGCTCCAACAGAGCCAGTATTTTTTCTGTTGCATCCAAGAAGTTTGAAATATTTCCCGTAAGTTACTGAAAACTGTAATAATAGAAAAGCCAAAACCACTACTAATAAGATGCCTGCTAATAAAGTCATTTGTGGTGCAGTCTCTTCATGCCCTTTTCATAGAAACCCATGCCTGATTAACTGAGTTTCAAATCATTTGTCAAATAATTGTGAAAAAGTTTTTAACCGTGAACCTGTTCCTATCCTAACACAAAAAGAGTGACTGACACTGAAGCCCCCGTGTATTTTCATTCGCTATGTCCATACAGAAACTGCAGTCCTCAGCTGAACTGTGTGATTTTTCTCCAATATACTCTCACTAAACCATCGTTGCTGTTTAAGAGCATGATGAACGTGTGTGTAAACACTGATTCATCTGGATTTATTTTAATTCTGTAAAAAGGTATAGGCAACACATGTGGTCATACTGGTATTCTGCATGTGTTTGTTTATATTATAGAGTATCAATGGGGACCTAATGTCCGTCTTCTACACAGCAATAAAACAAATATACAGTGCTGCTTTATGGATGTAATACCAGTGTTCTAACTTGTATTTTTTTTAAATATTCAAAAGGTGACACAGGTGGAGTTACAGAAATTCTCACTGTTTGTTCTCCAAGTCCAGTAAAAGCACATATTCTATTGTAAATTGAATATTTGTACCAGCATTCAGATGAGTTATTGTAAAGAAAACAAGGGGTTAGTAGCATCCCCAGTGTGTTCTGGTAAAGGCACTTCTGATGCAATTCTGTCCTGTTGAGTTGAATTATTTTGACTTTTGGCAAACGAATCTAGAAAACAAAGGACAAAAAACCAATAAGCAATACTGTGAGCACTGGGAGGCACAAGACCATCTGGGTTGACAGCCTCAGGGCCTTCAAGGCCCCAGACTTTTTTTTTTTTCCTGGCAGACATTTGGGATGAAATCTCAAGGACAGAGTATTTTATTGTTTTTAATTTTTGTTTTGTATTTTTTTCCCCTAATATGCAGTTGAAAAACTGTCTTCACGTGTCAACTTAATTCTTCTTTTCCACCTTCATGTAGCTCTTGTTTGTGTACTAATATTACTGATTGTTTCTTGTTTCAGCTATTTGTACAAGAATGAAATCCAGTCAATTGACAGGCAAGCATTTAAAGGACTTGCCTCTCTAGAACAACTGTAAGTGCCTTTTCTCTTCTGTGCTGTCATCTCCATGGTTCCCCTGCAGAGGAAAAGTGCACGCCTTGATCCGTACATCCTACCCGCATGCTCTGCATGTCTGCACTCCCTGGGTTGTTGGGCAGAGAGCCCCGTAATCATTTGCATGTAAAAAACCACAATTGATCTCTGTGTCAAATTCCTCATTTCTGTGTTTGTCTTTTATTTGTGATTTGCATTCCTGGTGTCCCTATAGATTATGACATAGTTTTGGCAAAAACGAAGCATTAT
The DNA here is from genome assembly GCA_013396735.1 of Grallaria varia. Lineage (NCBI taxonomy): Eukaryota > Metazoa > Chordata > Aves > Passeriformes > Formicariidae > Grallaria > Grallaria varia. The sequence continues at coordinate 224,323 of VWZG01010829.1, forward strand.
TGTGGAAAATGTTCAAAACTAATGTGTATTGCTTAGAGAGTTCCTGAATTCATTTCTATAGGTTTTATAATATCACAATTCCTTTGACTGCAACAATTACTTTGTTTTATGCAGCATAACTAAAGCTGAATTAGGCTCTTGAAGTTCAACCCAGTTTTGTTATATTTTAAAACAAGAATAGATTTTTAAATTAAAATGATACTATTATTTATGTGTTAATCATTGCCATATACAGATGTTTAAAAAGTGAGAAAGTTCATGATTTGTAATATAGATGTTTCAGTAATGTCCTCTAGAAAGATTGATTAAAATCTTACTTCTTTTCATGTATAATGACTGAAGAATAATTTCTGTTGAAAAAGAATGGAAAATGCAGTCCTTAGCATGACAAAACCTGATTGTATTGATTCCATTCAGTTCAACTATATTTTGTTTTACAATCACTACAAGAAAGACAGTGAGGTGTTGTGGTGGGTTCACCGTGGCTGAATGCCAGGTGCCCACCCAGTTGCTCTATCACCCCCCTTCCCAGCTGGACAGGGGAGAGAGTAAGAGTGGAAACAAAAAAAACCAGCACAAATCGTGGGTTGCGATAAGGCAGTGTATATTAATACAGAAAGCAAAGCAAAGCAGGGTGCGCGCGCGCAAAGCAAAAGCAACAACTAATCTCTACTTCCCATGAGCAGCAGGACCACCCGACCGCGTCTGAGAAGCAGGGCTCCTAGAAATCTTCTAAGCGGAGACAATGAGTGCCTCCCCTTCCTGCTTCCTGCCCCAGCTTTTATATCTGGGTTGACGTCATATGGTATGGAATATCCCTTTGGTCAGTGCAGGTCAGCTGGCCTATTTGTGTCCCCTCCCAGGACCTTGCCCTTGACTGAACAGTGAGTGCTGTGCTCAGTGATAGCCAAAATATGGGTGTGTTATCGACACCAATGCAGAGCACAGCGAGGGCTCCTATGGGGAAACAAATTCTGGCTCAGCCAGACCCACCACAGGTGTCCAGTGAAGGGCAGTGAAGCTGGTGAAGGGTCTGGAGCACAAGTCCAATGAGGAGTGACTGAGGAGACTGGGGTTCTTTAGCTTGGAGAAAATGAGTCTGAATGGAGACCTTATTGCTCTGTATAACTACCTGAAAGAAGGTTGTATCAAGTTGGGGATTGGTCTCTTCTCCCAGGTAACAAGTGACAGAACACAAGGAAATGGCCTCAGAGAGGTTTAGATTGGACATTAGAAAAAAAATTTACAGGAGGGGTTGTAAGGCATTGGAACAGGCTGCCCATGGAAGTAGTGGAGCCGCCATCCCTGGAAGTGTTCAAGAAATGACTGGATATGGCACTTTGAGGGCGTGGTTTAATGGTGAACATGGTGGTGGTGCTAAGTTGATGGTTGGACTTAATGGTTTTAAAAGTCTGTTCCAGCCTTAAGGATTCTATGATCAAAAAGCATTCCTATACAATCAAAGAGCTATAAATGCATAGCTGTTTCATAGTTTGACTATCAAATAACAGTAGTAGACCAATGAGTTTTGTAGTGCACAGGTTTGGGAGGCTGAATATAAATTTTTAAATTCTTGAAAGATATTGGTGTATTGCAAGTTTTCTATATGTACCAGTTTCCTTGTTACTATAAACCTCTAATGGATAGTAGTGGACACAGAGTGTATCTGAAATAATGGGTACAAAATCATACATGCTGATTTTACAGGAAAATAGATGCCTTTTGAAGGAAGAGCTTCTATATGAAACAAAAGCTTTAATTACAAGACATATATAAATACATAATTTTATTCCTTAATGTCTGCCTTTTCCTCCTCATTTTACTCTAGAAATGATTACTGCAGCATATTGGCAGCAACTGGTAGGGCTTATTTGCATGCTATCAGCATTTCTTAATTTCTGTATAGAATTTGAAATACAAAGGCCCATTTATTGAATCACTAATGTTTCCAAAATAATGTTCTTTTTCATGCCACAAGCCTGATATGCTTCAAGTGGCAACATTTGTTGGTTTTTTTTCTTTCACTCTTATTTCCTGTTATTTCTATGTGATGACTGAAAAACATAAATCACTTTGAAAGATTAACACCTTCGGAATGTATTTTTCCACTAGGTTGCTGTTAAGCCTCTGCCTGCAGTGATATCACACTGTATCAGCTTAAGCTCAAACTTCTGAGACATCAAAATTATTCTGTTTGAAATGCAAGTTTATTCTCCATTTGCATCTCATCTCTAGCTGGGAAGTATTGAAATGGAGCCTGGCACAGTCACTTGTGTCATGGCAGCACCTGCAACTGGTCTGGGGAGCTGCTGGGACCGGGGCAGGCACTTCCCCTGTGGGAATATGTCAGAAAGCCCACTGCTTTATAGTGCCCTTCTCCTGGGCAGAGCCGAGACAGAAGGCTTGCCAGGTGGGAAAATGGGAACACATAAAGCCAGTGGCAGGCGTGGAAGTAAATTTAATTGAGAGTACTCAATCAGATTTTTAGTTTAAGAGAGACTTGTCATTTAAGCATCTTTAGCATAAAAATAGCTTCTGGCTCTACAGGGTCTGTTTTATCACATTATATTTGAAGAAAGACTGTTGAAAAGACAAGAGTTACTCTTGGCAGCCAAGTTCCCAAGTGTCCTAACTTCAGTTTCAGACTGGATCGACTACTCAGTCAATGTTTCTGCATTGGAGGCCTCTGTGGCCTCAAGCTGTCGAACACATTTTGCTACTGGTTGTGTTGACTCAGCCAAATGCCCTTCTCAGTGCTCAGCGGAGTTCTCAGAAGTAGATACTGTGGTTCGCATTTCAGGGAAAGATTTGTTTCGTAACAATTTCTTCTACTCCAATGAAGCAGAATAAAACTCAGTTGTTTTTAAAAAAAATGTGTGAGCAGCAAAGCAGACACATTTCTGGTGATTGTTGTGCTTTGACAGAAACTAAGTATGGTTAGATTTAGGAGCCCTGTTGCATGTAATAAGGGACAAAAAAACCCCAGTATTTACTGCAGCCAGCAAGTTCCTCCTTAAACCTCTGTGGTGGAATTCTTAGCTGCTGATGTAGTCAAAATAGCTTTTCCTTTGGAAATTTCTGCCAAGAGAATAAGATCTTTTAATCAGATCTTGAAACTCGTTTGTGCTAGAGTAAATTCTGAAAACAATTGGCAGTTTTAGGTACTCGAATACACTGAGCCATACATACTTCGTCCCCTAACTTTTCAGTCGTGGCCGGACATGAAGGGAGAAAGCCAGCTGATGAAAAGTAGCCGCTTAGGACCAGTTTAGACGCTGTTAAATCTGCAAGACATATGTCTGGGTCTGGCAAACGCAGCACAAAGCTGCAGGAAACTTACATTTTTTCGGAGCAGCAGCTGGAAGGCACAGAGCACCCAGAAGGCACTGAAGGCTGCCCCTGTATGCTGGTGCTCTGACAGCTCCTACATGCCTCTGTGTGCCTGGGCTTGTGCCACAAAAACCTGGCTTGCGAAGTCACATGTTTGGATCCCAAGATCTAGCTCTAAATGCAGACCCTTTCCAGATGTGTGTACACTGCTTTTCTTCCAAATATCTGTTGTGTTTTATGAGATCCTCAGTTTAAGAGTTGTGTGTATTAGGCACAAAAAGGATACTCTGCTGTCCTTAACTAGTGGGATTCCCCAAATATACTAATTTAAATCTGTTTACCTAATCTTAGTGGAATACTAGTTATGCATTTTCCTTTAACTTTAATATTAACATACTAATTTTGCTGTTTATAAACTGTTATTAGAAGTATGCTGTAGTTTGTGTACACATTAACATATTTGGGGGGGAAATTAGTAGGCAAAAACATTAACTTACATATGGTGATGCAGCTTGTTAAACTAATTTTTTTCCTCAATTCAATTTTCAGCTTTGAAATGTTGCTATTTTTTTTTAAAGTTTTATACTGCAAAGAGGTCCTGATTTTTGCATAACTGTATCAGCAGTTATGAATATTTAACACAGTGGAGCCTGTGTAAAGTTGCTGCTAAAAATACCTATGGTAAGGAATAATGAAAGAATTAATTAATAAACAAACAAACAAAGCTAAAAAGGTATGAGAGGGTCCTTGAGGAGTACATTTTCATTATTCTAAAATAAGATCATCTAGGGGCAACAAACTGGAAACAGATATTTAAAAGTCTTTGAAGAGAGGATTCCATAATTTCCCTAAGTATCCTGTTCCAATACTTTGTATAATTGCCATAACATACATTTAAATCTCTTTCCTTGTGGTTTAAGGCTGCTACTTCTTGGCCCTGGGCAGGGAAAGCTTTTTGATAAATGCAGGAAATATATATTTGTTCATTCTCTTTCAAATAATTGGTAAGGCAAATGTGCTGTGTAAATATTCAGAACATAGATTATACTTGACTAATGGGTTGGTAAGTACTTCCCCAAAGATGTGGCAATACTGTTAGAAATAAACAATTGGCATATATGATAAAAGTATTCCCCCCCAAAATTAGAAAGCTACAGAAGATATAATCCTAAATTTGGTGCTGTGCAAAATGCCACTGGGACTGAATTTTCTTGTAAATTTTCATTATCCAAGATTAGTAATAAGAAGGAGAAAATCTATACCATGTTTATTTGATAAAATCTTTATTTTGGTGTATTTGGTTTGGACTTTTTTTTCCTTTCCTTGTGTTTCATTCTTGATAGTGAATTTAGAATGAAAATATAGAAAGATGTGGATGCATTTAAAAATCATTCTTGCATGCTGTTTCTTTGACTTTTCATTCTGAAAGTCTTTTTAATATCAAATTAATTACATGATACTATTTTTAGACCATTTTGTAATCTGAACATAAAAGATGCCTATAAAGATACATTAGTGTGAGGTTATTTCCCAAATTTCCCAAATATGATTACCTTTAAAGTGAATTTCAAATCCAAGAAATTATCATATGAAAACATCAATATGGTGCGTAGAAGAAAGTAAGAAAAGTGATAAGTCTAAGTGATAAAATGCTATTAAAGTATAGGTCATAATGCCAAGAATTTTTAAATTCTTTTTATTCTAGACTTAAAATGCAGTCTGGTTTCTGCATCTCTTTATTTTGGATTGCAGGTGTTGCTAATTATTTTGTCCAGTTATTTAACACCTTGTTCTGTTCTTAAGTTGCATGACAAGTTGCTCAGGACTTCTTGAGGTCATAATTTAAAGATCTGCAAAGCCCAACTAACTTGTGTAGCCCCACTAATGTGAAGCAGTTAAGAGTGTTTTCTAGCTGGACTTCATGATTCGATTTTTGGAGCTACTTTAGGCAGAATGATATCTGATGAGGTAAACTGCTATAATGTGCTTCAGCACCTGACTTATTTTATTGGTATCTGTGATGATTTGAGGTTGTAAATTAGGCAAGGCTTATAACAGAAATATTTTTTTTAATTTGGTTGGAAAAAGCAGGTAAGTTTTCAGGCACATAAAGTATTCATTATATTTGTAATTGTAGTGGTCTTGAGTACTAAACAGCCGTTCTGAGCTGTTGCTCTGAGTTTAGTAATGTATGCATCACTTTAGCCATTCTTTTTCTCTCTCTGCTAATTTCACTGCTGATTCATGGCCCTGAAGTGTGCCTCCACGTGAAGTTTGTGTGCCTCCATGTGTCTGCTTTACCAGTATTATTTGTTTTTCTAATAAGAGGTGTTACTTCTACCTACAAATCTTGCCTTGTCAATGCCAAAGAAGTACAAGATATTAATTTATTTGGAATATAAAGAGATTAGTTTGCAAGGTATAAAAATTCAAGTAGAATTAACAAAGTTTAAAAGGAAAAAATCCCTGCTGCCTGCACAGGAAGTAGCATATGTAATTTTTTTCCAAAATCAAAGCTGCATCAGAAGAAGTAACAAACCCTATAGTTGTGACTGGTTTTTCTCTTCATCCTCTTTCATTGCAGTGATCCCCACCTTGCCTTGCCCCCTCCCAAACTCTGCTGATGCTTGGGAGGTGGATGAGCAGAGCCCTGGTTCTTGGCAAGCTGTGCCTGCCCACCTCATGGCCCTGCCAATGGGGCAGAAACTGGCCTTGTCCTGCTGCTCCTTCCTCAGGGCTGGACCTCACTGAGGTTTCTTTTCTCTCTGCTGGCAATTCGATTGAACCTCACAGGAAATATCTGCCTTTGAGATATGTCTCTTTATTTTAGAAGAAATTGGCCTGTATTTTCAAACGGGAGATGAAAACTGGCAGTCATAGCATGGTGATGGACTTCTTGTTTCCTTATGCAAACAATATCATACTCTATGCTCAATACACTGTGTGGCCACGCGTTGCACTGGCAGTAAGCAGACCTGACACTCTGATGTGCCTGATCACATCCGTGCTGATTTATTGGCTCTTTCTGTGGTCCCCACTCACTGCTCCCTGGCATTGCTCGCTGGCTGGCGCTTGGCTGTGCTGCTGCTGGCGGGGCTCTGGGAGGCTGCCAGGCACGTGCCTGGCTTCCCTACTGCACACGCCTTCCAGAGCTCACTGCAAGGACTGCCCTGGTCACCACTTCTTTTCACTTTCCTCGCTCTGCGGTGACCCTTTGGCTCTGATCAGGGAGTAGAGCACATGCGGTGTTTCAGAACGAGCAAATTCCCATGTCCTTGACCTTTTCATGCTGAAGGATTGATTTTTCAGGAGATCCTGGGCTCTGAGTTGTTCTCTTTGCTTTTAAATGATGGGCTCTTTCATTCTTCAGACCACAATGATTTCTCATTCTGTCACATTCTCCAGATGTTCCAGAGTTTGTCAGAGGTCAAATAGAGAACTTTAGGAGTTTTGAATACATTTGGATATAATCAGGATCCAAAGTCTATAAATCATTTTCACAGTTCCTTGTGCCAGTCTTATCTGTTATATCTTGTTTTATCATCTGTAACTGTATGGAGTACTTCCACAACATAGTCAATGCAGGAATGATCCTGCATTTGCAGTCGATTTTCACATCAGTTACAGATTAATAGTGTGGTTAATTGTCTGGTTATGTAACTTTTAAAGGATCAACAGCTGTGTAATATTTGTTACTGTGTAATAGTAATAGCTTACATAAGGTTCAACAGAGCATCAAACACAGCACAGCTGTGGTGGGCAATTGTACACCAATTGCTAGGAAGCCATTTGTCTTAAGTCAAATTAGTAAACTTGGGTTTATATTATAAATTTGGCTTTTGAGCGCATTCACAGCTTTAAATGCTAGTGTTCATGGACTAGAGAAGTAATCTCAGCATCTTTTGAAATTTTCACTCACTGAAATGGAAACAGTTGTCCACTAAAAATGTTATTCTGTTGGAAACTGTAAATGTTTTCTAAGAATCTGCAACATTTTTCCTGTAAAAAAAAAATTTTTCTTTTTTCAATGCATTTTTTCAAGTATGCATACTATTGAAAATCACACTTGGCAAAAGAGTTTTCAAAATATTATCTCAAAAATTTTTAAAACAATTTTTTTTGCTCATATGTATGTGTACACACACATACACACACTCTATATAGTGGTCTACAAACTCGTTTTTGTTTGTCATGTCTTGTATTTCTCAGATTCAAGTATGAGGTTCAGATGGTAACAGGAAAAAGTGAAGCCACTGCATCACTATGGCCATTTAGATCTGTAAACAGTGTGTAAACAATAACAAAATCTTGAAAATATGTCACCTCCATTAAGAAAACCGTTACAGTATTTTTCTTTTTTTTTAACATATTTTCAGGTATCTGCACTTTAATCAAATAGAAACATTGGAACCTGAATCCTTTACTCATCTTCCAAAACTTGAAAGGCTGTAAGTTTGTTTTTCTTGGGGTAAGAATCAAAAGTCAGCTTGCTCCTTTGTTTGAATTAAGTCAAGTATCTGAAACTGGGCAATAGTATTTTTATCATTACCACAGATTGTTTTTAATCTAAACTTTATACTATAACTATTGCATAGGCCTTGCCAAGAACACTTTGGTGAGGCTGACCTTAGTGGCATGCATGAGTGACCATTGCATGTGGTATATTTTTCTGTTGCAAAACTATTTCCTGAAGAGCTGTGATCTATATTTGGCCTAAAATAAATTTTATGAATGAAGAACTAGGAGATAAGACTTTTTTGATTTCTCACTTGAGTGGTTGTGGACTCCCTTCCTTTTGGTTACTTATGGCTTCTTTTTCCCCATATGGACACAAGTACACCTTAGAAGCCACTTAAAACAGTTAATAAGTTGCTGAAAAAGGTTTTTTGTATGTTTGTTTGTGGTTTGTTGTTTGTTTTTTGTGTTTGTTTTTTCAATTTTCTGTTTACTTTCTCTCAAAAAACTTCTAGAAAAATGTAAATGAAATGAGCGCATCTCAAAATCCGAACTATTACAAGCATATTTCTGTGTTTTTAACAGATTTTTACATAACAACAGAATAGCTCATTTGATTCCTGGAACATTTAGTCACTTAGAATCTATGAAGAGACTGTAAGTAAATTGAATTATTATTGACCTAAAGAAAGTTTAAATAACCCAATTAGATTGTATCGCCTCTTAAAATATTTATATTCCTTGTAAGTGCCATTCATGGTTTAATTGTTTTAAATATTAAATAATTTTTTCCTAAGCTGTGCTACAGTTGTTTACATGCATAGATTGTCATCATTGCTTTATATCTTGCTGTCTTTAGCGACTGACTAAAGTTTATTTCCTGTGCTGGGATTATTTGTAATCGTGTGGTCTTATTTTATAGACTAATTAATTTATAGATTGTTCTTTGGGGTTTGTTTTGGGTTTTTCCCCTTCTCTTGACTGTGTCTTACTGGGTGATCCTTCTGTGACGTCTTTGAGTATTTGATTATTTTGGTACTTTATTTTTATTTACTTGTATTTATCTGATGCTAAAAGCATGGTTATAAAAACATGCTCAATGATTTAACAGCATAACTATTACTTTTGATACTTATAGCTTATATACTTCAAGGAACTCGAGAAGCCAGTGCTTGAAATGACATTATATTGGAAAAGTAGAGGGCTTTTAATCCCTCAGTAACATTTGAAAACTTGAACCAAATGAGTACCATGGTAAGGTGACTTTAAGAGGGTTTTCTGTCCTTCCCTTTGGATCTCCACTGGTATAGGATAAACATTCCTTAAATTATCCAAGACTGCCATTTTGAGAAAGGCAGTCATGCATTCATACCCACCTTCCCATGAGGACTGCTGGGGCTCTGCCGTGCAGTGAGTTGTAGTAGCTGCTCCGCTCATACCTCCCTTAGATTTTTCCAAAATTCAAGTGAAGCAGAAAGGGAGGATTCTTCACATAATTCCTAGGTTAAGAGCAGGGTTAGTAGTGGCTACTAGTAGAAGAGGGCGCTGGGCTAGCCTGAGCTGGTGTCCTTTGCCCTGGGGCAACTTACCCCTGAAAGTCACACCCTGACTTTTGTGTTCCAGAAAAATTCTACCAGTAACATCTGATGTACCGGGAGACATTTGTACAGTGACTTTTAAAATAGTTTTGCTTGTTCTTGTCTGATTTTCATAGGAGAACTGAGAAGAAATTATGTCAGCGTTTGTGCCAGTGGTTAAAAGAAATAGTAAAAGACAGTGTGATCAAAAAGTTTGCTTTCCCCAAAGATAAGCCAAACCAAGGTCATTTTGCCATGCAATTTTATTTCCAATCTAGAGATAGATAGATTAGTACAGATTTCTGTACTTAATGTTTTTTCCTACAGGGCCCTCTACCAGAAAGTGCAGTCCTCAACATAGTAACAGGACACTTCACTACTGGAAAGAAAGTCAACGGAATTCATGGGTTCTGGTTACCTGCAATAGCCAAATGTTTTACCAAGTTACTGACCCACTGAACTCAATGAGAGCTTAATGCTTTGTCTCATTTGCCTAATCAGCAAAATGAGAAGTTGTAAAAATGTCAGGGTAGCTATGAAGTTGCTGCAATAATAAGTATGAAACAGAAGGAATATAGGGAGAATGGTAAAAGTTCCCTATTTAAGCAAAGTTTGTATAACATCTGAATAAAACCTGATGTATTCTCTAAATGCTGGGTTTAAAAAAGTAACATTATTTAGATGCTTAGTGTGATGTTTAGATGCATTTTGTGATTTTTACTGCGTGTGCAATAAAATTTAATAGACATTTTTCTAATAGAGGCTGCTAGAATGCCTATAAGCTAGTAACCATCACCTGTATTGCATTTTGCCCATTTTCTGTGTTCACAGATAAAGGCCTTGCTTCACTTTCAAACCATGTTGATCCTAGCAAAATAGTAAAAACTTGCTAACAGAGTTGTGGCTGCTTCTTGTTTTGTGCAGGCGTTTGGATTCGAACGCTCTTCACTGCGACTGTGAAATCCTGTGGCTGGCGGAGCTGCTGAAGACGTACGCGGAGTCGGGTAACGCTCAAGCTGCAGCTACCTGTGAGTATCCACGAAGGATCCAGGGAAGATCAGTGGCCACGATAACACCAGAAGAATTGAACTGTGGTGAGTTTGCCACTTGCTGATGGCTCCTTTAATGTGTTTGGTGTATCTGAAGTTTTTTTTGTTAGAATTTTTTGTTCTGTTCTATTTGATAACGCTGACCACCTCTGGTTAATACTAGCTCTTTCCAGAAATCTTGTGTTCCTTCTCTGTTTTTGTGTGCTTCTGACATAATTGATTGCTTTTACCCTTCAGCGTGTCTTTAATAAAACAAATATAGCCATGTTTGAAGCTTCTCCTTGAGGAACTAAATGTTATTATCCTGAAGGAGTTTATTTTTCATTTTTATATTTGTTTTGATAATAACAGAATTGTCAACTAGGGTCTTAGGTGTTGTGTTAACACTGTTTGTTGTCCTTTATTCCCTTGTATACAAGGGGAAAGAAAGAAGCTTTACTGAACTGCTCCTTATGACAGTTCTTGCTGTTAAAATTTGGTGAATATTATTGGAATCAGGGTTGGGTCACTCATGTTCTTTTTCACTCAGCTGTAGTTGCAAGGGATGCCCCACACAGGCACTGGAATCCTCTGTCACTGAGGATTAATGGATAAGCACCTTTGTAATCCTTTTGTTTGTCTGTATCCCTTCATCTTAGAGGTGCAAAAGCTTGGCCCCATGGGCATCCTGGGGCTCAGCCCAGAACCTCCTGTGTTCTGAAATCAAAACGCAGATTTGAATTTCAGTAGAGCTTTCTATACTGTCTCGCCCAGGATCCTTCTGGACCAAATGTCCAGCACAGCTGGATAAACACATTGTGTGGTGGGTGAGCAATTGGCTTACGGGTTGAGCACAGAGGGTAACAGTGAATGGGGTGACATCAGACTGGTGACCTGTCACTAGTGGGGTTCCACAGGGCTCCATCTCAGGCCCGGTGCTCTTCAACATCTTCATCAGTGACTTGGATGCAGCACTGGAAGGGATGCCAAGCAAGTTTGCAGATGACACAAAACTGGGAGGAGCTGTTGAGTCCCTCGAAGGCAGGGAGGCATTGCAGAGAGACCTCAGCAAATTAGAGTACCGAGCAATCACCAACTGTAGGAAGTTCAGTCCTGGATATATCAAGCTGAATATATCAAGTTCAATCCGGAAGTGCCGGATTCTACACCTGGGATGTGGCAACTCTGGATATTTATACAGATTGGGGAATGAGATGCTGGAAAGCAGTGTCATGGGAAGGGACCCGGGTGTCCTGGTCAATGGCAAGTTGAATCTGAGTCAGCAGTGCCCTGGCAGCCAGGAGGGCCAACCGTGTCCTGGAGGGCATCAGGCAAAGCATCACCAGCTGGGAGAGGGAGGGGATTGTCCCGCTTTGCTCTGCACTGGGGCGGCCTCACCTTGAATATTGTGTGTGGTTTTGGGCACTGCAATATAAGAAAGATATTAAGCTGTTGGAAAGTGTCCAAAGGAGGGCAACAGAGATGGTGAAGGGACTGGAAGGGAAGCCGTATGAGGAGTGGCTGAGGTCGCTTGGTCTGTTCATCCCGCAGAAGAGAAGACTGAGGGGAGACCTCACTGCAGTTACAACTTCCTTGTGAGGGGAAGAGGAAGGGCAGGCACTGATCTCTTCTCTGGTGACCAGTGACAGGACCCAAGCGAATGGCCTGAAGTTGTGTCAGGGGAAGTTTTGGTTGGATATTAGAAAAGAAGGTTCTTCCCCCAGAGGGTGGTTGGCCGCTGAACAGGTTGCCCAGGGAAGTGGTCGCAGCCCCAAGGCTGACAGAGTTCAAGAAGCATTTGGATGATACTCAGGCACATGATGTGACTCTTGGGGATGGTCCTGTGCAGTGCTAAGAGTTGGACTTGATGATCCTTGTGGATCCTTTCCAACTCAGCATATTCTGTGACTCGTGATTTCTCACCAAGCTATGGGCATTTGTCTGCCCAGCCACCTAATGAAGCCAAGGTATAAAATAAATAAATTGACCTTTTGGTTATGTGTTGGATATAATTCTGATAATGAGAATTATGACCATAAGCATCTACAAGGTTCCTGAAATAGATAATACAAAGGCCATTTTGTGCAAGAATAATTCACATGGCATCCGACCAGCTCTCCACACATCTAAGGAACCTGAATATGGAAATTGCAGGAAGCAAACTGTACAACATATTCTGTCAGAGGCAGGTTAGGCACTGATGCTTATCTAGAGGAAGTTATTTTAAATGGCACTTGTGCTTGCTGCTTTTAAGTTTTTCCTTCATAGGCAAATGGGGTCTCTGTTAAAATAAATAAAACAGCCACTTTAGAACCTGATACAAATTTGCACAATCCATTTCCAGTCTGCTAAAAGGTCCTGAGGAACAAAGGAAGAGGTCAGAAATCCCACAGTCAATTTTGCATCTGGAAAAGTGCATTTAATCCTGATTAAGCATGTACATATTTAGAACATTTTTGAAAAATGTTTTTTTACAAGGTTTGTGGAAATCTTTTTATTTACTGTTTTTAATAGTTTTAAAACAAGTAAGAGCTCCGTGTATGTTTTATTGTTGATATAGAGAGGCCAAGAATTACATCAGAGCCTCAGGATGTGGATGTTACCTCAGGGAATACAGTGTACTTCACTTGCAGGGCTGAAGGCAATCCTAAACCAGAAATTATCTGGCTTCGAAACAAGTAAGTTTAAAAGATGAAGAGAGAAACTTGGTGTAAGTATGTTTGCCTCTGTGTGTGCGCGCATGTACATTGCTGGGTGCATGTCTGCAAGCTGAAGGAATTGTTGCTGCAGAAACAAAACTAAAATAAGCATGTGAAGTAATAATGGCCTGTATATTTTTTTATTAGTAGACCTAAACAATTAAGAGCAGATAATTTTCGAAAATGTTGTTTAATTGCTCTAATACTATTTGTGGAGTGTTCAGTTGTAGGCATACCTGCAAAGCTGCTCACACCTGTAATACTAAATCATTTATTAATAAGTACCAGGCAATCCAATGTGTACATGTTGCATGTACAGTCTGGGGATTACTTAACATTTGCACACATTTTGAGGCAGAGCAGAAGTTACTTTTTAAAGGACTCCAGCTGGATAAGAGTTGGGTTTCAGAGGTCTGCCTTGAGCCCCAGCTCCTTGGAGGTAGCTTTCCTTCAAGGTGTAGTTCCATTTCAGGAAAGGAGAGAGAGATCAGCTTTCAGCCTCCTCAGACTGGTACATGGCGGGTAGGCAACTATTTACAGCATAGGATTGTAGGGTAATTCAGACCGGTGGAAGTCTCCAGTGCAGCCCTCTGCTCAGAGCAGGATTATACCAGGTTGCTTTATCTAGATGGGTCTTAAAAACTTCTAAGGATGGAGGTGGCACAAGCTGTCAGGGCAACCTGCTCCATTGCTTCTCCTCACTGCTTGGGGAATGGAAAAATGTCCCATAAAGGATGACTGTCTTTCAGCAGCACAGGGGCCAGCCTTTTGCAGAGTGGCTGCTCAAGCTGTGCGCAGAGCCTGGCACCCTCCAGCAGCGCTGGGCATGGCACAGCACAGCTGAACCAGCCTTAAACTGCTGTGAATTTACGATGGACACGTGAATTGTGTGTTCACTCCTAGCTAATTGAACTTTGGGTTAGTAATGCTCTTACACAAATGGAGAACCTGACCTGGAATATAAATTCCCTCACATTTAGTTTTACTTAACCATTTTAGTTTGTTAGTTGCTGATAAAATGGAATGATGTAGAGTCCTGGTTCTGTAGCTTTTTGCTCATGTCATTGAGTACCCCATGAGCAGCAAGGATTCAGGATTTATGGAGTATGTCAAGAACAGAGACTTGAACTTGGATGGTATAATTATTGCATTAAAATTTTCTTTGGCTCATGAACTTTTTATAATAAACAAAGAAAACATGTATTCAGAATACACATATGAAAGAGTTTTAAGAAGAAATTTGAGCTCGGGGTGTGGGATTATTGACTCTGGCTTGTTTCCTGGCTGCATGAATGAGAGCAAAGCTCTTTGCAAGGTAGCTGAATATATCAAGATTTCAGTCCAAAGGCATTGACCTGTTGAGCAGTATGTTGAATAGATCAGTAGACTAGATTTTGTACATAAGAGGTGAGATCTCATCCCTCCTGTGTGCTTTACTCGTTACATAGTGAGGAGTGGACTGAGAGACAGTGGACTGAGAAACCCCCCTAAGATTTCTCAGTTAGTGTCACAGAAACACATCCATGACTTAACCCGAAGACCTGATCTTAATTTATATTTTAAACCAGTACAAATCATAATCAGGTTCAGTGGTGCTCCTTGAACTACCCAGGCAGAGGTTGGCACAAAGGTGGTTTTATAGCAACATCTCCTAGTAGAAAGTATCTTGAATGTTGAAATTCCATTGCATCCTTCCAGTGGAAACAGTTTAAATTACTTTGACAGCTACAGAGCAGCCTTAAAAGAAAATTGAGACTAGGTATGTGTGTTTTGTTTACTTTTTTCCCTTGTAAGCTTTTACTTATAAAAGTACTTTTGCTTTTAATTTTGAAGATGTAGTACTTGCATTAGGAAAATTGTTTCTTTTTGTTTGTTTTTTTGTTTTTCTTTTCCTCCTAAGGAGAAAATTTAAAGTTCTATTATTTAACTTGACAAATTAAATTTCCCCCCTCCAAGCTATTTTGGGTAATTTATCTGTTGGGTTTTATTATTTGGCAGTTTTCTGTATTTGTGATTTAAAAGTTTAACTCCAGCAGATTCTTTTCTTCACAGTAATGAGCTCAGTATGAAAGAAGATTCCCGTCTAAACTTGTTAGATGACGGCACATTGATGATTCAGAATACTCAAGAAACAGACCAAGGCATTTACCAATGCATGGCAAAAAATGTAGCTGGAGAAGTGAAAACTCAGGAAGTTACTCTTAGATACTTTGAGTCACCAGGTAAAGAACATCAGGTCTGAATTTTGCATTCAGGTAGAGAATTGTTTTGATAATAAGATGGTTAAAAGATAAAGTGCTTTGGCTCTTGTATGTTCTTGACATGTAGATTTGTTGTGCTTGGACATCCTAAGAGTTAGATCCTGAAGCTGTAATATCTCTAGAACAAAAATGTAAATCAGATGGTTAATTCATATGTTTATTGTAGAATGCAATTTTGATGATAGTCTTGTGGGCTGCAGAAGGGTTAGGGAAAGAGGCTGTTGCATTGCAACATTGGTCAGTGCAATAATGTTCCCTCTGGGTACCTGAAAACCACAATCTTCTGAACAGGCCACTCATGGAAACTTTGGCACACCCTGTGCAGTCATTCTTGCTCAAGAGCTTTTTACCTCTGTCTAACCAAGGCCTCATGTTTGCAAGCACGAAATTCCTGTCCAGAACTGTAATGTTTTTAAAGCCCAAAATTCGCCATGAGAACATTTGTTTTGCTTTGATACGCAGCATCAGGTAAACTGAAAATGTCACTGCAATGACAAGTACTCATGTACGTGGGAGAAGTTACTAAAATGTTGCTTAATCTGTTTTATGGCAATTTTTAGCCAGTTTGTTTTCTGAGTCTCTGTGTCTGTGCCTCTGAAGAGACCTTTATAAAGACCAGCAAAGGAGAACAAAATGTTTGAAAATTATTTTAATGGGAGTTCAGGAAAAACACCAGTGCAATTATGAGCTTTTTTTTTATCTATTGATGTTTGTAAATGTCAGATCAGACTAGATTTAAAGCAAGGCAGACTTTGTGCCAGGATTAGAAATGTGTTGGAACAGAGCTATTAAAAACACCCCTAGACGTCCCAAACAGTTGCAGTATTTTGCTAAATTAATGCAATGTGTGATCTAAAAGTTGTATTTAGGCGTTGCTGTTTTCTCACAGCCCGGCCAAGTTTTGTAATTCACCCACAAAATACCGAAGTGCTGGTTGGAGAGAGTGTTACCTTGGAGTGCAGTGCGACCGGGCACCCTCAGCCACGCATCACCTGGACCAAAGGCGACAGGACCCCTTTGCCAAATGACCCTCGCATCACAATAACTCCATCAGGAGGACTTTATATACAAAACGTAAAGCAGGAGGACAGCGGCGAGTATACCTGTTTTGCAACTAACAGCATAGATAATATCCATGCGACCGCATACATCATAGTCCAAGGTCAGTAACATTAAACTAGGAGTGATGAATGACTTGTAATTGTGTGGGTTTCTCTTTTTCCTATATTGGCAAAGCCAAACTAAAAACATAAGAGCTTTCACTTTTAATTGCACTATAGACCATAGGAAAGTCACTATATATTTCACATAGAGTAAGATATTATATACTATTTCCCTGAAAGCTAAGTTTCATTGATTATTTTCAGAAGTTTGATGTTTTGAAGTGTTTATTTCTTGTTATGTTTTGTTTGCATGAAGGAACAAACAAGCCGTGTCAAATTTTGGACAATTAACTTTTTTTTTCTGAAACACAGCAAACAGAGTACTAGAAATGGAGTCCTGGATTTTCTGTGCTAATTTTCTTTGTAGACGCTTTGGTTTCGTGGGAATGTTTTCTGCTGAGTTTTATAGAAATTATCATTCTGCCAGCTGAGGCATTAGCATGGCTTTTTTGCAAAGCAAAAGTTGAAGTACTCTAAGTTATTGTGATTGCAATAATTTTGGTATTGTATGTTATTACTGTGATTATAAAGTGTTTGAGAACAATCTATCAAGTCTCCTGTATATGTAGATAATATTTTTGGTTAATACTTTCATGCTGGAAGTTTTATTTGCAAACTATTTTGAGTAACCTTTACGTTTAAGTTTGCTTCTGTTCTCATGTTAGGCAAACAGTTTAGGTTACAGATGCCTTCTTAATGAGTTCAAAGCAGTACAAAGCAACTTGTCTGTGTGGTTTGTTCTTTTGTTACACAGTAATAGATGATTGCATTTTGGAAGCTGAACAAATCACTTCTCATGTAGTGCAGTGTTACTGCAGAAACTGGCCACTCACTGCTTTCGCTCAGTGTATGGAGGAAAGCTCAGGATAGTTTTGATTATATTGCATTTTCTTCACAATTTAGCTGAGGAGTTTTGAGATAAAGAGAAGAAGGTATTTTTAATTCAGGGGACACTTTGTGTTTGATTCTACAAGTCTTACTGTACCTCTTATTTTCAATCTATGACAGTAGATCCCACACACCTTCACTGTTGCCAGGGAGATGTTCCTTTTGCACAAGTGGCTGCCCTAACTCTCTGCTCTATAACGGTCACAATATAAGAGTCCCATTAGTATCTCTCTTCCCACCAACATGAGCTATTCAACTCACACAGGAAATGGTACATAATTTCAGATGGTTGTGCTTTTTTTTTTTTTTTTTAAATTGGCTTTGTTTTCTCTTCTGTAGCTCTTCCTCAGTTTACTGTCACTCCTCAAGACAAAACAGTGATTGAGGGACAAACTGTCGACTTCCCTTGTGAAGCACAAGGTTATCCCCAGCCTGTTATTGCCTGGACTAAAGGAGGTAAAGGTGTTCTGTTCTTACTTTTAAACTGCTAGAATAGTTTAACTGTTATATTGGAATCACTCTTGTATTGGAAGGAATTGCATATATTTGTTTAGATGCTTCAGTTTCAGAAGGAAGCAGAGCTCATCATGTTCTCATTCAGCCTAAAAAGGCAAGGTGTCCCACAGAAGCCAGCTGCCCAAGCAGATTTCATTATTCAGTAAAATAGTCACTAAAATATATGTATCCATAATAGATTCCTAGTAATAAATGTTTAAGAAATATATGGCAAATCACATGTGGCAATAACTATCACTGCTGGTGTACACCAGAAGAAATAGAGATGGCTGTCATTAACTGGAGATCTGGAATTAGGTGGGATGTGCTCTCTTCAGAAACCAGAACAGTCCAGCCAGTAACTGGCATCCGTATAGGAACATCTCTGTCACTTAATGCACATTGACAGGAGCACTGGGGTGCACTCTGCTGCCTGTTTATCAAGTTATGTCTCTAAAGGCATAAAGCCAAATCCAGCAGAAAGAAATATTGTAGTGGATGTTTTATCTGTGCGCAGATATTCCTGTTGATTCAAATTAAATAGCTCTGGTCGGTAAAACAGTTCTTAGGAAATTTTTGATTATGGTAGATAAAGCAGATTTTTCACGAACTGTTGATCATTTTGATGCTGATAATGTCCCTGTTTCTCCCTCTACTGAGACTGCTCCAATCAAATGAAATGTTCAGAGAGGAAGAATAGGGTACAGGCACTCATGCGTGTTCATTCTGCTTATATTGAATTTTTCAGGGCCATATATATTTTTCTGTGGATTCCCTACATGGCTTAGGCACATGAGATGAATTGTGTCTTACACACATGGCAATAATATGAAATGAGCAGTAACACATGTTGGTGTTCTTATGCCTTCTCATTTGGATGTTTTATCACGCTCCTTAAGTGAACATATTTATTTGTACCACAGACAGAGAAAAGATCGGGATTATGATTCTGTGCACATGTACAATTTGTTTGCTTTTCATGTTCATCTTCTGAGAAGTAAGGGTTTCAAACATTTTGGGGTTTCTTTTATTGGAGTTGGGGTTTTTCCTTTTTTTTTTTTAAGAGACATTAATTTTTTTCCCAGTGTTTTATCAGATTTAAAATCTTCTGGGTTTCTCTTTTTCTGACACAAAGAGACTTTGTTGCTATAAACAGTAAATACTGTTGTTGTGTGTTCCAGGAGGCCAGTTGTCTGTTGACAGAAGACACTTAGTTCTGTCCTCCGGAACCCTAAGGATTTCCAGGGTTGCTCTGCATGACCAGGGACAGTATGAATGCCAAGCTGTCAACATTATTGGATCTCAACGAATTGTTGTATACCTGACTGTACAGCCTAGAGGTATGCTTTCCGTGTACAGCTGCTGTGGGGAAAAAAGAAGAAAGAAACTTACACTAAAATACATAGTACTGTGTGTGATTGTTTCTGAGTATGTCTGTTTCTAGATCCCAGGTGGTTTTTAGTAAATAACATGTATGAATACTTACTGATATTTGTACATTTGTTCCTTTAGAACACTCTGTCTTCTGGGAAAGAGGTTTATCTTATTTACTTTTATTTTTTGTAAAGAATGGAGGTTTGCTTTGAGGATGCCAGTATTCCTGTGCTTGGGAAAATGTAGGCTCTATGCTGTTAATTAAATAGTGTTATTCACATAATGGTTTATCTCCATGAACAGAGCACTTGATTTTACAGCAGCAGAATGAACTTCACAAAGAAAAGCCGTTCCTTATACTTAAAATAAACTGACAAAAACCCCCAAAAACTAAAAAGACCAACGCCAAACTCCCTTTGTTTTTGCTTCTCTTCAAGTAAATTCTAAGTAAGCTACTTTTAGGATAAATATTAATCATAGTAACATAATTTATTTAAGTATTTGATGTTTAACAAAATTTGAGATTAACCATTTAATTCAAAACATTTCTTTTTAGTCACCTAATTTTAAGCTATTTTAGCAAAAGGGGCTCAAATGTCTTAGAAAAAGCTTAGAAATTTGTCAGAAAAAAATTCCACTGGTTTTTCTTAGTACTACTAGGAGATGGATTTGTCCAAATTGGCACAATTTTTTTACCTATATAAAATGTTTGATTAAAATTATATAAATCAAATCTCAGTTTTGAAAAGTTATATAGCTTTCCAGCTCTGTTAAACTTCACTGAACTTGAGTAAAGTTTAATAAAACTATTTTTGTGCAACTCAGGTTGCAAAATCCAGTCACCAAAGATAGTAAATACAAGATTGAAGGCTGAATATACAGCCTGAAACGGAATCTGTCCATAGATTAATTGCATTGCTCTTTTTGATTGTGCAAGAAGAGAACATTTTTAATTCTGGATTTCTGACAAAAGGACTGTTCATCTGAGGAATGTCTAATCAGTGGTCACTGTGGCTAAGTCTGTGTTAATGAATAGAGATTAATGGTCCAGGCCTGTTTGCTGCTCTGATGTGGCTCACATCCATAGAGCCAGACTCTCTTACCTCCCAGTGCTGGACACTTGGCTCTGGATGCCTTATTTACAATGGTTTCTGGTCCTTCACAGCCATTTGTTTATGAACAGTTTAACAGCAGAGGCCAGATTTGGCCAGTAGTATAAATGTGTGGTGTGTGGCCAAATACTTCTCTGTAAGAGCACAGCCCTATGTCCTCTCCCACCCACCCCCAAATACTGATACAGTGCAGCAGAAATACAATTCTTAATGTCTTGATAATCTTATATGTACTTCTCATGATGATATCTGAGTGCCAGGTGTTAATCTGGATTTGAAGAAAGTTAGAATTGAAAAATAAATTAATTGTCTTCACACTAGCTTTAGTTAACAGTGTACTCTGTCTTTAAAATTGGAGGTGATTTTTTGGTGGTTTAAGGCCTAAGGCTCATTTTTGTCAAGGAGCAGGGAACTCTCAAGACTTACAAATGCCCCAGCAAGTCAGGCTGGGAGACTCACAGTTGAATGAGTTGTGGAAGGTTTTGCTTTTATCATCTAAGAAATTGTTGTTGCCACTTAAAAAATTAAAAGTAGATGACGGAAGTCAGTGGAATGTTCATTCTGATGATTTTTTACAGATTTAGGTATTCATAGAAATTTTTTAGAGGTCTAAATTCATGGAACTCAAGTGAGCCTGTTATGTTAGAAGTAAGAGTACTTTAAAATCATCCTCAAGCAGACATCAGGAAAATAGTCATAGAATCATTAAGGCTGGAAAAGACCTTTAAGATCAAGTCCAACTGTCAATGTAACACCATCACTATGTTCACTGTTAAACCATATCATTAAGTGCCATATCCACGTGGTTTTTGAACACTTCCAGTGGTGGTGATTCTGCCACTTTCCTGGCCAGTCAGTCTGTTCTAGTGCTTGACAACCCCTTCTTATGCAGATTTTTTTCCTAATATCAAATCTAAACCTCCCCTGGTGCAACTTAAGGGGTTTTCCTCTTGTCCTGTCACTTGTTAACAGCCTTTCTGTGGACATTCTCCAGCCTGTCAATGTCCTTGTAGTGAGTGGCTCAAAACTAAACAGGGGATTTGAGGTGTGGCCTCACCAATGCTGAGTACAGGAGGACAATCACTTCCCTGGTCCTGCTGGCCACGCTGGTTCTGATACAGGCCAGGATGCCACTGGCCTTCTTGACCACCTGGGCACAGCTGGCTCGCATTCAGCCGGCTGTCAACCAGCACACCCAGGTCTTTACTGGGCAGCTTTCCAGCCACTCTGTCCCCACCCTATGCTGTGACCCAAGTGCAGGGCCCAATACTTGGCCATACTGAACCTCATACAATTGGCTTCAGTCCATCAATCCAGCCTGTCCAGATCCCTCTGCAAAGCCTCCCTACCCTCCAGCAGATCAGCACTCCCACCTGACTTGTCTGAAAACTCTCTTAGTGTACCATCAATCCCCTCGTCCAGGTTATCGATGAAGATATTGAACAGGGTTGGCCCTGATATGCTGGACCCTGGGGAACACCACTTGTGACCGGCCACCAACTGGATGTAACTCCATTTGCTACCACTCTCTCGGCCTGGCCATCCAGCCAGTTTTTAACTCAGCGAAGAATATACTCATCCACACCATAGGAAGCCATTTTCTCCAGGAGAAAGGAATTTAATCTCTAGGGCAAAGTTGTAAGCAACTAAAAGCTTGCAGATAGAACAGTGTTATGGATTAAGAGATGTTCAGTAACTGATGAAAGTAGGAGTGGTGACCTCTTTTTAGATCATGTTTTGCACAAGTTGTGTTTCGTACCTTATCAGTGTATCATTTGGTATTTTTAGTGACTCCTGTATTCGCCAGTGTTCCCAGTGACATGACAGTGGAGGTTGGCACAAACGTGCAGATCCCGTGCAGTGCTCAAGGAGAGCCAGAGCCAGTCATTACATGGAATAAGGTACTAGATACTGAGTTATTGCAGAAAGGCAGGAGCCTTTCTGACTCTTCATGATTAGCTATCTAAGGTGCACATTGTCACGTTATTGCTTACTCTGGTGTCTGAAAACATTACCTGAAGTTCAGTCAGTAAATCTCTAATACGGAGCATGTATATACATACTAAACCTGAATTTTATATGGATAAATATAGATATTCTTATGGAAATTTAATTACAGAGACCAGGTAAAATTCATAATATATGCCTTAAAAAGTTTGTGTATTTAGTGGCAGTTCTGTGCAAATGTCCTATTAATATTTATACTTTCAATGATATTATAGATAAAAACCAATAAAAAATACTGTATTGCTGAGCCCTTTGACACTGTTAGGGTGGCACTTCAAGCAGGACAGTTTTTGGTAACTGGTAACCGCACTGTGGCTTTAATTCCCATTGGTATAATAACTATAGAGTTATTAGCAGAGTTACCAGTGAATTAATGAGTTGCTAATATTGATCTTCAGTTTTTCTGATTATCTTCTCTTGAATTAGTGAGCATTAGGAAATGTATTTTATGAAGCTTAAATAGTTTTTAAAGGCAGAGCAGATGAAGAGCTGATATACATAAAGCTCTTGAGCTCTATTTCGGTTAATTTTGAGAAAAATTAAATATATATGGTCTCAAGAGGTGTTATCTTACTTTTGGGTCATAGATTTTATTTGGTGAGAGCCTATAACTAGTAAAACATTTTGATTTATAATGAGTACTTTTAGAAGTAAAGAAATACACTATACAATTTAGAATTACATATGATTTTTCTATATAAGCTTATCTAAATCTGTGATCTTGGGATACAAAATAGAAATATAAAATAAAAAGTAAAAATTGGAGCGAAAAAGATGACATATTCATGCATGAAAATAAGTGTATTTAGAATAACTAAACTTTTGGGCTTTCCTGCAGGATGGAGTACAAGTAACTGAGAGTGGAAAATTTCATGTTAGTCCAGAGGGCTTTCTTACCATTCGCGATGTTGGAACGGCTGATGAAGGTCGATATGAATGCGTTGCCCGGAATACCATAGGATACTCCTCTGTTAGTATGGTGCTTAGTGTAAACGGTAAGAGATCCGATTGAGAGGTGTGAGTTAGATTATTAGTTTTGTTCTAATTGCTTAATGTGTAAGATGAGAAAAAGTTAACAAAATTTTAAATTTGTTCTTTTATTTGTATTTTTTACTCCCATAATTCTGGGTTTTTTTCCATCATTAATCTTACAGGTGTGAGTAAACTGGGAATATGTCAGAACAGGAATGTCTCTAGGAGTTAAGTTTCAAAACAAACTATGCTTTGAGCTCAAGTTAGTCTTTCAACTTTCTTCTTGAGATATTATTTGAACATATTAGAATTTGCTAGTCAAATACACAATCTAATCTTTAAGGATAACTTGACAAAAAGTCGTCTGGCATCTTTAAAGGGGTACTTTAAAGGCGCTTGTTTAAAAATTAGGCTGCAATCATTGTGAAAGACTTGCAGAAAGTCATACAGACCTTAAGAAGCTAAAAGAGAAAACAGAAAGAAAAGGGAAATATTTGATCTTGTTCTAATTATTTGAGAGACATAATGGCAAATAATAATTATCAATTATTACTATGTAATAATTGGTAATAAAACATCCAAAGTGACTAAGGAAATAACTTTGTTACAAAGATTGACCATACTGCTTTTCTGACTTATTAACTAAAACGGATGATTTTTCAGATTAATTTTGATGGAAAATAAAACTCTGTGATTTCTGTCTTTCAGTAGAAAGCATGAGAAAATATTTTTGTATCTTTGAAAAATTAATATAGAGCTGTGACTTCAGCATATTGGTTACTGTTTCTGATGTTATTACTGATTTTCTGCATTTTGGTAATTATTAATAAATATATATCAGTGATTTTTCTGATCTATTGATTGCCATGATATCAATCACATGGTATCAATAAAACTATTATGTTCCCTGGCTTAAGTTGCCTTTAGTAGACTTAGTCTATACTTTCCTCTGTAAAAAATATTTCTTTAATCTGTAAAGGAGAGAAAAATTGTAGGGCTAGAAGTAATTCAGCAGTAAGTTTGCATCTGCATATGTGAAGTCTACAAAGGAAAGCAAGTCTATAGAAGAGAGTTAATCTTGGTTACTCTGGAGATGCATGGGGAAAAAAATTGCTTTTGTTTGGGAAAGATTAGCCAGATCTCAAAACAATAAGAGGTCTGAAAAATGAAACCATTAATTGAACTAAAACCCCAGTGGAAATGAGTTTCATTAACGTAGTGCAGGTATCAACTGATCGTTCTCCATCTGCTGAAATCAGCAAACTACAAAACTTGGTGCTAGCTGATCTGCAGTAATTATTTGTAATGGGGTTAATTTCTTGTAAACAGCAGCGTAAATAAACCTAAAATTAATGAAACTACCCTTGATTAATCTGCAGTCTGAAACTGTAAATGTTCTTTCTCCTTAAAATTAGTGGGATGTCAGATATTGTTTCTCCATGGTTGCTTTAAAAAATTAATCTGTCAGAGAAGCAAGGAGGACAAGTAGACAGATTATAAGTATTGGATAATAGCCACGTGGATAGTATTAATAATGGCATAGCCAGAAATGCCTAAAAGCTTGCATGGCAACGTTTCTTTTAAACATGGTAATGTTTAATCAATGTTCCTAAAGCATAAAAATATTTTCTTAACATTAAGACAGAATGAAGGCAAATGTATAGAAACTGGGAGGGCAGTTTTTGTTGGCCGTGTTGGGTAGTATTTTAAAGATGCTTTTCTACTGCCATTTTCTTCTGTCTTTTTCTGTTGTTTTGTAAAAATCATTCCCCCTCCCCCGTAAATTAAAAAGAAAGGTATTGTGTGAAAGTCTTGCAAGGAACTTTAACGTTTAGTATTTATCAGTCTAAAAAGAGACGTGCTAGCAATAAATAGTCTAAACAAAAATCAAGTGAGGTATAGTTAGCGTCTGACCAAGGTTTATAATTCAGCCCACATGTACCACTAATCAGAAAAACAGCTCTGCATGTGAACACCAAGCTTGCATCTCGTGTAGACAGCACTGGGGAAGGTAACGAGCCATTTTATTTTTACAGTCTGCGAAGTTGCACTATCTGGATGGTTTGTGGCACAGAAATACTCTCTGAAACAACTAAAATGAGAGTAGCAAACCTGTAAATTACATTCTCTGATAATGTTTCTGTGTGGTTGCTATGAAAATGAACCTGTCAAGCAAGGAGGACAGTTGGTAACTGGGACAGAGCAGAGACCAGATGCGCCCACCTCATTTTGGGTGCTGGGAGTAGATTGCCAGGAGCCTGAGGCTGGCCCCAGGGCACAGAAAGGGCCTTCATCTACAGCTATAAAGCACCAGGGACTGTTTTATTTGATGATATAGATGGTTAAGTTTGCCTGGATCTAGACTATGAAACTCATATAGACACAGTTTGAGCTGCCATTTTGTGAAGGAATAATGAAAAATTGCCTAGGAAAGGAAGAAAATCATGAAAAGCTTGCAAAGAGCAGTTTTTATGTCCCTTGATTTTGTATATCTGCCGGTTTTATTCCAGTGTAGTTGCTTTGGCCTTTTCCCCTACTTTACCCTTCTTCCAGTGTGACTTCTCCAATCTAAACATCCTCTGGAAGTTATCTGTTGCCTCTGGATCTGGTAGTTCTTCATTCAGATTGAAAGGAAGGTTATTAGCCTTAGATAGGTTGTACAAACATCCAGCTTCAACTGAGCACTGCATGAAGAGGCAGACGTCTATCCATTAATGAGTTTCCAGTATTATGTAGAGTTGTTAAGTAGCTTTTAAGCATGTGATTTTTAACCTAGTATTAAAAAGATAGTTTTAAAGTAGAAAACAAAGTGGTGATCAAAATGAATAAAATATTTACTGCCCTTTAAAATTGTGTGTTGCTTATTGTACTATGCTTGGGAGAAGAGTGATGTTAATTTACGGTGCCAAATAGGTCCCAAATAGCTACAGTAAATTATGTTTGTTATGTACAACTTGTACCATATTCCTGTAAGCACTTTTAAGTTCTTACATTGAATTCAATACTAATTCAGTACTAGTTGAATCAAAAGGGGAAATCTGCATTGGTTTCAGTAGATATAGGTCTGACTTGATACCTGAAACCTGATAATACACCACACCAGAAATAAACCTTTCATAGGAATTCATTTTTTCTTTAATAATCTGTATTTGAAATTGTAGATCTAATTAATGGACAGTTAAACACTGAGTGCATTTATCTTTGTTTTAGAGTTATAAGCAAGGTAAATTTTAAGCTTATATTAACTTCTGTTTTAAATTAATTTTGTTCTACTGTAATATGCTTTGATAGAATTCCAAAATGGTAAAGAATTTTATATTTGGATGAACTAATGCTTAGTGAACAAGGGTTTATTTTGTACAACCAAAATGATGTCGTGTCTAGACTGTTTTATAGAAGTATCTTTTTGTGTGTGGCCATTTTTGCAATAACATGTGAATTCCTCTTTCTACAGTTCCTAATGTCAGCCGAAATGGAGATCCTTTTGTACAAACATCAATTGTGGAAGCAATTGCTACTGTTGACAGAGCAATTAATTCAACACGTACACATCTGTTTGACAGGTATCTCTTTGGGTTTTTTTTGTATTGACAAGTCAAAATTAATTTTCTATATACTAGAAGTAATGGAAGTTTTATTAAACAAGACACCATTTTATTATTTAAAAGACATTGTTAACATCTGGTTGGTTCTGAGAATATTAACAGTTTAACACATAAGGATTCCTATTGTTTATACACTTGCTGAGATCTCTATTCGCTGCATATATCTGCTGAGATACTGAACATTTAATTGCTACTCAGTATTTAATGTTTTATTATTTTATTAAGTTTTTTTTTCTTTTTTGCTTGCCTTCCATTTTGAGATGAATAACCAAGGTATGTACTGATCACGTTGCTGAACATTTACATGATTTATATAGTATTACTGTTTTGTAACTCCCGT
This sequence comes from Grallaria varia, assembly GCA_013396735.1. NCBI lineage: Eukaryota > Metazoa > Chordata > Aves > Passeriformes > Formicariidae > Grallaria > Grallaria varia. The sequence goes on from VWZG01010829.1 coordinate 251,629, forward strand.
GTACACTTACTGTTTTTTCCTGAATTATCTATCAGTCGTCCTCGTTCTCCAAATGATTTGCTAGCCTTATTTCGATACCCAAGGGACCCATACACTGTTGAGCAAGCAAGAGCTGGGGAAATATTTGAAAGGACATTACAACTTATTCAAGATCATGTACAAGATGGTCTAATGGTTGACCTGAATGGAACAAGTCAGTACTTTTTCCTTATTTTTCTGTGTTGAAGTATATTTACCTTCTTAAGTCATTATACTTCTGGAGTAATTTGTTTTGTGAGTTTTGGTCCCAGTTGCAGAACCATTACATTGAAATTGGTGAAATATTTGACTTTGCAAAACTTTACCAATTTCAGTCCTTTGTTTGCACATTGTTCATTATGACGTAACTCTGCTTGAGCTCTCCAAGTAGAAAGTTTTTATTTTTTCTCACATTGACATATTGGGCAAAAGTTCAGATTCTTCTAGTGATCAAAATTAGTATAATGGAAGCGCATAACACATCCTGTTTGTCAACTCCCTATATCTTACTTTATTAGGACCATTGTCTCATCATAGAACAGACCTTTCTGTTGTGTGTTAAAAATAAGCAGTATTTTGTTCCTGTTTCTTTAAGAAAAAAACCTTTAGTATCAATGTGCCTTGGCAAGGAGAACATACAATATAAAAAGAAGGATTTGTATACTTTGTAAACCAAGGTTTCTCCATGTACCACAACAGTATTCAAAGAATTATTTGCTACTTATTCTATAAGTGCATTGCTTTGTTTAACACTGACCTGTATTGAGAAATGCAGTTCTTGTTGCTTTTTATAAACAGAAAAGAAAAAAAAAAAGGGTTTCATTTCTGCCGTTTAGGTGTTGGAGTTCAAGTTCATGAAGTCCAACTGGAGCATATACAGCTAATATGTGTAGATATGTGTGTGGATAGGCTTGAAACATAGGACTAAAGAATTTGGAAATAATGATAGAGTTTTAGGAGAGCTTTTGAGACTTGAGACATAGCCAAAAAGCACATTGAAAATCTAGAGGAAATACTTTTACTTATTATAGTCTTTTTGATGTTTATAATTGAGTATTTATTGTAACTTCCGAAAACTTTAACTCTGACCAAGAACTAGATAAGTATTTATGAGGCCAAAGACTGCAAGCTTTGCGGAGTGCTGTAACATTTGCAAGTAAAAGAAGCTTGTTACTCATTATTAGAAGCTGAGTTAATAATTTGTGATGAATTGTTTGCCACCAAAACTTTCAGACTTCTTTGAAGGCTGATGTTTTATAAGAGCAACCCAATTTGATTTGGCTCTCTGATTAGATGCATATGCAAGCGTATTGAATCCAATACTAGCAATATATTAAATGTGATGTGTGAGAACTGGTTGACTACTTTTCGCTAGGATTTCTAATCCTGAAACAAAAAATTGGCATGAAAGTCATGGAAAGAAATTAATGAATACAAAATCAGGCAACTTCCTGGGATACTGGGCATTCTGCTCACAATCAGAGCCTGCTTTTCAGCCCTACAGAATCCACTGAAATCTGGCTTTTAGGGAAACTTGAATAGTAAAATAAATCTATTTTCATTTGAGTAGCCTCATACTCAGATTTTTAATAGTAATTTTTGTTGTTATTTCATTTTATTTCAAAATGGAGAGCTCAGTGAAAGGTTTTATTTAGCACTTTTGCATTGAGAACAGTTGAGAAACTTGACAATTTCCAACTCGGAGACTTTTTTTGGATGTAAAACCTTGGAATATCCCAAGGAAAGACTGCAGAGCCAAATTCTCCTCTGCAGTGCCAGACCGTATAACAGAGGGAATGGCCATAAATCGCTGCTTTGGAGGTTCAGATTGGATGTTAGGAAACAGTTTCTCACCAGAAGGCCAGTGCAACACTGGAAAAACTTAGCCAGAAAGGCTGAGGAGTCTCAGCCTTCGAAGGTTTTCAACACTGCTAGCTGAGCTGATCTAATGCTGAAGACAAACTTGCTTTAAGCAGGAGCTTGGGCTAAATAAGAGGTCCCTTCTAATCAGTATTTTTGTGCCTCTATGAAACATCTTCCTTGCAGTTTGAAAAAAAAAAAGAAAATAGATCATGTTATGTGAGTTAAGCTAACCAGCTTGTAAGGACTGGAAATGCTCAGCACACAGCCTTTTAAAAAGCAGAGATAAAGTTAGTGCCTACAATGTGAAGGGTAATTAAGGATTAGAAACTGGCATCAGAAAGCCATGAAATCTAATCCATAATGAGAAATCGCATCCCACTTGAACTTCAACTTCTAAAAGGAGAAACTGAGACTTTTATTTTAAATTGGTACTGAAGGTCATTGCACCCAAAAGATTCACAGTCAATTTTTTGCTCACAACTTGGTTTCAGAAATGCAGTGGCAACCAGGATATCAACAGCAGACAAATGTTTATTTGAATGAATAGCAGTCATAAGGAAAGAACATCATGAGAAATTAAAATAATTTCAGCAAGAGTGTTATTATAAAGATGATATGTTTTCTGGGTGTAGTTTTATAATTAAACCACCCTGGTAGCCAGCATATGCTATCAATAATATCCTCAAAGAATGTATTTTGCTGTATTACCCAGTGGCACTTACTGGTTTTGCTCTGTGATTTGTTTTTCTTTTTCCTACTCTGGAATATTCCATAAAATAATTTCTGTATGTCTACATGAGCATGTTAGTTTTGCCTAATGCAAGGAGTAGGTGTCTGATATCTTTGCTTTGACTTGTAAGCCATGGAGTGCTTGTAGCTGGAGGCTGAGAAAACAGAGCTCCCCTGGCTGGGCACAGGTCTCGTCCCAGCTGGGCAGCTATGAGCAATCCGGTCCCTTTCGAGGCAAAGACAAAGTGGGGCTTTAGGTGGTTTGTTTGCAATTGCCCTGCATTGTGGAAATTGGCAGAGAGCCAGTGTGCCTAACACACGTTTATGTGTTGAATTTAGATGAAGACCAGTGTCTTTGCAGGCCCGCTGGGACTGAACTCAGGACTAAAAGTAACATTTCCCGACTGTGTGCAATTAGCTGGCACTGACCTCTTGCAAAACTCCATTCAGTTCATATTCTTGAGTGATTGCCACCATGCTGGGAACCCCTTGAGCACGTGGGAACGCAGTACCACTGTACACCCACTCATTTCCTTTTTTCCTTTTACCTTTATACTGCTTGTTCAGTTTTATTCCTGACTGCAGGGCTTTCCAGATTAAGATCGATGGTGGTGTACGATGGTTTTTAGTTAGTTAAACATGCACCTATACTGCCAAATATTCCACCTCTCGGACTCCCTGGATCCTGGAGCCTTATTCATCCATACTGTATATCCATTAGTCCCTCAAGGTGTGGCTTTTGCTTTGGATCAGCAGCTCCCATTTGAAGTGAATCTCCCAGTCGCCCCCATTGACTGTGCTTTGTTGAGATTTGTGATGTGGTCTTCAACCATGTGAATTGTTTCCAACCTAAGTGAAAGATCAGGTCCAGTGCCACCTTCAGTCCAGGACAACAAAGTAAAGGTTTTCTGAAGGAAATCTGTTTGTGTTCCTTAATAGATACAATAGGCATGTCTTTCTCAGCAGCAAAATTTCACTTTACAGGTACATTTTGGTTGCTGTACTTCAAAGCTGATAATGTAGATGTAGCCAGAGTAGCCATAATTAATGACTTTTGTTTTTCCTGTAATTAAATCCAAATGTTACTAAGTAAAAATCACTTTTAGAATGATTCCTAATAAGCAGCAAGGACTAGGCACAGCCTGACTTTTCTACTATTTGCAGTCACACAATGCTATAGTAGGAAGCCTTATGATCTTCAGTCCTTACACCATAAGAGAGATCGTGCAACGCAGCCTTAATTTGAGATTCTAAATACATAGTCCTAATGAATTGCAGTATATATTTTGTACATATTGTTTTTCTATGAACTGAGAAAAAAATGCAGGAAAACAATAAGTATGTTTTAGTCCTGGAGGTGAATGGTTTGGAGTGCAGAGGAAACCTGTGCAAAGTGCTACACAAACACCAGTTTTATTTAGAAACTAGTCCTGGGTAATGTGAATATGAGTTACTCCACACACTTGTCCTAGAGATCACTCTGTGTTTGACTATATTGATGGTGGTTATTTTTTTTTCTAGTTTTTATTGGGGTTTTTTTCCTGAAAATTCTGCAACTTTCGCTGTAATAAAGCAAAACAAAGTAGTAGTGTTTAGTGAATTATCAAGTCTCAAAAGATGAAGTCCACATAAGTGTTACTGGCAGTTTTCAAAATGCTTTTACTAACATGGGGGAAATGTTTCATTTGCCTCAATATGAGGTTTTTATTTCTGGAAGTATCTGCTCTCTTAAGTGACCAAATAAGTAATGATCTCCTTTTGTGATCATTTTGTAAAAGTTGTACTTTAATTAGCATTGTAGAAAGTTTCCTCCTGACCTAATAGTGGTCAAATTGTTGCCCAAATGACCTAATGCTCAAATATACATATATGATTATTACTGTTCCTTTTTAAAATTAGCGAAGTTTATTCTGGTGGGAAGTGTAGCAAAATAATATTTAAAATAAATTTGTGATTTGTGAAAATAGTGAGTCTATAAAGTCTTTGATTTTTCTCTTTCTCTCTTTTCTGGTTTCAGGTTATCACTATAATGACCTTGTATCTCCGCAGTACTTGAATCTCATAGCTAATCTCTCAGGTTGTACAGCCCATCGACGAGTGAACAACTGCTCAGATATGTGTTTCCACCAGAAGTACAGGACACACGATGGAACATGCAACAACCTTCAGCATCCTATGTGGGGTGCTTCTCTGACAGCTTTTGAACGTCTGTTAAAGTCAGTCTACGAAAATGGATTTAATTTGCCGCGGGGCATTGAACCCAGGCGGCTGTCTAATGGTTACGCACTCCCAATGCCCCGCTTGGTTTCAACTACTCTTATCGGGACAGAAACAGTAACTCCTGATGACCAGTACACTCACATGCTCATGCAGTGGGGTCAGTTTCTTGACCATGACCTTGACCTCACCGTGGCTGCCCTAAGTGAGGCCAGATTTTCAGATGGTCAGCATTGCAGTTCTGTTTGTACAAATGATCCTCCATGCTTTTCGATCATGATACCGCCAAATGATCCCAGAGTTCGAAACGGCGCACGCTGCATGTTTTTCGTACGCTCCAGTCCAGTTTGTGGAAGTGGCATGACATCTCTCCTGATGAATTCGGTGTACCCACGAGAACAGATCAACCAGCTGACTTCATACATTGATGCATCCAATGTGTATGGCAGTTCAGACCACGAAGCACTAGAAATCAGAGACTTGGCGAGTCAAAGGGGTCTTCTGAGGCAGGGCATTGTACAAAGATCTGGCAAGCCCCTTCTTCCATTTGCGACTGGCCCACCAACAGAATGTATGAGAGATGAAAATGAGAGCCCAATACCCTGCTTTTTAGCTGGTGATCAGCGCTCTAATGAACAGTTGGGTCTTACCAGCATCCACACGTTGTGGTTTAGAGAACACAACAGAATTGCCACAGAGCTACTGAAACTCAATCCACATTGGGATGGTGACACAATATATCATGAAACACGCAAAATTGTTGGTGCAGAAATGCAACACATAACATTTAGCCACTGGCTCCCTAAGATCTTTGGAGAGGTAGGCATGAAGATGCTTGGCGAATATAAGGGTTATGATCCCAGTGTTAATTCTGGCATAACTAATGAGTTTGCAACTGCCGCTTTTAGGTTTGGTCACACACTCATTAATCCTTTTCTGTATCGACTGGATGAAAACTTTGAACCTATTCCACAAGGCCATCTACCTCTTCATAAGGCATTCTTCTCTCCATTTCGGATTGTAAATGAAGGAGGCATTGATCCACTTCTAAGGGGATTTTTTGGTGTTGCTGGTAAGATGCGTGTCCCGTCACAATTACTCAATACAGAATTAACAGAAAGACTCTTCTCCATGGCACGTACTGTGGCTTTAGATCTGGCAGCTATGAATATTCAGAGAGGCAGAGATCATGGAATTCCTCCCTACCATGATTTTAGAGTTTACTGTAATCTTTCTTCAGCTCAGACTTTTGAAGATCTGAAAAATGAAATTAAGAATCCTGAAATCAGGGAGAAACTTAGCAGGTGAGCCTGAGGTGAAGAAAAACAGCCAATTATCTAAATGTGCATGCAAAATTATAGCTAAATGTCTTACCTAGAAAAAGATATTTCTTAAGAAAGACTTAAGGGGGTATTTTAAGAAACACATATCAGTAGTAGGAAATGTTAAAATTTTCCACATGCAGATAATTTCTCCACTTCTGCATCTCTTTGAACAATAAGAAGACAATATATACAGTATGTGTTCATGAGATTATTAATTTGGAATGCCTGGTTATGTCAGTACTTGTAAATATGAGCGCTATTTCAGTTTAATGCCTGTCTCATGCAAGTATGTTCAGTTCCATTCAGTCCATACAGTAAAACAAAGAAAAAGTGTGTACAGAGGGACAGGAAATAGAAGCTATAAAAAAGAAATAATTCCAAGAAATCAGGAGAAAGCTACTAGGAGAAAGGAGATCGTGGGGTAGACTTGCAGACCCCCATGGTGTTACACACATACACAACCTACATTGCAGGATTTCTTGCATACGCACTCACAGGTTGTTCACAAAGGATGAAGCACTATCACTGGCATTTTTACTGTGATTTATTTGTATCTCCTGCCTTTAACTTCATCACATACTGATTATTTTGTAAATGTAAAATATTTGTTATTCAATATTTATGTTTTTCAATTTATAGGTTGTATGGTTCCCCACTGAACGTAGACCTATTTCCTGCTCTAATGGTAGAAGACTTAGTTCCAGGGAGCCGACTGGGGCCAACTTTGATGTGTCTGTTAACCACACAGTTTAGGCGTATTCGGGATGGAGACAGGTAAATTGAAAATGCGTGGAAACCAAAATTTTAAATTTTAAATGCTTAATAACAGTTTCAGTGTCATTTTTCCAAATGAATCTCTGTTTTATATTCGTGTATGATTTTAAAATACAGTTGAAAAGATGAAGAATACAAGTTTAAAACATTGTTAGAAGCCATGATTATTTTTTCAATCTGTTACTTTTTACGAATGTCATACCCCCAAAAAGCATAACGGCCAACACATGCTGAGTTTCCTTTCACCAGATATTCAAGTCACTTACCTTTTGAAAAGTGGATGATACTTATCTTCTTTCATTGTTATTTAGTTATTTTATTGGCAAAGAAATTGTGGTTGATGGGGCACTTTCACCATCTCTGTTACTTAAACAAAGGTTGGAAGAGTATCACTCTGTATGATCCCTATTCATACTTCAATACAAGCTGTCTGTGCACCAAAAGAGTGTTAAAAACAGACAGGTTAACCCTAAGAGCACAATTTGATAATTGGTTTTTATTACTTTATGTGCACCGTATAAGCAATTTTTCATTTTCTGTTTCTAGAGTACCTGAAATAACAGAATATTCATTGCTATTGTCACAGCAGCCAGATCTCCTTTACACACTTTCCGCACACTCGTTTGGTATTTGAAAATGAACATTTTCCTCATTTTAACATAATTTGTTACCCAGAATCCTGTTTTTTTCATGGCATGAGTGTGTAGAAAGACTTGCCTGATTAATCCCATCCTAATGAAAGGGAAATAGAGGAAGAATTAGGAAATTAGATTTGATTCACATTATTTAATGTTATTTTCTTTATTTAAGTTATGAAATTTCTGCTTAGGATGTTACAGAGGTTCTCTTATTTCTGTAGTCAATAACCTAAACCTTTTTGTATGCTTTTTACAAAGAAATCCCAAACTTTCTTAAATAAAATCTGTTTTAAAATTACTCTGTAAAGCATAGAACTCTCAAGTCTGAAGGAGTAAATGGAGATATATATGCCATATGGGCTACAGGTTGCTGGTGACAAGTACCTAATTGTGTCACAACAGGATATCAATACTGCTTTTGTGGTTTGGCTTTTTGTATCTGTTTCCTTTTTTTTTTTTTTTNACAACATTTAGAAACTATAGGAAAACATTGAATATTTAGGAGATGGGATTCTGCTGTCCAAGGAATACAAATGTTTTGAAGCAACATGCCAGCAAATTGTAAAATATTATTAGACGTAGTGAAAGGAACTTTCACTTCTTTGAAAAGCCTTTACAATGGGCAGAGGATCACCGGTAACAACACCATGCAAACCAAATGTACCTGTACATGGAAAAGGAGTAGTGTCTGAAGGGAGCCTAATTTCATGTCAAGATGGAAATTTCCGAATCTGATCCTGGTACTTGGAAATTCATTGGCTACTATCCAATGCCTTATGAAAATGATACACTAAGTAGGTAAAATGAAATTTGTTGACCATTATTCTAGGTTTACTATAAAATTGGTTTTGATTTTTCATAATGTTTAAAGAGCCTCTTATCTTTTTTTTTATGTTTGAAATAGGTGGGGAAAAAAGTATCAATACAAATTGTCTGTAGTTTTGTGAGGCAGAAACAATATCACAGTGAGCAGTTCATATATGTTAGAATAGTGTAAAATGTTTTCAAGTCCTGGACAGTAACTTAAGACATTTTCTTTTCCATGGAAGGCTTGCTTTTCACAGTAATGTATTATTTATATTTGCTGTTGATAACAGGCTTTTAGCCCTTTGTGTATGAAAAATAAATTATTTGAAGATTCCTCCTTGAATATAATGAGTTAACTAAGCATGTATTAGAAAGTCCCTGAATCAGTATAGTCATGAAAATAGTTTTAACAGAAAAAAAAAATTCATTAGTAAATTAAATCATCTCACTTATCTTGATAATAAACTAGGTATAGATTAACCATTCTTCTAATCTTAGCAATTTCATCAAAATATTTGTATATCCATGGGAAAGTTGCCCAAAGAAAAAAAACGTGGTCATTTATGTCTCTATCTTAAAAGAACCCTGAACTTGATAATCTGGTGCCGTTTTAGATGTCCAAAGATACCCAAGACATTGAAGTAAGACTAGATGAGACATCAAAGAATTCGTTGAAGATTTCAGTCCTTTCAGACTGTCAGCGTGACACTATGTAGGGCTGGAGTGATACTAGGCACTTATATTTTGACATCTGGATCACTCCCTTGATACAATGTAAAGTTGAGAACTGGGTTTATGAAATAATTAGTTTGTCCTGAACACAGTATTGAAGTATCTTTGGAAAACTGCCTGTTTTGTTTTTTTTTTTTTTTTTTCACTAGCAAATTTGTGTTTTCTTTGAGATTACAGGTTATGGTATGAGAACCCGGGTGTGTTCACGCCTGCTCAGCTCACTCAGATCAAGCAGACATCTCTTGCCAGAGTATTGTGTGATAATGGTGACAACATAACCAGGGTACAACATGATGTCTTTAAGGTGGCTGAATTCCCACATGGATATAGTAGCTGTGAAGATATTCCTAAACTGGACCTCAGAATGTGGCAAGATTGCTGTGAAGGTCTGTATCCAGGTGGATTTGGGGATGTTAATGTGTGTGTAGTTTGTTAGGTATCCATTTTAATTTAAGAATATATTTTACTGTTGTTGTTCAACTCTGGAGCACAACCCCTGTTAAGTGGGCAGTCATTCCATATTTTATATTAAATAGATACAGTATAAAAAAATCAGATATCTGAGCATTGCATGGTGTAGATAACTGTTTTCTTGTTTTCTTTTTTTTTTGCCCATAAATATTCTTGTTCATTGCCATCTCCTTCAAAAGTTAGGAGAGTGGGGTGATTTGTTTTTATTCAAAAATAAGCTTTTTTCTTCTGAAATCATGTTTACTTAGCTGCATGAAGCACAGGACACTGCTTTGTGGCTTGCATGTTGGCTTCTGTCTCATACAGATTTTCTGCATGGCCTCTCTTTAGCCAGCATCACGTCAGACTTCACCGCATCTACAACAGTTAAAAACCCTTCCCAAGAGAATCTTCTGGATCATGCAGAATGATTTTCAGTAGCATCAACAACAAAATACTTCAGAGAACAATGGCCCCTCTTTATTGAGATCTCCTAGACAATGTTATCATTTTCTTTTGATAAAACTTGAATGACATCCCCCAGCTGTAAAAGTATATTCGGGAATTTTGGGACCTTAGCTGTTTAACTGTGCCGATATAGAAATTGCTGTAAAACAAAATAATTGGAAAAAACCTGCTCTTATTTGAGAAGATAATGGTACTGTTAGTTTATGATCATTAGAATCTTGTAATTAGCATATATAGAATCATAGAACTGATTGGGTTGGAAAAGACCTCAGAGATCATCAAGTCCAACCCTTGGTCTAACTCCAGTCAGTTTACTAGATCATGGCACTCAGGGCCACGTCCAATCTCAGTTTAAAAACCTCCAGGAATGGTGAATCCACCACCTCTCTGGGAAGGCCATATGTATATGAATATTCTAGCTTTCAATACCAGTATCTTGTAGATTTGCTGGTGAAAGGTATCCAGATCTGTATTCTTCATCTCTTCTACTGCTGATTCTCTTGAGTGTGCTACTGATGAATGGGCTATTAAATATTCTGTTAAAAGATATGCGTGAATAAAGAATCGGTGGATTGCATTTTTGAGAGAAGTCACAATCTTCCACTAGTGTCTATTTAACTCTTTTGGTAAGATATAATTGTCCCCAGGAACAAAGAGTTCATTTGTGATACAGCTCAGAATTTAAGGCAAAAGTTCAACTGATGGAGGATGTCCCTGCAATCTATTACAGTGACAAGAAATACTAAAGAAGGATTCTAAGTGATGTGGCTGAACCATGAGAACAAACCCAGATATCTTTAAAACTAAAAAAACCCAAACAAATACAAACAAACAAACAAAAAAACCCCAAAAAACAACAACAATAACAACAAAACCCAACAAAGTAGAGACGTAAAGATTTACTATTCAAAGTTATCGCACATCTTAGCTTTTAAGCTGACTACTGTATTGTCTTGTAAGGTAAACAAGTCTTTTAAAAATAAATCCATCTTGTCTTGTGTTAAAGACAATATTGCCAGGGAAGTGGAACCTTAGATGGCATAGAGAGTCCCCTTTTTCTTGGATTTAATGTAAATTTGAAAATCAATTGAGACTCACCAGGGAAGAAGCAGAAACAAAAGTAACAATTTTTACTGCAAAGAAAAGAAACAAAAGGCAAAACAAGAAATGAAACAACGAACACACAATAACAAAGAAAGGATATCACCCAGAAAAAAAACACTTTGTCCACTTCTGTGTTGTTGAGCCGGTAACTGGCTTTCCTTCAGTGCAGCTACAGCCACGGCCAAAATATGTCTCTGGCGGGTTTTCCCAACAGCGGCAGGTGCTCGGCAGCTGCAGGAGCTGGTGTACGGTGGCAGCAGATGCTCGGAGGGGCTGGCTCTGGAAACTGCCGTGGCTATGGGCAGGTGGACAAGGGGACTGTGCAGGTCCTGTGAACGTGGGAAACCATCAGGTCCAAAGAGCAAGGCAGTGCCATGCAAGGCAGACGGCTACAGCGAGGAGGAAGTGTCAGAGCCACACGTGGGCTCCCAAAGTCATGGCTGCAGTGGTAGGTGCGGGGTGGTGGCAAGCACAGCCAGACCCATGGCAGCATGCCGACGTGGGGGCTGCAGAAGCTGCGCAGAGGTTTCTCGAATCCCTGCAGGCAGCTCCTTGTCAGAAGGCCGGGCAGCAGAACAAAGAGCCACCATGGCAGTCGACACATAACAGTTCCAGACAGGAGAGTGCTGGGGAAACTTCAGACATGGGTCCACAGCAGAGAGCAAGAGAGCTAGAGCAGGCACAGCTCTCCATTCTAATACTGCCCGTTCTTGTATCAGTTTGTGTGGGATCTGATCTCCCCTGCCACCTCTGGTCCTGCGATGGCACACACCTTGAACCAGTGGCTCCCGGCCTCTGGGGAAGGTGATGGAGAGGGGGGATACACTGGGTGCTCTGCTTTTTTCTCATTGTTGGCGAGTGCCCTCACATAGTGGCAATGGGAAAATTCAAGCAAGGACTTTAAACATATAACATTATCCATTCCGGATTTTCCCTACCAACTTTTCAGCTGTATAGATACGTTCATTACTTCAACTATAGACACATTACAAATCTATACATACAGATACAATGTTACAGATGGTTTACCCAAAAATTAGGTTTTCCTGAGGTATACGTGTTTCTCCATTTTTCTGCATGACCCACCAAGTGCACCCAGGTCCTTGAGCAGAAACAATCCCACAAATGGGTTTATCTTTGCTTGAGGCAAGACTGATCCAGACTGTTTTCCCTAACGTACCTCTCAGATACTTTATCTCTGTCTGTGGTATGAAGGGCCTCTGATTCGGCAGTGCCAGCTTGGTTGACAAAGCCTGTAGTATTGACTGACCAAATAGTCTTTGCTAGATGCTGATCCCAGTGTTGAAAATCCCCCCCACCCCATGCCTTCAAAGTAGTTTTCAACAGTCCATTATACCATTCAGCCTTCCCAGTGGCTAGTTCATGGTGAGGGATAAGATACACCCACTCCATACCATCTCTCTAGTCCAGGTAGTAACTAGGCTGTTCTTGGAAGGAGTCCCATTGTCTGATTCAATTTGCTCTGGGGTGCCATGTCACAACAGGACTTGTTTTTTTTCAGGCAGTGGTGTGAGGCACCGGGTGTGTCTCCAACCATCTGGCAGTTGTTTCCACCATAGTAAGCACATAGCGCTTAGCTAGGCAGGTCTGTAGCAGTATGACATAGTCAGTCTGCCAGACCTCTCCTTACCTATATTTAGTCCATTTCCCACCACACCACAGGGGTTTCACTTTCTTAGCCTGCTTAATTCCAGTACTCATCTCACAGTAATGGATACCTGGGAGATAGTGTCAGTGATTAAATCCACCCCTTGATCTCATGCCCGCTTGTAGGTGGCATCCCTTCCCTGATGACCTGAGACATCAAGGCCCTATTGAGCTGTGAACATCTCTCCCTTGTGCTGCCAGTCTAAATCTACCTGTAACACCTTGACTTGGTCAGGTCAGTCTGCCTGTTCTTTGTTGTGATGTTCATCATTAGCTTGGTTTTTGGACGTGTGCGCATCCACATGGCAGATTCTCACCTTCACTTTCTCTACCTGGGTGGCAATGTCTTGCCACATTTCAGCAGTCTAGGTGGGTTTTCTGCTGCATTCCCAATGGCCTTCTTCCATCTGTCCAGCCATCCTCACAGAGCATTGGCCACCATCCACAAGTCAGTGCAGAGATAAAGCCTTGGCCACTTCTCTCATTCAGCAGTGTCCAGGGCCAACTGGACAGCTTTCAGCTCTGCAGATTGACTGTGATCTGCTTTGTCCTTCAGTGGCTTCTGTGACTTGTTGTGTGGGACTCCATACTGCTGCTTTCCATTTTCGGTTTGTCCCTACAATGCAACAGGATCTGTCAGTGAAAAAAGCATAGCATGTTTCTCCTTCTGGTAGCTGATTGTATGGTGGAGCTTCCTCAGCACATATCCCTTGCTCTTCCTCTTGTTCATCTGCCAAACCAAAGTTCTCACCCTCAGGCCAATTTGTGATTATCTCCAAGATCTCAGGGCAGTTTGAGTTTCCAGTAGGGGCATGCTGTGTGATCAAAGTAATCCACTTACTCCATGTAGGGTCAGCAGCATGATGCGTGAAGGGAACCTTTCCTTTGAACATCCACCCCAGCACTGGTAGTCGGGGTGCCAGGCGGAGCTGTGCTTCTGTGCCCGTCACCTCTGAGGGGGCTTGAGCTTCTTCATAGGCTGCTAGAATCTCCTTTCTTTTGGGGTCTAGTTGGCTTCAGACTCTCTGTAGCCTTGGCTCCAGAATCCAAGCAGTTGGTCTTGAGTCAGACACCTTCTGCCAGAGGCTCCAGGAGGTACCATTATTTCCAACTGCAGAGTAGAGCACATTCTTCATGTCTGGTCCTGTCCTGACTGGCCCAAGGGCTACCACATGAGCAATCTCCTGTTTGATCTGTTCAAAGGGTTGTTGCTGTTTGGGGCCCAGTGGAAATCATTCTTCTTGTGGGTTACCAGATAAGGCTTGCCGTCTGACTGTACTCTGGGACATGCATCCTCCAGAAACTATGGCAGCTGGGAAAGTTTCTTGCTGGTTGCTGGAGACATTGCTGTGACCTTGTTGATTACCTCCATCAGGATCTGATGTTGCTGTGCCAGAGCTGCCAAAGTTGTCACTGCAGTGGTAGGTGCGGGACAGCGACAAGTGCAGCCGGATCCGTGGCAGCACACCAACATGGGGGCTGTAGAAGCTGGGCAGAGTTTTTCCGAATCCCTGCAGGCAGCTCCTTGGCAAAATGCTGCGCAGGAGAACAAAGAGCCACCACGGCGACTGACACGCAGCAGTTCCAGGCAGCAGAGTGCTGGGGAAACTTCAGCGATGGGTCTGCGCTAGAGAGCGAGAGAGCTATGGCAGGCACAGCTCTCCATTCTAATGCTGCCCGTTCTTCTATCAATTCATGTGTGATCTGATCTCCCCTACCACCCGTGGTCCCGAGGTGGCACACATGTTAAAGCAGTGGCCCCGAGGGGGAGACAATGGGGGGCGGGTGTGCTGGGCGCTCTGTGCTTTTTTCTTCGTGGTGAGTGCCCTCACATAGTGGCAATGGCAAAATTCAAGCAAGGACTTTAAATGTGTAACAACTTCTTCCTTGGAAGACTCGGTTCAAAACATAAGTTATCTGTGTGAGACCAGCAGAAATAAATTCTTTAAATTTCAGTGAAATCTTGTATTATATCCCCCAGATACTTTCTTTCAGGCCTTACTCTAATTTTCACAGCTTTTTTTTTTTTAAAAGGTGTTTCAAATTTTTTAAACCATATTTACTATGCTGGCCATTTCCAAATTAATGATAATAATGTATAAAAATCTAGATAGGATCAACACCTTGGAATTTTAATACAAAGTCTTCCAGAATCTCTTAAAAATTCCCTAACGTGCCAGAACTGAGAGAAAATCTATTATCACTCTTCAAATACTTTACCATAAATAAAATATGTTCTGCCAGGTCAGGATAAGTTCACTTTAGCATGGCCCATGAAGCTTGACAGACAGTTTCACAAATATATTATTTGTATCAATTTGGGAAAATGGTAAAGCTGTTCTGAAAAATTTGATTCTCTGAATGTTGCATTATCACTGAGCCTTTTAGAGCAGATGTTATGTTTGGAAAGTCTTTAGAGAATTCCTCCGTTCAATAACCTAGCTTATATTTTCATTCAAGAATGTTGCTACCAGAGAGTACTACTGGATGCAGTACATTCAGACAACTGCCAAGCCAAAGAAGGGGTAAATAATGATGTTCTTTTAAAAAATTGCCTATATTTCTCCCCTGTTTCTGAACTCTTGAAGTCTTTGCAGAGGTTAATGAAGCAAAACCAAAGTATACATAGCTTGAACTTTTTTTTTCATGGATGAATGACTGTGACGTTTTCTGTAGGAATCTGGTTCAAGCAACTAATTAAAAAATTTTCTTTCCTTCCATGGCATGAGGGAGTCACCACTCCTCTGAGGTGGGAGGCATACACTCAGGGATGGCACTTACTCTGAGTTGAATACATTGTGGGGATTTATTTCTCTGAATTTTTATTGTTTATTATTTAAAAGAGTTAAACCATTCTCCATATTTAAAATGCTCCTAAATGGTTTTATAATTAAAATTATCCTGAGTTATAATTTCAAGTACAGAATACTTGTGTTCATTGCACTTTATATATGTTTTGTAAGTGACCCATATGTTCAGCTGTTCCAGCCTGCTTTGAAACACATCTGGTTTTGTTATCCTTCCTGTTTTGTTAAAGTCAAAATACTTTTCCATACGAAGAATAGAAAAACTTCTTAGCTACAAAAAGCTACCTTGTAGATTTCTCAAGTAAAACTAGTATATATTTCTTACAAAGGAAAGCATTATTCCTCCTTATAACAGCAAAACCAGAATACCTTTAGATTTCAGTTAACAAATCCTACAACAGAATTACTAGTTTATGATGGCAAAAAAATAGGGTTTCCAGTGCAGTACACAAGTTTTCATCTGTTTTCCTTCACTTTCTACATTTCTTTGTCTTGTCAGAGATGATGAATAATTGCTGGATTTGCTGCAGCTCTTTATTTGAGCAAAGAGCATTCGAGCTTCATATTTTCCAAACAAGGAACTTTTGATGCTTTTTTTCAGGCTCTCGTGCAAAAAGTGTATTCTGATTTTATTTTTTAGTACTCAGTGTAAACTTTCATGGTTACTCAATTTAGAGTCTTAAAAAAATTCACACTTTTTGGGTGGTTTTTTGAGAAGTTGAATTGAAAAATTCCTTTATCCTTTTGGTTTATGTCAAAACCCATGAGGTTTGACACAGACCCAGGACAATGGAAGATGACCCCAGAGGAGGTGATTCAGATAAGGTGCAAGTCAGTGAACTGCTTTAGGAAGATGATTTTTCTTCACTGTTTCTCAGTTAACAAACAATATATCACCTCTATCAGTTATTGTTCTCTTTTTTATTTAATTCAGGAATACAGCCTTATAAAAATTCTGATTAAACATGTTTAAATCCCACTGAATTTCATTAGAAGAGTTAAGATACATTCTTAATCTGAACACATTTTTACATGATCTTTTAATAGATTAGGCCTGTATTTATGAACTCCCATGTTTTAAAGTCAGACCAACAATTATGCTGTCTGTTGCTTCTCTGACCACATTAACTGCTTATAATGCCCTTTCATCCCCTATGAAAATACTAAACAGCATTGGGCTAAGCACTAAATTCTGTGGAATATAGTGGAAATAACCTTTTAAAATGTTAACAGCACTCTCAGTGTGAGACTGCAAGTTCTTTTGTGACCATGGAAATTGTTCACTCCTCAAAATATCAAAAGGATGCCTTTTATGCCTGAAAATGTTTTCTCGTTACAGAGATCTTGTTTGCTTCTGTCAGGTCATATTTATGTTTCCTTTCTACATTCAAATGTATCTTTTTACATTTAAATGTACATTTAAAGACAGTGTCTGTTACCTTAATAACAATTCAGTCTATGCCAGGATACAAAAATAAAGTACCAGGATCTGTAATTTTAAGGATTGCATGCTTTTTATATTTTAATGAAAGTACATGTAATATAGCTCACAATTTCTGTATGATTATAAGTTTTGTTGAGAGATCAGTATTTTGATTTATATTTCATCCAAACCAAGAATTTTCAGGTATCTGTGATACTAAAATACAGTTCTAATTCATTAACATAGAATAAGGAGACTTAATGTATGACATTGTTCTGTCTTTGCTACCATGAGTTTCATGCCAGTAGTTGCCATCCCTGGTGAAAAGCAACAAGGAAGCAATAGGCTTCAATCATTGTGTTTAAATTCAAACTCCTGAATGAGCCCCAGATCTAGGACTGAAGTCCTGCTGCAGGCAATAAAGAGATGTCTCTAGAGGACAGCTCAGGCTGCAATCTCTTCTTATGTCAGTGTTCATTGACTGTAAAACCAACATGGGCAGGAAGGCATCCTAACTGAAGTGTCTCAGTGATTTCTGCAATTCCAGGCAGTTGGAGGATTTCCTTCTTCCCTGTGGACTGTTGCTGCAGAAAGACACTGTTGCCTTCACAGTCTAGTGGGCAGGACAGTTCTTAGAGTCCTGTTTTAATAATGTCTGTAGATTTTCAGGCTGTCTAAAATTACTTTTTCTCACTGATTTTTGATATTTATATGGTATGTTTTTGATCTGCATAACATTTTAACTAGTCCTGTTTAATTTTTTCCACTGGAGAGGTTGGATTTGCTTTGGTTTGGTGTCAAGAATCTAATGTTTCTCCTTTATCTTCTTGCAGACCATTCAAAATCTATTCAGATCACAAAAGCAAGATATGTTTTTAAATGTCTTTAGTATATAATTAGCCATATTTTATCAATTTATATTGTTATGTTCTGTAATTTACCTGGACATTTACTTTCCCAACAATGTCTGAACCTTCTAGTTCGGCTAGCAGTCTGTTAACATCTTTATTATTAGAATTCTCCAGTATATGAGGTGGCAGATGACAGTCTGGGTTTTTAGTTTATCTTTTACCTTCTATACCATTTTTTTTTCTGAGGTGTTCAGGAAGTGTTTATACAAAAAACTTCTGTTCCAATCTGAGCAGATTACTGTTAGATTTTAGGCCACCATATTACATTTTTTGCTGCTGTTTATCATTTCTTAGAAAGTCTTATTCAACAGAAAAAATCAAGAGTTGCAGGGCAATGTGAAGGGATGTGGCCTGTTTAATAATAACAAAACTGGCTATTTTGAGTTAGGGCTTCGTTTTGTGTGAAAAGTCATTTTCCTAGGTTGTGCAGTTTTTCAGTAGCTGCTTTATGAAAACATCTGCTCAAAAAATAATTTTGCATCAGTAGTTTTCAGTGTTTCTCCTCCCTTTTACTGCTCCACTGGCATGGCTACAAGTTCTTAGATATATACAAATGCTTACAGTAATAGCAAGTTAATTCACTATGATAAATCTCAGAGAATAGAGCTATTTTCAAATAAATATTTATATGTGCTTTTCTTCACATTTCCTTAGTCCTTCAAGTTGTTTTACTTATAATCTACAGTTAGATTCATTCTCCGTGGCCCAGATTTTAAGGAGTGATTAGATGGGAATTTAAGAGTGTTCAGTAATGCTAAATGTCAGGTTTTTTATTATCCAGTTTACATGAGTGCATTTTTAAAACCTTGTAGGAAACAGGATTTTCTGAAGATGTGGACATGGCTTCCATATACAAATGGAAATGCCAGTTTCTTTGAGGATAGGGTTGTTAAACATTGGAATGGACTGCTGAAAGAGGTGGTGGAGTCACCATCCCTGAAGGTGTTCAAGGAAACAGCTGGACATGGCACTTAGTGCCATGGTCTAGTTGACAAGGTGGTGCTCAGTCAAAGTTGTACCCAGTGATTTCAGAGGTCTTTTCCAACCTAAAGGATTCTGCGATTGTGTGATTCTGTAAATGGATCATCTTGACACCTGCAGTGTAACAATACCTAGCTTCTGGAAGAAAAAATGTCCTTAGAGAAAAAAAAATCTTACATTGCTTTTAAACATTCACTTTTTCTGCAGAAAATAAATTGGAAGTGGTATTGCTAATTTGGGGACATTTTAAGTAGGCTGCAAAAAGAAAAGATAATTTTAGATTTTCTTATTAATTTCTATTGCTAAGGTATTCTTCATTAAAAATAAAAGAAAAAAAATGGTGTAAGAGATAAATTTCTTGGGTTAGGCTTTCTGAAAGCTAAAACATCCTGTTCTGCACCTCTCAGCCGTGACAGTCCTCTTTGTTGTACCTGAAACAGAAACCAAGAACAAGAGTTGTTAATTTGGCAAGTTGACATATATGAGTCTTTGAAAAACACAAAAAGCCAGGTCTGTGTACTTAATGTTGTCACTGAACATATGGTTCTCATATTTACTGGCCTAAGGTGATTAAATCTTCCCAGGATTTCAGACCTTTGTTTCTAAAAAACAACCTAGGAATAAAAAAAAAACAATGAGCCATTGTGTTATTGTACAAAAAAATTATCTATATCATGCAAGATGACCTTGACAGTTATTAAACAAAGGAGGATAGCAGAAACCATTCACATATTGCTTCCAAGAGAAACTAAAGTTTTTATGACACTCAGGAAAACTTTAGGCAACACATTGCTTTAAGAAAAAAATTCCCCTGACCAAAACTAGTTTTTCCTTCCTTCGAAGTGTGCCCTTTTTTCTCACCATACTAAATAGAGGAGTGTCAAAGGATGTTCAGAAATGCCATCATGTGAAGCATCTTACAGACACATCGGTCTGTTCCCGCCTGAAAGCTTTCTGTGCGTGCAGCAAGGAGATTATGTAAGAAACAGCAGAACACACAGGAAGAATGAACGATATGTTGGCAGTAAATACCATCAAGTTCTTTGGTGTTATTTTGGAGGTCTTTGGTGCTGTTATTATAGCAGGAAGGTAATGCATTTTTTAAAGAATGGGACAAACTGTAAGGAAAGAAAAGGGAAGGAGAATTGTGGATAACTTGTGTTCAAGAATGATCTGTAGGTATTGTTTTTGAACAGAAAACCAATCAGTACTTTGTTTGTTTGTTTGTTTGTTTATGTTATTCTTTTTATTTCTTTTTTTTTAAGTCCTAAATGATATTAAGCTTAAGTTTTTCCTAACAGGGAAATTGTAATAGTCCATTACAATTAAAAGTAGTCCTAGATACTTTATTTTTGTATAGTCAGCAGCTTTACATTTGTTTCTCAAGTTTTTCAGTCCAACACTGTTTATTCACTTGAAGCTTTTACAATAATTTTGCAATAGTTTGTGTTAATACTTTAAGTATTCAACCGAAAATTCAGAAAAGGACTTATAAATATAGTTATTGACTTTCTGAATTAATTTTTTTGGTGCAAATTAAGAGAAACATTATGGAAAATTACTCCTTCCCATGTTCAGTTGCTTTCATGCCTTGTTCTGCTGATACTAGACTTAGCTGGGATATGTCCATGGCATCCTGGATTTCAACTCTTCCTTCTGTTTTAGCAGTCTCTGCTTTTAAGAGTTGATCGTGCTGTTGGTTCCTGC
The DNA here is from genome assembly GCA_013396735.1 of Grallaria varia. Lineage (NCBI taxonomy): Eukaryota > Metazoa > Chordata > Aves > Passeriformes > Formicariidae > Grallaria > Grallaria varia. The sequence goes on from VWZG01010829.1 coordinate 272,251, forward strand.
TTCAGCTTGACCCATTATGGCTTTTAGCTTTAAAGCTTCTGTGAACAGAAATGAAAATTTCTGTTTTCTATTGTCTCCTCTCCAAAAGGCTGTTGCAGTTTTGCTTTGTTTTCTTTTTCTTTTTTAAATGGGACTCTTTCCAAATACTCACGGTGTTTGGAAGGCTAAATAAAGTAAACTGAAGGAAAGACATACTTCATCCTGTCAAGACGTCCTTTTAGGATCTTAGGAGAAGATTTCTGTCACAGATTATTCTCAGGCTTGAGATTTCACGCTGCAATGGAAAGAGTTTTAGGGTCTAGTGATGCCTTCCAATTCCTCCACTTTGGAAATAGGGCTGGTCAACCCATAAAGCATGTCTGCAAATGTTCTCCAGGATTTAATTAAAAATTCTCTCTCAGATGCCAAAAATAACAAATAATAATGCCTGGATAGATGAGGAAGCCAAAGGGTGGTTTTGCAGTAATTTTTGTTCTTCATATGCAGCTGCCCCTTTTGAAAAGCAGAAAATAATTAAAAGCCAAGAGCATGGAAATTTCAGAAGTGAAAAGAATAGTTAAAGTTGCATTAGATAGGTTGGTGAAAATAATCAAATTCTCTGCATCCAGCTAGCTTAAATGTTGTAACACTGAGACATACTCATCTGCCATCAACCGATTCCAAAGGGATCAGACTGAACGTATGACTTGCCTTTACCAACTCAGAAGACACTGAAAAACCATAGTAATATTATAACCACTGAAATATACTGTAGTTTATAATGTGTAATTTCTTGTCTAATTTCAGACTGTAGAACTAGAGGACAGTTTAATGCATTTTCATATCACTTTCGGGGAAGACGTTCTCTTGACTACAGCTTTCAGGAGGACAAGCCCCTGAAGAAAATGAAAATGTCCAAAACAGTAAGGTGAGATTTTTTTTTTCTTAAGAAGTATAAAACCTCATTTGTTTTCAAGATGGAATGAAACTGAGTGATTTCTTTCTAAGTGCATACCATTTTTTCCAGTGCCTGTTTTCTCAAGTTTATGATTGATGTATTTCATTCTGACTCTTCTGCATATCTGCTAGCAATAACCTACTTTTTTTCAAGCACAAATTTTTGTAAGTTTCTTTGTGAGTGACATAGCATATTGCTTTTGTTCTACTTGTGCTCTTCATGAAAAAACTCACTAATTAAGCATAATTTGGGGTTTTGAAATCCCTCATTCCTACTGTGCCAGCAATAACCAACCCAAATTATTTCATTTCCTCTTCGGAGCTGCTAGTTCCTCCTGTAGAAATAGGAGGAAACCAAGTCTTGATTACACTGGCATAAAAATTTGTGATAATAGTAAAGATGGCTTCTGGTACCAAAATACTCAGAGCAGAAATGGAGAACAGTAGTGCTACAGACAATATTGTTTATAACTCCCTAATCCTCAAAACACTGTAGCAAGAAAGTAAATCACAGTGTCAGTCACAAGTTGTCAGCTGCACAGGGTCCCTGCCCGTTCCAGGGAATCAAAACTTACCTATGAATTAGTGACATGAAATGAGTTCTGCTCAGACCAAGCACTTCTTGTGAAGATCCTTAAAGATGAGCAGATTTGTGACTCTTGAATTTTAACTCTTTCCATTTAGCATGCTTTCTTTTAGCAAATAAACTTATGTACTTGACTGATGGTGATGACCAGGCAGAGTCTACCTACTCCGGCAAGGAAAGCATCTAGACAGATGCACAGGCATTGCATTTCAGCGATGTCAAATATTCATGCGGGTGGTATAGCACTTGAAGGAACACCACTATTATATTTCACTTAATTGATCAGAATCTGTCCTGAAGTAACAGAGCCTTTAGGTGTTTAAGATTTTAGACAAGAGAAGACAGCAGCTAAGTATAAGGTGGCTTGTAGATAATATGAGAAGGAAGGTTCCTTTGAAGTAATCCTTGAAGAAAGATGTTTGTCTGTCTTTGCAAGTGAACTGGTAGAAGTTTTAAAATTTACAAAACAGCAGTTCACTTTTTATGGGTGCTAGTTCCATAGTTCTAAAACTGTAAAAGCGTTAAATTAAATAAAAATGAAACAAGAAAAAATATACACGTATATCTGAGCAGCAGCTTATTTTCATTAGTTTGCTGTTTGTGTTTCAGAAATCTGCAACAATCCAATTACTAATTAGGAATACAAAATAGTAAATTTACAATAGTTTTTTTTGTAGCATAAATGAAGCTAAAGCAACCCCAGTCGTTTAACATTCTCATCAGTTCTCATGCTCATTGTATGTAAATGGCATGTGTGGTGAGAAGATTTTTTTTCTCCTTTTTTTTTTTCCCCATAGTGTTTTCAATAACTTGAGCAGGTGGGGAAGATTAAACATTTTATTATACAAGAGCAGCTGGTTTAGTTGAATTTTGGCATGTTATGTTGTTTAGAGTTCTTTTTCTTTAATTTAGATGAAAATCTATGGGAAAGTAAGTAGCTTGAACCACTGCCAGTAAGTGCTGTTTTAATTTATGCAGAAGGATTATAAATCATGAGCCCTGTTAGATGAGAATTTCTTTGCAAGTTCATTCTTTGGGGGATCCCTTAGCACTGGAGATGACAGGCTAACACAATAGGAATGTTTGTATAGATTCTTAATATCTTAATATAAAAATTAACTTAAAAATTAGTGTTATTCTTGGTTTTGAATGAATTTTTTGTTAAGTGGTGGTAGTTAGTCATGGACAGTTCCTTTGAATACTCTTTCTCATCAACGGTTGGAATTGATTAACAAAATTCTGTGTTGTACATTTGCTAGGAGATATCAGCTTGAAAGTGCTGCAGACAAAAAGTTTTATATTTTGTGTGCTATAATCAAATGTTAGTTCATGAGACACAGAAATATGTTCATATCTAGAAGTACTTCTCATTTATTTATGAAAACCAACTTTTCCCTTTTTAAAGTCATGTGTCTTCAAATACATGTTTTCCTAATGAGCATATAGAGGAAGAAACTATGGTTCAGAATGTGAAATGTGAATTTCCTATTTCGACACTTTTTACGACTCTTTTGCTTTTGTCTGCTTTCATATTGAAGGCTCAAGAGTGAATTTAAGGTGATGCTCTACAGTGTCACTGATGACAACTTCGTGTGTACCCCTGTATGAAATACATAATTTTTCTAAGTAGAAGAAATTCCCTATTGCTGATAATATTAACAATAATCCAGAGCTCACCTGTCCTGAGTCTGTCTTCAGCACCAGAGAATCTTGCGTGCCTTTGTGGTTCACACTGTTCCTACGTTTGTTGGTTCCTACTCTTTTACATTTTTGCTAAGTGTCCTAAAAGCTCTAGCCAAATAAAAATGAGTTAGAAGCATACCCTGATTTGGCATTCATTTGTTGCAGTTCGGTGAAACAGAGTAAATATTTTCGTAATGCCACATCAGCATCTAATGAAAATAGAAATGCACCTGCAGTGAATGACTTCAAAGAATTTGTTTTGGAAATGCAAAAAACTATTTCAAGCCTCAGAAATCAGGTAAGATGCTATAATGAACAATGTCTAATTGTAGATTTACTTCATAATGTTTTCCTAACATCACTCATATTAGGTTTTTAATATTTAGACATCCCCTGCAGCCAAAACCCACCACATAATATCTCAAACAAAAACCAACACAGAACACTGTGTGTTATTATTCCCATGTTCTTTTGAAATCATCCTGAAATACTCTACAACTAGATACTCTTGACTTTTGAACCTGAAGCCTTGTGTCACCATTGTATGCTAAACATGGATCTTTCTCTAAAAATTTGTGTGTAGTGTTAATAAAATCTTTTTTCCTATTTGAAATGTATAGAATCTATGTAAAGCAGTGATTAAAATGTAGCCTTCATAAGAAGTAATATGCCAGACTACAGCTGTAAACATAGTTAATACCTAGATCATTTAGAGAAGCTTTTTACAATATTTGCAAGTAAGTTCTCTAATAAACCGCACTGGAATTCTGTTTTTAAAATGTACACCATACAGCAGATTATCAAAAATCCAAGAAAACATTTTTACTTAAGGGTTTGGGTTTTTTTTAAAAACTCACCCCGTTTTCAAAACATTTTGACAGTTTAAATTTTCTGTATATGACACATGTAGTTTGGTTCTCTTTGTATGCTCTAGGTGAATATTCCAATGGTAGGAAAGATATATTTTCTGTTAGCTTTCTTTTGAAAGAGTGACTCCACAGGTGTTACTCATGTCTAGTCTTTCAGCATTATGAAAACTAAGTAGTGAGAAGAAAAACCCAGACAAATATTAAACATGGATTGTGTAGCATAAACGAAGAAACAGAATATCTTTCAGTAAAAGTAAAAACCTTTTTTTGATTCAGTTATTAACTTTTTTTGATGTTTTCAGATAAAAAAACTTGAATCACGCCTCAGTAATTCTGATTGCACTGATGAAGAGGGTAAATCATATTCCAGCAATGAGACCTGGAAAAGGGACCCTTGTACTGTGTGTGAATGCAAAGTAAGTATGTGGAAATTCCTTTTGAGATAGAAATTATGTTAGTTTCCGCTCTTAAAACAGCAGTCCCAATTTTGTGCCTGATAATTTCTGGGTAATACTTGCTAGTTGTTTTTTTATGGATCTTCAGTTATTTTGTGCAGAAAATTATTTTGTTCAAGTATCCCTGCCCTTGACACTGTTTCTCAGTCCAGCCTTTATCTGTCTTTATTATATTTCCATTTTTGTTAATGAGGCATTTCCTGAAAAAGTCTACTAAAATGCATAACAATCAGTAAACGCTCATCCGAATTAGTGCTATGTTTTCCTTTTCTTTTATCATAATGAAATCTTTTAAAAAGTAATAAAAGAACTGTGTTAGTGCTTGGTACCCCAGTAGCACCTGAACGTTAGATGTAAGGGTTTACAGTACTTCACAAAAAAGATGTGGTTGTACAGAGTGCACCTCCAACTCCTCAATAGAAGTTTATACTGAAACAAATTATGTGGAGTTAATCATAGTAGTCAGGATCTTAGGAGAGAATCAATAATGCAAAAAGTTTATTTCCTGTTTGGAACATGTAGCTCAGTGTGTTTTGGTTATTTTTTCCCTGGCACAGGTCGGTCAGATTACCTGTTTTGTAGAATCCTGCCCACCAGCTGACTGCGAAGCACCGGTGAAGGGTAAAGGAGATTGCTGCCCAGTCTGCTTACATCAAAATGTTACTAAAAAGAAGCCATAATTCTTTTTTTTAAGAATTTAGGGGGCATACTCCTTAATTCATATCAGTGCCTGCTGATGGCAAAAACAGGTAACTACAGTCATAACAACAGCAAGAAATGAAGATTTACAATATTCTAATGGTGCTGTAACAGTATTACATAATGTATCATTTTATTTTCTGCCCACGAAGGTAAATCACAATGCAAAAATTAATGAAAGGGAAATTAGCAAACAGGTCAATGTTAATTGTGTGTTATACTTCTCAGGTTAGACGAACTCAAACTGGTGCTACTTCACAAGAACACTGTCAGGTAATTGTAGGTACCCAAAAGGACTGGGCTTCAGACTTTCTCTAAAATGAACACTTGGTTTCCTATCTTTAATTAGCTACATTAAAAGTTTACTGTCCCTTTCTAGTACCAGCCTGACTTGATATTTAGCTCTTTGTTCATATTTAGATGCTGGAAAAAGGAAAACATGAGATCCCTGACCCCAAAGCAATGCTGTTTCTGCAAACATCAATGCATGGAAATTCTGTTGAATCACACTGTTATTTCTGCATCTGGACCAGCAAGGAAAGAAAGAAAATTGCATGACACCTTTCAAATCCTTTTCTTAATTTAGGGAGAAAAATTAAGCAAAATTTTTACAGTAAAAAAAGGTAAAAATAGAAAGGAAGTACAAATAAATGTAATTGGAAGATACAAAAAGCAACTGACTGTATATTACAGATGTAATCGACAGTGTTCCTCATTCTAGGGAAACGTACATGACAGAGTAGCATTTGATCTTAAAAATAATCATTTTTTGTCAAAACATATGCAATTGCTTGGCAACTTTTTTTTTGTTTCATTTATTTTAAGTCATTCTAACAAAACCATCCAGTCCAGCATGCTTCTTTTGATCTCAGATCAGCTCACGTAATTGTATGGCCCTGTTTTGAAAACGTGAAAAGATGTCACATGACATTGTCTAGACAAAGATTCCTACTGATTCACTGTGCATATTGTCAATAGGCATATGTTCCTGATTATATTATGGCACTGTTTGTTGAAAAAAAGAAAAATCAAAATCAAGGAGCATGATTAATTGTGGATTGACTACTTTTTCTCAAAATGTATTTGATTTTTAATTTTTTTTCCCGGTTTCATCTAATGCGTATATATTTTTACCTCAATATTTTTATCTTTCATGTTAAAAGTGGTCTGCCAATGGACTTTATTTCCCATTTAATAAATGTTTAATGTTATAGAGTATATGTCTACACTATCATTTCAAAGTTGTATACTTTTTAGAAGGCAAACTTCATATTTTTAACCAGGAATTATATTTCGTGAAGGACAACTATCATACCTCATTTTACAGCTATTTTTTGTGTTTATTCAAAATTGATTCTTTCCCTGAATACTTAATATGTTAGAGTTTATTGGTCTGTCATTTAATCCTAAATCAGGACTAGCTAAAACCAGAGCTACTCTTTAGTTATATAGTTCACTGGCTTCTGAGTTTAGTCTTCAAATTTAGGGGTCAGAGATTTGGGTATCAAAGAATTCTGCATAAAATTAAACATTCATATGTTTAACATTTCAGATTATGCAAACAGACTGAATACTTACTTATTACATGGTAGAACATGTCTAATAACTAACCTAGGACAGCAATATGAAATCCACTATCATGTTTTGGCACATAATTTCTCTGATTACTAACGTTAATAATTTCTGATTTGATAAACTGTTACCATGACACACATTCAAACTTCAGTGTATCTTTAAGGCTTACTAAAGAAACTTGTTTCATGTTGTAGTAGAAGCAATATGTACATGTGAGTGCTGTGTTAAAGGTGTGTGGGCCACATGGAGCTACAATTTATATTTTAAAGAATATTTTAATTGATTTTATATACAATGTCTTGATTTATGTAATTTTCTATGTTAATACATCTAGAAATTGTGTGTGGCGAGCATGTTTGAGTATCATATGGTTCCTAGAGGTTGTCATTCCCGTATTTCTTTGATACTCTGGTATTTTGTTGACTTTTGTTAAGAGTCCAAACCATATGTCTCGTCCTGTAATTCCAACTCAGATGGAACTCCTATTGACCTATAGCAGAAATTCCTCAAAGGGGAAGGATTGCAGAGCTAACCCAAATATAATTTAACTGTCTAAACAGTGAAGTAAGGCAGTAATACATCCAGCTGGTTACTACTTGCATTCTTTCATTCCAATTTTTTATTAAATAAAGTTTCTCAAGATTTCCGCTAATAGGAGAAGAGAGTTTCCATTTATCCATTATAAAATAGTACTTTATATCTGATAGTTTCTTTTCTCCAGCCTCCAGAGTAAAGTGGGAGGTTTTCTTCGTTGTTCACTGTTTATTCATATGGTATATAAAATGGGCTTCAGAGTCTGGATATGCTTAAACAAGTGTAACAAGTGTAATATTGAGTTCTTTTCTGCCATCCATTTGTTTATGAACCAGGAAAAACAGGTCTTTATCCACAGTTTAAAATGTAATCAGTCATGGATTGTACTAGTTCTGTTTTATTGCAGTGTCTGTAGAATCAGCGTTGATTTTAACATTTCTGAAACAGTGGCCAACGGCTAGATGACCATTTCCTCAGTATCCACTGTGAGAATATTGCTGTAATATGTTGCAAATTTTACATATTTATTTTCTTTTTTTTTTTAATGTTACCTAAAACAAAGTCAGTGTTGTTATTTTTAATCAGTAAATTTACCAAAGAACTGTTTGCACTGTATAATGAATGCTTTTCAGTTAAAATAAAATGGGCCACATTTCCAAGTAAATGTCAAGTGATTTCTTCTCATACATGCATTGTTTAGATTATTTGCTGAAAGTTCCAGTGTGCAGGCTTTTACCAAAGATCCATATTACTCAGTCGGGATTGTCATGATCAAGACTCTGCTTTTGAGAAGTAAGGAACGTGCTAATGCGTCCTGTAGATTCAGTAGGTTCTGTAATATTATGACACATCAAATTAAAGTATCTATTCACTGTTTTCTTCTAGGTGATGGGAAAGGATGTTTAAAAATGCACTTATTTCTTAGCAAAAATATGTCTTTGAAAACTCTTAGTGCTGAACATTTTTTTTCCTGTTTTTATGGGAATGTCGTAATAGTTACATACAAATACATACATACTTCAGCCTATTCTTACACAGTTTCTTCATTTCCTCATGTCTTGGAATAGCTCCAATATGACTTGCCGTTCCAAGTACTTGATTCTACATTCATTCTTTATTCATGTAATTTCACAGATTTCACAAAATTCATGTTCATGCAGTCTCAGTTCAAAATGAGCCTTCTGTGCAAAAAAGGTCTTATTTACCTCATTTTGTTTCTCCATCGCAGGATATGAATTACTGCTGAATACACAATAAGTTACTCTCATCTTTTGGTGAGGTGTTAGGATCTGTAGGACAATGGGTCATTCCTTTGTCAGATCCACCTGGAATTCATCTGTTTCTATCTAACTTTATACAGTAAAGAATTTTGTAATACAAAAGCATTGGAATTAGTATAATTCTAAGTTGCCTTACAGTGAAATGGGAGAAATTAAAGATGGACTCCAAGAGACAAAGTTAAGAATAATTTTCAGCTTGCAGTTAGCTGTGCTTCACTGTCATTTGAGTATTTCATAAGGCACATCTAGAAAAGCAGAACTGCAATAGGTTCATTTGTGTATTTTCCAGCAGGCTGATGAAATAAACTGTTGCTCATCCAAAATATTGATGAGTAGTACTCAGTCACTGTCCACTAAAAATTATTTTTTTCTCTAAATTCAGATAAACTTAGTTTGCAAAAGTACTGCTATACATTTTTCTAGTAACTTAGATGTGTAATGCATGCTTCTTTTAGCATAGTCAGTTCCTATGTTCCTAAGCTTAATATAATAATACTTAAATATTTACATTTCAGAAAATTTTTAATTTTTTTTTTCCATGATACTAAAACAGGCAGAGACTTGAAGAGAAGGTTTTCTTTCAGTAAATAACTTCGTGTTAGCCCAAACAAGACTTTAGCCGGGGTTAATTGCTGAGAGGTTTGCTAACAGTTATAAAATCCCAAACCACAAAGTGTAGACATTTAGAAAAAACTCTTGAACTGATACTGCTACATTTTGTGGAAGACTCAGTTGTATTTGAAATAAATCAAGTAATTTGACTTTATTACTTTTGATTGATGACAGCTAAAAATCATTTGGCTGCACTATGATTGAAGTCATCTTTATAGAGAATGACCTCCCACATTTAAATAAACTTTATTTCATAAAACAGTATTTTCCTGCCATAGCATGTCATTATATGATCTGAAAGATTTCTCCTTATATTTTCTTTTGAATTCCCTACTAGTTTAATATTTTTGCCTATAATATATACCAAATCAGTAATCTTTGCAGTGAGATTTTTAGACATGTTGAAACTTCAGTTTGAAAACTAGGGTAAGATATCAAAAGCTAGTATATTTGACTAATTTTCTCAAAACTTCTTCATTATTCTGTTGTTGTATTGTTAAAAAAGATTGAGTTAAGCATATACAGAGTAATACAATTATAAAATTACCTGTAGAAAGAAAGACTGCTTACTGTCCTCTTAGGGTCTCTCATCTACAATGTGGAGTTCAGTGAAGTTTATTTCAGAATTCATTTATTTTCGTTATTTATAAGAGAAAATGAGATCTGATACCTGAAAAAAAAGCTTGTTAAGTAAAATATAACAACAAAAAATACCAATATGAGCATATGAACATATCTCATTGATGCTGAAAGTTTCTTTAACTCACAGTGGAATGAAACATTATTAAAACTAATATGAACCAATTAATTGCTAAATATTAAATGAGTTACTAGATACTAATACTGTCCCAACCAGCTTTTGCATTGTGATGTACTTAATAGAAAGATTGTACTGAATCATGAAAAGGCAGCACTGTCTCTTAATATCTTATTTTAAAGCAGACATCCTAACAATATCAGACTGTTGTCTTGCATTTGTCCTGGCTGCTTAGTTTCATGCAATAGTGCCTTTGCTTTCCTTTTTTTCACACTTAGCCTGATGTGACATGGCAAGGAAACCTCTGCACCTCCATCATACTTCCCCTTTTCTTTTGTGCTTGATGTATTTGCTGTCCAGCTGACAGTGTTATGAATGGTCCTTTCACTGTGCTTCAGCATTCCGGCCTGGTAACAGACAGGGCAGAGTACAGATCAGATATGTCTAAGTTACAAGAAGATCTGGCCAGCTATGTTTAGCTCAAAAGCTATGAATTTAATATCTCTTTTTAGATTTGGAAGCACAACAGAACAGCAATTCCTGCGATAAATGAACCTAATTGTTGGATTCAGTAAAGATGGCTGTGTCTATTTGATGCCTCCCTCAGTGATACAACTTTACATTCCCACAAGTCACATGTTTTAAAAGCTTTGCTGAGTTGCCAAAACAAATCTCATTACCTACTTACATCTTTATGAGATGCTGTCAGTTGTCAACCTGGCTTGCAGCCCTTGCAAGGATTGGAACAGTTCAGCACTTCATGTCTCTTTTCATAGAGAATAGCATGAAAAATAGTACCCAGAGGGGAAAAAAAAAACTAATCGGGAATTGTCCTGAGAAAGGAAAATAAGCTATTGCTTTGTTTTGGTGGGGAATAGAAAGGAATTATTTCATCAAGGACTCTGAATTTTTTCAGGCAGGTAAAACAGTTCATTACGAATGTAGGAACATGTTAAATATACCAAAGCAACACGTATACTGGACTGCAACAGAGAGTCCCCAGGCACTGGGAAGCAATTTCACCAGTTACTGAACCAGCTACTGGAGTGGTAATAAAGGCAGGCTTTTAGTTCTCTCCCTCCATTCTGAGGCATTGCCTCTCTTTCAGTGAAGATTACCTTTTCTTTTTCATCCTCCGTGCTTTCACAGCTACGGGTCTTAACTCTGAACTCACGACTGTAGGCCAGAATGTTTACTGGGGCAAATCACGAGCCTGACCCCTGAGAATGGCAGGTCCTGACTGGTGAATAAGGACAAGGGAGACCTGAATGGAACGCTTCAGAGGAGGGTTCAGAGTCAGCCGGTTAGAAACATTGCCCCGAGGGGCATACTGGGGTTCCTGTTCTTTTCCTGTGCTTGGCTGACACACTTGGCACTGTCAGTTCTGGATTTCAATAACACAGGTTTCACACTTCCAAGGAGCTCTGCTAGGAGACACCGAGCTGAGGGCTTGCCCTTTCCTAAGACGCTCTTTCTCTAGAAAGCCATCTTGCTACACCTGGGAGGCCAGTCTGACAGCGTTCATTTACAGAGGGCAATCCCAGTTGCTGAAGGAATGCTCAGGCTGTTTTAAGAAAGCATTTTCTCTCCCTCCGGGTGAAGTGAGTTATTTTACAACTTACGCTTTTACTTAAAAACTCAAACGCTGTCACAGAAAAGGTTGGTTTTGTTTTAATTAGGCTTTGTAGAAAGAGTCTTCTTGAATGCAGTGCAGCAGATAATTGCAGCAGACTGGAGTCGCTGTGGGAGTGGAATAAATGCTGTCAGCTGAACTTGCTTGGCATGATTACATACAGCCTTAAAAGTTGACTGCTATTCACTTATATTGAAAGTATATAAAGATTTCTGTTGGATTATTTGGATTTTCGTTTATATCAACAGTCAATTCAGGCAATAGCAAACAATATAGATGCCTTGCAGTCAGAAAAGGACAGCTTGTTTCTGCTGCAGACAAATGTTAGTGTGGATTTTAAAACCTTCTTCTTCTGTTCTTTTTTTCTTTCCTGTGGTGAAATGCTATTGTTACCCCAAATCTTACCTCCCAATATTTTCTACTTGATCTGCAGATATATTCAGAAAACATCACCTTACTTTTTTGAGTTAAAGGATTTTGCACATTGGGAATGATAAAAAGAGGCATAGCTCCTACCTATTGCTTTAGATTAATAGACTTTTAAAGCCCGGAGAAGTCACTGTAGCCTTGTCTAGTAAACTCAATTCATCCAGTGTTTCTCAAAAAACACATCTTGTGTTTGAATAATGTCTTAAAAAGTTATGCAGTGTTGACGGAAAACTTTAAAATGTTACTTCTGCATCACCAGAGTGTAAATTGTAGTAGGGAGTTACTGACTCACAAAAAGTTTTAGCCTGCGAGTTTCTGTGTGTGTGCACATACTGAGGTACCGAACTTCTCATCCTAACCCTTAGTTTCTGTTTTAAACTAGATCAGTCTTCCTTTTTTTTTTTTTAATATTCAAAAACTACAAGGTTTAGAAGAGTACACACTCAGAGTTTTAAGATTACTTGTGTTCACTAAATCACACCAAAAATTCACATTCACCCAAATCTTAAAGCTGCTTTTAGCTCTTTTGTTGGCCCAGATTTTGTTAGGAGTTACATCCTTTGTTTCTACATGAAGAATTTTACTTTTAAATGTATTACACTAGTCAGATAAACTCAGTCTAGAAAGTAAGCCAGATTTATGAGTAATTATTTTAATTTCCATTAGAGAAAGTATTTTACTTAAGGTTCCAAATTTTTTAATCTTGTATAGATGTTCTAAATCAGCTACAGGTAAATCTTTCTCTTAGATTCCTTATAGAAAAAATCAGCCAAGTATGATTGACCACATTTGAGAAAATAAAAAGTAAAGGAAAAATAAATGAAGGCTGAGTTGCTGCTTCCCTTCTGTGATGGGAAGATGTTCATAAATAAAAAAACTGGTGACTGCCTCTGGCTTTTTCCCCCCCACATCTGCTGCTGTTTTCTTCACTCTTGATGCATTATTTAAAAATGTGAGAGCTTTGAGAGAAGACTTCAATAGGAAAGTAACATGCTTTGTAGGGTGAGTGTTCCTAGTGATAATCTTGTCTTTCCTTTCCCTTTCAGCTTGTCCATATTGCAGCCTGTAGTTCTGTCTTTAATTTAAATTAGATTACAACAAGTATAGCCCACACTTATGAAAGAGCAGAAAAATATGGCCGGGGGAACTGTTTATATTAGAACATTAAAGAGTTTGGGCTACATTAAGCTATAGCTGTGGTCAGAAATTTTACATATTTTAGTGTTGGATTTGCACCACTGGAAAATAAAATGCCTTGTTGGCCTGTGGAGCAGACGTGGTTAGCAGATTTGAAAACTTCCTAGTGCCCGTGGAATCCACCACAACTCTGGAAAATTATTCAGACACAGATGAAGACCTGAGTTCATTCAAGCCTTGGCATCTTTGTTGCGATTAACACTACAAGTAAGTACCAGTCTTGGCAGGGTTTGTGATATTGTTTACAGGCTGGTAGAAAGGAGTATCTCTCTGTTCTGTGCAGAATTACTGATAATGGTTTTGCTTCTCCATTAGAAACACTGCAAACCACCTTACCTGTTTTCTAGAAGCATCCAGATTAGCAGTAGTATTTAACTATGGCTACCTTAAAGTCCATAATATTTATTATTTGGACTGTTAAAATATTTTTGCATAGAAAAGTTGCTTGCACAATATTTTCTCTTATTAATTACTACTTTAAATAGTAAAAATAAAAGGGATAGACTAGAAGATAAAAATGCAAATGCCACAACAATCACACATTTATTTTGTAAACCAAACCAAGTTCACTGCTTATTACTAGATACAAACTAAAGTGTTAATCCCAGACTTGCACAGAAAATGTTATGGTTTCACTTTCACAGGTTCTTGCAAAGCAAACAAGACAGTATTATGAAGTCTGGTCTAAAGAAAGCTGACGGCAATGACTGTGCCAGCCCATTTAAGCTGTTTTAAAATCATATTCTCTTTCCTATGGGATTGCAGGAAATTTAAGTACTTATGATTTAAATTCTTAATAAGGTATGGTCTTGCAAAAGTGCGGTAGGAACTGGTTCCCTAAATGGATCATTGTTTTTCTGTTTCATCTGTCATCCAGACAGGTGGCCTTTTTTTCATTCTGAAAGCCCATAAAAATCTGTTAATAGGAGATAAAAGACAGGGCTGGAGTCTTGTCTCTGCTAAGTGGATGTGATAATGTCATCGACACTGCATGGTCAGTCCTGGAAAAGATCCTTTTCGGGCCAGGATTTCTGCCCGGATAATTGAATAATATTGCTGTAGTTCTGGACTGTGTGTATTAAGAGGGAGAAAGAAGTTGGTAAGACAACAAGATCAGGAGATAAGTTTGAGTAATGTCAGCTTATTACAGCACTGAACAGTACATTTTTATTAGGAAGAATCCTCTTCTCTCTAATATCCCAGGCTGTCCTGACTTGTTTGTTTACACATGTGCCCGACACAACATAACTGAATAAACAGAGAAGTTAAAATTACAGCCCCTGAAAACAGAAGTATTCCAGGGAACACTCATAACCAGTTTGCTTACAAACCTTGCCTAATAAGATTGCTAGGCATAATATGTGACCACAGTTTAAGGACAGGATTTCACTGAGGGTGTTCCTTTTACAGGACACCATCAATAAAAACCTAGGTGATATATTCCTAGAAAATAATTTTAATTTCTCTTTGTATGTAGTTTTTATTATACAACGTCTATCCCTGTGAGTGCCTAGCTACAAGTGAAATTGGAATCCATGTTAAAACTGACTTTTGTGGTTTGGGCCAGATATCAGGAAATCACTCTTTAGAGAAGTGTAATTCTCCCAGCAGATCCAGCGAATTCTCCCAGGCAGCTTGCCAGACTGTCAGAATGATGGCTGCTATCTCAGATCTCACTTAGCACATTTTGGTCTTCAGTGAAGATTCCCAGAGTCAGTTACATCAGTCTTGGACAGCACACCAAGGAAGCACGCACAGGATCACGACTTACATAAATACATTTCTCTCTTGGGCCCTGAATAAAATCTCTGGCAGTCAGGCAGAAAAACCATACTTCCCTTTTGTCTTGTAAACTTGAGCCAATTAGTTAGAATATCTCTGTGGAACACATGAATTTCCTGCTGTAGGCAGGAAGGAAACTTCCACTGAAAATGGTATTCCTTTATTACATGTATTTTCTTTTAATTATGAAATATATTACTATGAGTGAACGTCATCTGTGACTGTAGTGATTACATGTACTTATTTCTATAATGCATATGATATTTCTTGCGCCTGTGCAGTGACCTCTATAGTTCACTTGCCTCTTTATTGCATGACACTGGCGACCTAAAAAAAAGATCCAAAGTCCTGCCCAAAGTATTCTATCAAAGGCGATGGATCTTAGTGAAAAGCAACATTTATGGTACCTCAGGGACTGTTTTTTTTAAGGGAGTTAAAAGAGCTTTTGCCCAACAACCATCATGAAGTGTCTGTATAAGACAACAATTTGCAGTTATTTCAAAGGAAATGTTTGGAAAAATGGAAGGAAGGCGTTGTTTGAGGTGATTTAAATATAATGCAATTTTGGAGAAGAATGGTTATTGAGCATTGAGTGACTCTATTCAATTCCTCAAAGTGTGGAATAATCCCTCAAGTAAACTGAGGACGTTCATCTGCTCAGTTCATGGTAAAATTTGCACAAAACTAAGTGCCAAATGCGCAAAAATAAATATATAGTAAATTGTTACATTATCAGAATTACAGCATATATAAACACATCATACATGCTTTCATTTTTATGCTGATTTATTCATCATCATATAAAAAGTGTCATTCTTTGTGAAAGGAATACACTGTAAGAACTATCTGCAGTATTTGGAAAGGTGATAAGTTGCTATTACTCTGTTACTAAACCATATACTCCTTTGATAATGATGTTAACATGACAGTATGTCATGATTTCACTCCTGCCAGCAGCCAAGCCCTACGCAGCCGCTCACTCACTCCCCCACCAGCAGGGTCAGGGGGAGAATCAGAGCGATAAAAGCCAGAAAACTTGTGAGTTGAGGTGAAGACAGTTCAGTAGGGAAAGCAAAAGCTGCACAC
Organism: Grallaria varia; assembly: GCA_013396735.1. Classification (NCBI taxonomy): domain Eukaryota; kingdom Metazoa; phylum Chordata; class Aves; order Passeriformes; family Formicariidae; genus Grallaria; species Grallaria varia. The sequence goes on from VWZG01010829.1 coordinate 288,364, forward strand.
ATGAGCAAAGCGCAACAAAATAATTTCACTGCTTCCCATGGGCAGGCAGGTGTTCAGCCGTCCCCAGGAGAGCAGGGCCCATCACATGTAATGGTTATTTGGGAAGACAAATGCCATCACTCCAAATGTCGCCACTTCCTCCTTCTTTCCTCCACTTTTTATGCCGAGCATGATGTCATATGCTATGGAATATCCCTTTGGACAGCTCGGGTCACCTATTCCAGCCATGTCTCCTCCCAACCTCCCATGCACCCCCAACATCCTTGCCAGAATGGCAGTACAAAAAGCAGAAAAGCCCTTGGCTCTGTGTAAGGCCTGCTCAGCAAGAACAAAAACAGCTCTATATTATCAACCTTGCAACATGTTTGCAGAGATTGTGTATCAGAAGAGCTCTAAAGAAGCCATCTGGACTGCTGGGTGGTTAAGAAGGACATCTGGCTAATGGAGCTGTTCACCCTCCTGTCTCCAGAGTTGTTGCACTCTGCATTGATATTATTTGACATCTTGATCATAAAAAACATTCTGGACCAAGGCAGAAAGAGGGGAAAACATCTCTTAACCATTGTCTGGCTAGATCTGGAACAATTACTTGAAGGCAGGGTGGCCTTGAAGATAAGAAACAGGATGGTTTTGCTCTTGGGTTAGCTTTCGTCATGCTCAGGCAATTAATTTAAACTCTCAGTGTTGAAGTCTCCCATCTGTAAAAAAGACATAATAATGCAGGCGCCTGTAAAGTCTTAAAATCTTCTGAAGCTCACTGGTGGCCTGTTGTGTCTCAGGGAAAGCTTACTGTTGTTCCTTCTTATGTGTTATTTCCTTTCCCTGTTTGTTTTTCATTTTCATAAGCTTTGCCTTTATTTTGAGGAGGAGTTTGGTTGACCAAAGGAGGACAAATGTGCCATGTAAAACCTCCATGAACTTTAACCTAAGGGGAAGTCGAGTCTTAGATTATCTGATTATCACCAAAGTTTTTCAGGTCTGAGAGTGGTTGATAATGGCCTTGCAGTGCCTGTCATTTCCTACCAGCTGCTCTGTAGTGGAGATTTAGGGTTAGAAGTGACATTCTGTGTCTTCTCTTCTGTCCTTTCATGCACACGGAATTAGTCATGTGAAGAATTAGTAACAGTGAGACCATACCTAGGCATATCTAATTCCTGTCAGACAGCCTATGCCCTTAAAAATAAATCCTCAAATCACTTGAACCTCAGGTTACCCGTCTGAAACTAAACTGAAGGAAAAATATCAGTTGACATAGTTTGAAAGCCATCATAGAACATCCCAGGATTTCACTGAGCCTGAGTGAACTTGAAATTATCATCAGACAAGGGACACATAAGCATGCTGGCACTGCTAGCAGATAGTTAAGTTTTCATCACTTTAATTTTCAGAGATGTTGGATGAGTCTTCAATCCTTTCATCAGAATTTCTGAGGGGTTTTTCAGGCAATCTTCAGCCTGAATTCATCTGGAAAATGCTGACTTTGCAGCCTGCTAGTATCTTTCCCTTGCTTAAACTTTCCCAGACAGACATGGATTTAGACAACACATACTTCCACTTTCTTCAACACACTAGGACTTCTGCAACCATGAAATACCCAATCATCCTTGGGAACAAGATTATTTCTCCCAAGTTCTGTATCACAGACTTCTTGATAAAATTGTAGATACCTTCTTTTACAAATGCACCTGATGAAAATTGAGAGGCAAGCTAAGTAATTATTTCACTTCTAAATTCAAATTCTTCTGACTGTGGATAGGTATGTCTGTATAGGCATGGATTACATTTTCATGCCCTTCTTCCCAAAGGAATTAGCAAAATTAATTTCACTTAAGAAATTCAAATAGAGATTTCCCTGTAAAAAATTGAGCAGAGGTAAGAGTAAGCAAATCATCATTTTCTAGATACATTCTTACTCTCTGTAAGTCTTCAAATTCCTTATCAAGTTTGCCTGGATGTTTTTACTAAAGTATTAATATGATAGTCACCAGTAATCTGTGATTGCTGTGCCAAATTTTCTGAACAACCATTAGTTGCTTGATGTGGGAAGACGTCACAGAATATTCTGAGTTGGAAGAGACACACAACGATCAAGTCCAGCTCTTAAGTGAATGGCCCATATGGGCTCAAACCCACAACTTTGGTGTTATTGGTACCATGCTCCAACCAACTGAGCTCATCTCAGGGTGTTGTAATATCAAAAGTAAATTTATATTTATATGTATTTATAGGAGGAAGAACAACCTTGTCGTCATCTAGATGCTGTTGAGAGAAAATACTGTTTACAATAGTAGACACAGAATCAATATACCAGTTTTCAATGAGTAGATCTCTGTCTGAAGATAGCTACCTTATCAGAAATACCACTAAATTTATGGTCACAGAAAGACATGAGATAAAACCCTCTTGACATAAAAAGTGAAAAAACACATACGTTTTCCTTTTTGTGCAACTCTGGACCTTCACAATTTGCTTTTTTCACCTTTCCATAAAATAATCCAAGTTTTCTGTTTTTCAAGGGTATTTACAGGGTCCACAAGAAAGAGTTGCCATAGTGGTGGATAAGAACAATTCTGATTCTGCTGGAAGTCCAACTATTCGTGATTAACAACTCTGTGTCTGTGTGTTTACTATTTATTTTTAAAATTGACACCACAGGAGTTTTCTTACAGTTCAGTAAAAGCATTAATATTATTGTTATTGCTGTGATATAAAAAGCACCAACATCAAAAATCTTGCAATGACAGTCACTTTGGGCATCTCAAGAATTTGTTGCTGCATAGGAATTAACCACTGCCCTCCTGCACTTTTCCAATTTTCTTCGTGTTTGACTTTGAATACAAAGATCACGTTTCTAGTAACCTCAGGCCAGAAATTATGTGCCTTTCTATTGAGGCCACAGGTTGTCTTTGTCAGGCAGTGCTGAGGCCAAGAAAGAGGAGTCTACAGTTGCAGAAGACCAGGTCAAGGTGTTTTTTTTTGTAGTAGTGGAGGTTTTTTTCGGCTGAAGTGATGTATAAAAATATTCGAGAGTTTAGGAGGGATATTCCAGTTTTGCTCAGTGGACATTTCACATTTAAGTACCCTGTGGTGGAATAAGCATGCCGTTGTTATAATAGAATACATGAGGTAGAAGCAGTCCAACTTCTTAATCTTTTTGAAAACTCCTTGAATTCTCACTGTGCTTGTCTACTTTTCTAATAATGAAAGACATCATATGAATAGGTTTCCACAGTTCCCATTTCCATGTTACAAAACAATGTTTTTTAAGATATCCCCAAATGAAAAACAATGTTAGTGTCCTAATTTGAATTAGTTGTGTAGTAATCTCCACTGGCCATCCCAAAGTGCAGCATCGGCAATTCTTTTTACAATATTGACATTGTTTTGCAAAAATATAAATTCCTCATAGAATAATGATTTGGTTTATTATTAACACAGGATAAAAATGTCTGTAGATAAGTGACTATCAGTGGGACTTTGCAAAAGGCTTACTGAGGAACAGTATGTCTTTGAAAACTAACAGACCTTTTCATGTAGATAGCTGATCTAACTCAAATCTGCTCTTTAAGAAGAAGGGGAATATGAAGGAGAGAATGAGGAAGAACATTATCAGAAAAAGGAATGTAACCTTTCAAGCAACTAATTTGTGTATTTGAATAAAAATTACAGTGCTATCACAAGATTTTCCTGCCTTTTAAAATATAGAAACTTTTTCAGTTTCAATCACTCCAGAAGAGGCCACCAAGATTATCTTTAAGGTTCCTTCCAACCAAGATCATTCAATGATTCTGTGATTAGCTGTTAAATGTAAAAATCATGCTATTATTTGATTTTATATGATAGTGTGATAATCCAATATCCAGTCTTTGAGGAATTCTCTAACATCACTTGATGCTTAACTCTGAGAAGTGCTTGCAAGCACTAGGTTCTATAATACACAGAGTATCACGTTGACGGAATGTGGTCTAGTTGATAAGGTGATATTTGGTCATAGGTTGGACTCCATGATCTTTTCATGCCTAAATGATTCTGTGATGTATTGATATAATACCCAATGAGCCTTCTCTTCTCTAGGATGAACAGTCCTGGTCCCCTAGCCTTTCCTCATAGGAGAGATGCACAGGTCCCTTTGTACTAGGTCATGGTCAGCTTGATATCTACCATGGCCCCCAGGTCCTCTTCTGCAGTGCTGCTTACTAGCTGGGTGGTCCCAGCCTGTACTGGTACCTGGGTTTGTTCCTTCCAGACACAGGACTTCTTGGTCCTCCTTGTTGAACTATAGGAGGTTTCTGATGGCCCATTTCTTCATCCTGTTGAGGTTCCTCTGGATGACAGCATAACTCTCTGGTGTATCAGCCATGTCTCCCATTTTCAAGTCATCTGCAAACTTGCTGAGGGTAGACTCTGCCCTGTTATCCAGATCACTGATGACATTAAACAGGACCCATCTCTGGTCCATCTATGTTCATTTATGCCCAAAGTGGTTGGTCACAGGATACTGTGGTTTTTTGGCCTGTTGGTAAATAAGAAGTCCTAATTACAAGTGTGAAGGTCCTAGGAATCTACAGAAGTCATCACAACCAGCTGGCTAATAATTTGAAAATATTCAAAAGTACCTGTCTTAAAATGAAAGAACTTCCTTAAATAAATATTTATCTTTTAGGTACTCAAGTTCTGCAAAAAAAAATCTGAAATCTAAGTGTTGGATATTAAACTTAATGCAATGCACAAGGAAAGTTAGGAACTAAAAATGGGAAATATGATGAAAGAACATGCTGAACAGTGAGCAGCCTACACTAACCTGAAGAGACATGCTGAGTCTAAGGTTATGTATTAAATATCACCCTGTCTGGACTTTATAGTCCATTTGCCAAGGGGTCCAAAGCACCATTCCTTCTTCCAAGGAACATCATTGAGCATATACGTGAGCCACCCTTTTAAGACAATCACTCTGAAATCACATTTTCCTTCATATATAACTGACAAAAGGCACGCTACTGCTAATTTTCAGCTACTTACTAACACTTAATTTAAAACTCTACCGAGACTTTATTTTTTTTAGCACTTTGACAGTAATTTGATGTCTCATAAAGTGTCAGAGGAGTACTTGAAAGGCTGAGAACTAGGTGGTGTCTAATATTAAATGTTCATGGAATGAAGACAGAGAAAATTCACAGACTTGAGAACAACTTTATCCAAAGGCTTGGCTGCTCTGCGTGTGAGAACAGCTGATTGCAATCCAGGGCAGTGATGCTGACATGCAGCTAACTCCAAGGGATTCAGGATGATGAAGCTCTGTATGACAGTGCATGAAACAATGCCAGGCTTCACACCAGCAAACTTGAGTGCTGTTTTTTTTTTTTTTTAGAAAGAACCTGCATATTTTCATCCACCTTCCAACTAGCACCTTCCAAAAAGTTAGCACAAACAGGCCAACTGGTTTTAAAGAGTAGCAATTTTTAGATAACTAAAACCCAATGGACTAGATGATTCCTGGGATAACTGGCAATTACATGAGGTGCTTGAAGACTACAGCTCTATGTAATTTCTACATTAGACAATCCCTGGTCAGATCTAGCCCTGCTGTCACTTCTCTGATTCACTCTTGCCTTCTCCACTGCCACCTTGGTTGTTTGTTCTTTCCCCCCTCCTTGTATCCTTGACTCTTCATCTTAATCCTTCTACTCCCATTTGCTTTTTATCCAAGTATGCTCATTGCACTCCCACTTTGGCTCCAGGTTGGGCTTAGTTGGAAGAATCAAGCATATCATCAAGCCCCAGCAGAGCAGTTTTGAGTCTAACATAAGCAGACATTTCCTGTAAATCTAATACCTGGATTATATCCATGATGTAAGGATGAAAAATGGCTCATTAAATAATCAACCTCATAAATGCATTATCATTTCAATGAAATATTCCATAGCATTTCTGGAAAGGCAATAAGAAGGGCAATTCTCTGCTGAACTTCATAGCTAGACCCAGTTCTATGTCCATGTAAGATGCCGAAAAAACAAGCTGGCGCATGATATCATCACCAGATGTTATAACCATCACCAGAGATATAACCTGATGTATTTCTTGCAGCTAGCGGGCTGAAAAGCTGATCAAACTGTTATTTCCCTTTGTGTAAAAGCAGTGATACATCTGTTAGGAATTGCACTAGACCTTTGGGATTTTGAAATGCAGCAGTGCTGTTTTGCAGATGTAGCTCATCATACATTGCCAGATAATGAAGATTTAGATTTTGGGGGGGTGAAGGGAGAGGAATGTATTCCATATTTTGTTTTCTTAGTGTTATAACAAAATGTTTTTATATTCTATCTCACTTAACAAACTTTTTATTTGGTTTATTTTTTTTCAAGAACTGCCAACTACTTATCTCACACTGATCCCTTTACATAGCTCTTGCCATGTAAATGTCACACTGTTTCAAAGATGGGATGAACTGAATGTGGTAGAATTGATTTTACGCAATGGTTGGCACACAAGAACAATGCTGGATTTTGTTAATGATGCAAAAATACTTGTTACAAAATCATATTTTAATAATTGCCATTCAATATCTGAAATCCAGAGACAAAAGATAACTTCAGCTTAACATGATCCTCTCTTGACAATAGATGCAGATTTTTCTCTTTGAAATTTTGTAATACAGTAAAAAATTTATAATCACAAAGAAATTTATAATCTCAAAGAAATGCAAAAAATAATTTCAATGGAATATATAGATCTGAAATCTAGTACTTTGGAAATTCCATTGTATATGTTTTGGAGCTGAGCCGTAGCATATAAAGAACAGTTATATTCAGGGTTGTAAAGCCTGCAAACAGAGCTGGTCATAGAGTTCTCTGTTTTAGAACATTATCTACCTGTTCCAGGGAAAAGGTTCGGGGGGCTCTGAAATTGAAACTAAGACACCGTTGTAAGCTTAAAGCAACAGTATTTTATTACAAGAGGTGGCCAAGTAAACAAGAACCCATGGGAAAGAGAGGGAGAGAGAGAGGGAGGGAAAGGAATAAAGCCCTACATGTCACCTAACTCGCCCAGGTGTTACGAGGTTGTCTCACCGACCCTGAAGTGTCCGGACTCCCCCGAGCAGGGGCTGCATCCTCCAGCGCCGGCAGGCTCACAGGATAGCGGGCGTCCCCGCCAAGGCAACGTTGTCCTTCATGTGAAGCAAGCCGAGCCAAAGCATGAGCCATCGGCCTTTTAACTGTTTTTTGGGTGACGTCTCACCTGGGCAGGTGGGGCCAGTACCGCCCAGTGAGAGGCCTTACGTCCCTCCCCCTGTTATGGAACGGTTCTCCTTCTGCGCATGTGTGAGTGCATTGGAATTTCCTTGCGCCTGCGTGGTACAACCCAGAGCGTCCCCCTAAAATGGGTCTGGGGGCTTACTTCATCACCCTCCTCCTCACTTTCTCCTCCAAATGCCCTCTAAGGGCCATCAGCCAATGGTGAGAGCCCAATTAATTTTAGTTTATACACCACTGTTCCCTCCAAGGTCGAAGTTCTCCCTTATCAACACTTGTTTTCTCCTACTTGGCAGGAAAAGAATAAATTTCTCACAGATGGCTGGGCCAAACACAAACCAAAAAAAATCAACATCTAGTCCGTCCCAAATACACTACCCAAATATATTATTTTTAGGCCAGCAGCTTATGACGATTGGTGAGTCAACTGGTCTTTACATTTGCTGCTGAAATGTGTGTGTCTTGGACAAAATCTCATGTCTCTGACAAATGTTTTTTGCTGCATGTACTATGCCCTCCCTGTTCCCAGCAGTAGTTAAGAAACACCTCATTCACCTAACAGTGATGACATTTCAGGTCAATTTGTGAAAACAATTCAGACAAAACCTTGTATATCTTGATGTGGGAAAACTGTGGTTAGCCTGTGAAGACATTTTAAAACACTTTTGTAAGAGCAAGAGTTTTTCCTTGACCACCGGAGAAATTCTGGATATTGAAGCACCACTATTAGGTTACCAGTATCCAGGTTCCATAGACTTGTCCATAACAGCCCGTGGCCTCTGCGTATAGGAAAATTTATTACATACCATCTTTAAGAAACAATGACTACATAAAAGAAGCTCCATTCACAAATCCTTAGTGTAACCCCCAAAATAGGACACTAGGCATGCTACTGTTCGTTGATTTTAAACCTTGCAAGTCTCATGATGTTTTTATTTCCTTGACAGAAAGCAGCAATTATAGGTTTAGCTATTTGTTTTGCAATTGAAAAAAACCCAGAAATATTTTTTGTCTTATTAACCAGACCAGTTTGTGGACACCAGGGAGTCCTTATAAACCAGCTTTTTTCAATATTTTACTGTCTTCCAGGTGGCTGAGGAAAATAATGCATCCGTTCCAAATCTCAGCAGACCCACACATTACAGACATCACTGGAGCTCTAAAACTAATATGTTGTGTAAAGCTGGAAATGTTTCAAGTGTTGCCATAATTATGAATTCATCTGATGTTCACTTGAGAAACGTAACAGCTTGGAACAAAATATCTTTTCTAAACTAGCTAACTGCATCTAGATTTCCTCAGTGTGTATGTGTGTGCAAAGGGGTAAGAAGACAGTGGGGTAGACAGATGGGTTGAACAGTGTCCTGTGCTGAGCAAAAAAGGGGCAGAGAAGGTACCCAGCAGCCCAAGGTCTATGACTAGGAACAAGGTAATCGGGTTATCAGTCCCAGATTTTACTCTTTGGTGGTTTGAGCTGTAGTATCCATTGATATAAATTGTCAGTGATACATGAGGAGAAAGGAAGTTCTCAATAACTCAAAGCAGATCCCTTCTGCCAGAATTAACTCCCTTGCTCACATTATTGAAGGGATATAAACATGGTTTCATCAGGCAAATCCTCTGCGTGACACACTTTGCATTCAAGGAGTTTCTGGGAAATCATTATGACCTCATGGTGGATACTTTAGCTTGTTTCTAACTGGGACATAGCCAACATAATTTTATGTTTTCTGTGATAGACCATTTTACAAATGTTTTTTTCAAAGGAATTTTCAACGTTTTATCCCCATTTAAACAACACAAAATGTTCCCCATTCAAGATTCTGGGCTATTTTCTTATGGTAACCACATTTTCATGTAAGTGTTTATTATTTTCTCATGTTTATAAGATGGCAAAGTTTAGCATTTTATCTCTTCAGAAGTGTCTATATTTTGTTATTTTGAGCCATAACACAGTAAAAATGATTGTGCAAAAATTTAGGTTATATTAACTTAGTATTATCTAAAAATATCACCCCTTTTCAAAGATCCAGAACAATATCACAGCTTACCCTGTGTAGTTTAAAAAACTCTGGTTTTGAGTAGTCTACATAATAATACCTTTCTGAAAATTTATCTGCAAGGGATAGGACCTGAGGGAGATGACAAGATGCATGAAAACAAAAAAAACAGGAAAAAAAGGGGAAAAAAAGAGAAGCAGAGGTCTTGCTGTGTAGAAGGGCTCAAACTGTTGATACAACCAAGGCATTTTTACGATTTCTTTTTAAAGGTGACTGTCTTAAATTATTTCAAGTCCCATAACTTGAACTGATGCCAACCTGTCTCTCTTTAGACTGCTTCTTGTTTTCAACTTCTGCGTGTTTCCAAATTCTCTTTTATTGTAACCTCTTTTTGTCTTTTGTATTCCCTTATTCACAGTGTTCATTAGTTCCCCTCCCATTTTTGGCCAATAAGTGTGTGGCAGGGGACAGCAGCGATCTTCGGCCTGTCTTTGTACAACTTAAGGTTCTCTCTCAGCACATGCAGGAGGAAAAAACAGCCCTTCACTTGGATACCTGACTTGAGTGCCCAGCCCAGATGTCACCCTCACATCTGCAGTCCTCACACTGACTAACAATGAGCTCTCATGATCCAGAGACCTTGCTCCTTCTCTCCTTTTGTCATGCTCTGCCAACAGTTTGTTGGAAATGATAAAATCCAGCATAACTGGAGAAAGTACAACTTCGTAAGCCCAGGATTTTTTTACCAACTGATAAATTATGTGTTCCTGTGATTGAAGTGACACTATTCTTTTCCCCAGCACTCTGCAGACCTACAGACTTTCACTGATTTTATAAGGTCTACTGACAGACCTCCTGCTGTTAGGGATGCCTGGAGCATCCTTCTAAGAGCAGGAAGAGAGGAGTTGTGATAAAGGGCAAAGAAGATAAGAGGGTGACCAGTACTTATGGTCTTGCTTTGAAGCTCTGTCAAAACTGGATCTACCATCCATCTTCTTCCTGCTGCTGCTAACACCATTCTTTCATGGCCAGGACTTTTCTAAGACTTGTGTTCTCCAATGAGAAAGAAGGGGTACTGGAAAGTAAATAAATGCAGTAAAATTAGACATGAGGGATTTGGGTTTCCTGCACCAAGATAAGACAGACAAAAAAAAAAAAAATAAAAATTTCTGCCCTGTGAGATATAAGAGAGAAAAAAATACATTTTCTGGATTTGGAAAGTAAATTGGTACATGCTGTTAATATTCTCTGAAAGTAGAATTCTTGACCTCATGGACATGCATGAAATTTGAGGGTTGCAGGGACCTGTGAGGGCAATTCTCATGACAGCTACTACACTAGAGGCTAGTGATGAACGAAGTATATGGAGACTACTGTATTAACTGTATTGTGCATATGGTTCACTGATAGATCATGTTTTCGATGGACCAGACCTATTGCAAATGTACACCTCTGCTCTGAGAGGTCAATCTGTGCATCACATGCAGTGGAATCCGTGTGTCCTGGATCTCTGACCAGATCACTGCCTTTGTGTTATGAAACACATGTACACATATTTCTGCCTAGGAGGTACCACTCAAAAAGGGACCAGAAAAATGTTTACCTTAACTAGGGCAGGAAGAAGGGAATTTGCAGCCCCTCTGGTCTCAGAAGCTTTAGCAGTTCAGTAGCATCTGTTGATGAAATTCTATGATATACAGGAAGGAAAAATATATTTTCTCTGTGTAAAATACTAAATATATTGATTTTTTTCCTTTCTTTTTCTGTTTTTCCGAATAATACGAGAGAAAGATTTCAAAATGCAATGGCTCCTGAGAATGATGAGGCAAAGAATTTCTAAACTTGTGTTTTAAAGCCAGTATTGTCTAGATCAGAGCCATAACATAAAGGGTCCCTTTCAGTGGAAGTCATTGCTCTGCTGAGCTGCAGGACAGAACTCTTCAACCTTTAGAGTGAGGTTCAAGAAAATACTTTTAAGCAATCATGTATTTGATAGAAAAGACTACTTTGCTAGTTTGAGCACTGTGGGATGTCAATTAGTTATTTAGACAATGATTAAAATCAGGTATAATATTAATCTGGCTATGAACTGTTCACTATTACAGTTATTAATGTATTTTTGTATACTAATGGCATTTTTTATATGTTTTGGACCATAGATATATGTTTTTAGAAACTGTATTTAACTTAGACAGCTTTAAATGTTTGGTACAAATTTGATGTTCAAATGTAACATCATGTTATGAACTTCAATTACTATGCCAGGTGTTCCTCTTCCCCAGCTAGTTCCTCCAATTCTCTGCTGCAAATTCATGCTCCAGATCCTCTTCCTCTCCTCCGTGTTCCTTAGGAACATTTCCTTCCTGCTCTCTGAGATCTCTACAGCAAAACAACAGGGTTGCTTATCTTTAGTATACCAAGCTGATCTTTTATACATTCAGGTATGAGCAGTTCATATTTTTCACCTGTGAAAATTCACATAAGATAATACCATGACAAGGAACTCAGCTTAGTGAGCTCTGACAGGAAGGCTGCAGGGATAGTATGCTGATGGTAATAGGTATGTCTGCCCTGGAGTGAGAAGATCCCACTCATGCCTGGCAGTGGCAGATGCACCGCTAAAGATGACGGATGTTGGGCACTGAGCAAAATGATGGGACTTTGTTTAGAGGATATCCAATTAGGAATCCTGAAAGAGAAGAGATTAGCCTAAGGAAGCCTTGACAGTAGCAGGGAAATATTAATTACAGACTGAAAATTACCTCTGTACCGCAATCCCAATCATAAAACCACAGTCTTGTGCCAGCTCTTTATTTTTCATCCCTTTTGTGATACTTGGATATTTGTTTGCATACTTAAAGGCCTAATGACAGTGTATATTATTGCTTGGAGGCCGCGGAGGTCATGCCTTTTCTTTGCTCTAGTCAGAAAGGACTTGTTTGTCTCATAGCATTTTTTCCCACTTGTCCTCAGAGCAACTGATTGCTCCTGTGGTTACCATAGGGACTAGAATGACATTCAGCATATTCTTATGCAGTGTTTTTGCAGACTACACGAGCCTGCACAATTCCAGTAGCATGACAACATGCTAACTTTATTTATTTAAGACTTTATCTCCTCTTTTAAGGAAGTATGTATTATGAATTCTGGACAAGTTCACAGGAAGCAACAAGTATCATGAGCCATCTCATTAGCTCTCTTTTTTTATTTTTTTTTATTTTATTTTTTTTCCTCCCTATGTCTTCATTCTGGTTTTTAAAAGAAACTTAAAATAAAAAAGAAAGAGGGAGGGGGGAAAGTCAATTCAGCCCTTTTTAAAATGTCTGGATCCAAAAGTAGAGATTGCCCTTAAGCCAACACAATTATAATTACTTTTGTCTTACTGTCTTAGACCTACAAGACATACAGATGTAATCAAGATTAGAGAAAGTTAATGCAAAGACTATTTCATTTGTATTCTGGGAGTAATAGAACAGGAATCCTTCCTTGTTATTATTCATTAGATCAAAGCCACAGTATGCAGGAATGTTGTATTTATGTTCTAAACTTGGATTTTACTTAGCAAATGGCTTTAGGCACAAGCTTTGGTGATTAAATTAGATACTGAACATCTGATTAAGCTCTTTAATGAAAAAAAAATGTAAAAAATAACTTGACCCATGGATCACATTTATTTTTGCCCTATTTTACTGCAAAAAATCAGTTTTTTCAAAAGTACCCTGGTGGAATATTGTCCTGTTTATTTTTTTCTGTGCACCTAGTCATTTACATGTCAAGTGATTTTGGATGTTTTGGTGGTAAAGCAGATAGGCAAACCACTTTAAACTGCCCTCTGATTGGCCTACAAAATTTCAGGGATCTAAAACCACTCAGCAGACTCTTACCCTATCTTTAAAGCAGTGCCCTCTTTAAGTGAAAGTGTGTTGTAAAATTGTGCTGTGACTCAACCAGTAAAGCCTCTGTCTCTAGAACTGGGATGATTTCTTAAATGTTTTCCTTACATTTGCTGGGCTTTGTCATTGTAATAAACGGTATTCTTATCCATCTTGGTAATAAAGGGAAATGGAAAAAGCTCCAGAAAATTCTAGTCCAAACTTGCCCCTTTCTCTTCTTATATGAATAACTGTATGTCTCAAACCAGGAATGCTCTGAAGTTGACCTTCTTTGGGCTTTCTTTGTAAAGCTGACCCTGCTTTTCTTCTACTGTGAAGGCACTTAAAGGCAGCTTTTCAGATGGTCCAGCCAAGAGAGAAGAAATAAGCCTTCATTTCTGGTCATGGGTCAGAAAACTACAGTAGACCCAGCAGAAATCTCCTATTTACAGAAAATTTCCCCTAAGAAAGAAATATTTTGTTAAAGCCACTTACAAAAGCATGTGTCTGACTAAAATGTACTGAACATCCATATTTCCCCATGCTGTCTCCAGGTTAATGAACTTATCTCTGCCCTGCAGAGCTATGCTATACCCCGGCTACTGTAGCCTTTCCTGCTTCTCTTCTCCATTTAAATGTTACAGCATATTTTGCCCTGTATTGGAATATGCAGCATGTGTTTGTGTGAAGAACACTCAGCAGGAACCAAGTTGTGTGTTTAATCTGATAAACCCTCACATCCCTGACTCCATGAGCTGTTCACACTACGAGGTTACGTGAGAATTCATGCATACTTGGATGTGATGGGCTTCTAAAAATACGCACTCCAGTGTACATGCACACTGACAGCAGAAATGCCAGACATTCCTCGCTGCTCCAGGCTTTTCTACGAATGTGTGTGCATATGAAAAAGAAACCAGTCTGAGGAATGAAACCACTCCCATAAGGCAGCACAGTAAGAGTTGATTTAGCAGTTTCTTTGCTAATTGTGCATAAATTCTTTGTTTCAAATAATTGGCAGCTGTAGCCCAAAGTACTGCAGGTCTCGTCCTGCCCTTGGCTATCCTGTCAATTTGACTAACTGTGAAAAAAAATCAAAGGGAGGGCTGCAGTCAAGGGAAATTTGTTATTGAAACAAAAGTGGATCTGCTTCCCTGCCAGACTTTCCATGGACAAAAGGGTATTTGTTTTCTCTTTGGTACCCACTGTGGCATGGCTTTCATTAGAAAGTTAGCGGGCCAAGGTTACAGCTGTACAGGATTGCCAGCCAGCTTTTGCAGCCAAATGGTCTCAAGCAATCCATGAGAGCACAGCTGTCCCATAGTACAATGAGGTGAGGAGCACATGATGAATAGCTAAGTCTGTGTGTGGGGGGGAAGTGGGGAAGGAGAACAGATCACTGAGGTTAGTGCAGAATGCAAGTAATACAAATTATTTAGTGCATTTGCTGTCAGTGAAATGAGCTATGCGTCTGATAGTGCCGGAAAGAACAGATGGATTGAACCAATGTGTCACATTCAGTTCATCTAATCTGTAGCAAGAAGGGTGGGGAAACATTTGAATTCCCAGCTTCAACATCATTCCTTTGCTTATGGTTTCCAGTAAGATCCCAAAGCTGGAAGAGACTGTTCCCCATTTGAGATGCAGCCAAGATTCTCAAAAAACAACAATTCTCAGGAGATTTTGTGAGATTTTTTCCAAAACCACATAACTATTAAAAAGGATTTTGGCACGGTTGGTTCTGCCACCAGACCAAACTGTAATTCTGGTAAACTTAAATCTCCAAGCTTAAGCCAAGACTAAAAATCTCCCCTTAAGTCCATATTTACTACCAAATATATCTTGTGTTTTGCTGTTGGTAGAAATGTCTATATTTGAATTCAATAGTAGCGAACAAATCTCAGAATACGCTGAGCTGGAAGGGACCCACAAGGATCATGAAGTCCAACTCCTGGCCCTGCACAGGACCATCCCTAAGAGTCACACCATGTGCCTGAGATTATCATCCAAATGCTTCTTGAACTCTGTCAGGCTTGGTGCTAAATCGCTGTATTTATTAAATTTTATCTGTCTTCTTCAGGACTTTGAAGTGCTGTGTAGAATCAATTACTGTTAAGTACATCTCTCTTTAAAATCATTTGGATGTACGTTAAATCAGGAGTATGTCACTTCTGGTTCCTTTGAAACTTTACAGGGCCATGAGAGAACTACTAGACCTTGCTGGCCCTGTCTGGCTTCCCCCATCCCTGCCTGTAGAGCCAGGACACCATTTTAGCTCAGCCACAGGTTCTCTGTCCCTGCACAAAGTGTTTCAAAAATGTCTGTTTGCAGCTGTTCCCTTGTTTCATCTTCTTTTGCCCCCGATGAGATACCCAGCATCGATTGTGGACCTCGCTGTTGGTGGACCCTGCTATGAGCCCACAGTTCTGCCCACCATGCTCAGCCCCCAGGACCGCACCTGCTTGGGGAGGGCAAGACTTGCCTTGGATCACCTTCATCTTCCATGCCTTTAGGCAGCAGCTGGCCCTTGCTACTCCCTGACATCAGATCTTAATCAATGGATTTCTTTTTTCTTCCTTTT
>VWZG01010829.1:310458-359924 GCA_013396735.1 Grallaria varia
ATTTTATCTATCATTTTATCCATGTGCAATTTCTATAGAATAATAGACCTACACACCTTTAATCCTTATGTACTGAAGTGTTCTTTCTCATTGTCCTTATTCTTTTGAGGGTTTAATGTTTTATATTATTTTCTTTCCCATTTTCCAACTCCTAAGTTAAATATTTTAGCATTAGTTTCTGAATTTTCTAGACATCATCCTGGTTTTATGGCTGTCTTCTTATTTTGTTTGACAGGTTTGCTTTTATTTATTTATTTTTAAAGACAGATTTCTTTCTGGACATGAAACAAAATACCATTAATTGATTTCCAATTGAAACATGATTTTTCTGCTTAAATTCTGTCTGTTAGCTGAGTTGTCATAGTTCTTTTCAATTCTGGGAAATTTCTCCTTTCAAAGCACTAATTATGTATATGACTACTTTGGAATTTGTTGTGCTTGATCTAGCAAGAGTGATCAAACTGATTTTTTGTACTTGCATTGCCATTATTTTTTGCTTATAGAACAAATTCATCTTTATCTCTCACAGTGGGATTTGACGGTCTTGGATATATATATTCCCATTGAATAAGGGAACTACTGCTGAGTACACGCTGAAATTTCAAGGATGTTTAAGTACAGTCTGTATCATATTGTATTTCATTCATATGAATTTCACCATATAATAGATTTCATTCCCTGATTCACTGGGTTGATGTTCACATAGCTGTTCATCCTGTTTTATAGAATGAATCAAAGATTTTCAAAACTCAACAAACAGTATTCCCTCTTGTACTCTATCCTCTACAGCACTGATCCTTAAAGTTTTAAGATTATTTTTGGTCTAAAAAAATAGTTTCCCAGACAGTAATTTCCATATAGATTACATAATACTGAGTTTAAGATTCTAATAATTGATTAGATTAATTTCATTGAATGAGTGATTTAGTTTCATATTCAAGATATTTATTCCTGCTCCAGGTAGGGAATAAAACAGGATCTAGATTGCAGTTGATGTTGCACTGATATTTGCCATAAGAATGAGCTCGGAAAGAGAATTTTTCCTGTTTTCAGTTTGCATATTTAGAGAAGCTAAGTCTGTTGAATTATTTGGGCTTCCTTAACATATAGCGTAGAGCTCAGATGTGTTCCCGTTAAGTTACTTTTATGCTGAATTCATGGCCATTGTGTTGCACCTATAATTTTACATCTGGCTTTATAATTTCAATTTTCCTACTTCCCTATCTTTTATTTATGAACACTCTTGTTAAGTGCTATCAATGTGAAAATATCCATATCTACTTTTTCTCTGTTCTGTCATCTATGTTATAAAATATGTGTGAAAATAGATGAAAGGAGTTATTTTTCACCTATAAGTGATGGCTGAAAACACAGAGAGGAATCTTAATGAAATCTCATGCACAATCTGATATTTACCTTTTTTGGGAAGCATGTTGCAATAAGTAGTAGGAAGATGAGTGTTAACACATGCACTGTCCATCACCACAGTTATTACCTAAGTTCAGATAATACGGGCGTTCTCTAATCTAGGGTAGAGATCACAGGCTATGTGACATTTGAAACTACTTCCAAGGAAGAAATTAAAACCTTATTTGGAGTATTTCTGTGCCAAAAGAGGGCAAGTAGAATTACTTTTCTGAAAGCTCCATCACTCAAGCTGAAAGAGGAAAAGAAACTCCATCTCATTCCTTAGAGGGGGAAACAAGGGTTGTGTAGAAAAAGAAGAAATAGGTACTATTATTTCTTTTAGCTCGGTGGAGTGATCCTCAAGACTTCTTCTATTTTAATTGCATTCTTATCCTGATTAAAAATGGTACTGTCCAGTTCTGGTTACATTTTTTTTTTTAATTCTTTTTCTAGAGGACCAGTAGGATTTCTGCTTGTACAGTGTAAACATCAAATCCTAATTTGTACATACCAAGATGCTGCAAGAATTTAAAAATCACAGGTGTTTCTGATGGAATATAGCTGGCAGGAAGAGATTATCATAAGCAATCCAATTTGGAAGTGCTTCATATACAAGAACAGGAGCTGTGTGGGCCAGAAAACACAGGAATGCTGACGGAATTTTATTTAGATATTTTGAAAAATCAGAACAACTACTTGAAAGAAACCATAAACTAATTGTGAGCTATATTCATAGCCAGACCAGGAGAAATTAACCTAATAGGTTTGTTCTTTTAGTATATGAAACTGGCTGTGCCCTGGAAAGCCTCAGACTGCAGTCCATAATTCTCTCCATAATGGCTGCTGAATTGCTAGCTCCCATTCACATATTAATTCTTTGCAAATGTTTTTAAATGCAAAGACTCAAGATGTTCAGTCTTGAAAAAAGCCCAGGCTTCAAAGCACAATTTGTCTTTCCCTCTCACGCATATTCCAATAACATCTTTTTTTTAAAACCAAACAATGGGAAATGCCTTTCTCACTGTGAGATTTACTGCTTCTTACAAATATCTGACAGTTAACCTTGGCAGTCATTTTATTGCAAGAGGATGCAAGAAAAATTTCTGAAAGTTCTGGGACCCTGCTCATCTGGCAGCAAAAGGATTCCAGCAAAGCCTTGCTTGGCCTCGAGCTGAGATCATGGAAGCTTTAATTGTTCACGTGAATACCTTAAACCAAAAAGGAGCTTGAATGTCGAGGGGCATTCCCCAGTATGTCTGCCTGAGAGAATATATATGAGGGTTTCTCTGTTCCTGTGACAATTTCACACTATTTTAGTTGTCAAAAATATATTGTACTCATTTGTATTGATTGAATAAGTACACTGTATGGCTATTACAGCAAATCAGGTAGTTTTCCCCATTCACTATTTTTCTCAAATTTTTAAATCATATCATACAACAGTATAATCTCCTGCTGATTCCTGGTACAATTTTTAGTAATTTGCAAAAAATTTACAAAGTGACTCACACTGATGTTACTGGGAGTATTTCCATTTCATAATAAGCTATGAATCAGGTATATACTGGTAAATATAATATTTTCAAGAAACCTTTTTGGAATTTTTTAAAGAACATACAAACCAATTTCAAACCTGGGAAATTACAGTGTGTGACAATAAGCTTTTTAATATCAGAATGATGCCAAAGGAGTCACCTGATGAAAATTCTACTAAGGTAATGTGCAATGACTTTTAAAGTTTTTGTTTGTTTGTTTGTTTGTTTTTTGGGTTTGTTTTTTGTTGTTATTGTATTTGTGTGTGTATGTGTGTGTGTGTTTTTTGTTTTGTTTTTAGAAAGTCACTTCTTTTTCCATCATTTGCTCAGCAACTTCATACAGACAAACTTACTATGGCGCTATCTATCATAATGCAGTCCAGCCATTAATGCCCTTGTTTCCACAGACATTTGTGACTGAGAAAACAGTGCCCCAGGAGACAGTCCATCCCAAGTCAAGTGGAGGTCTGTACACCTTATGCAGGTGAAATGCCCTCCTGTGAAGGGTAGTGGCTGTGTGCACAGTAGCAATGTCAGTATGAATAACACTCGGAGAATCACCAGGTAAAGCTCCATAATTCTGTCTGATGTGAACCTCAAGCATAAGCCTCACTGGGTGCCGTGTGGCTTTGCTTGTGCTAACAGCTGCATTCAGGAATGTCCCACTTGTGTGAAGTGATGGCTTTCCCATCTCTGTGATGTATCAGACCCAGTGAGAGGAGGACAAGCTGAAAAATCCACTTCTGTGTTCTTGGACATGAGAACTGTAGAACCAAAGAACATTGCAAATGGGATCTTATGTCAATATTTGCTGTGAGGTGAAGTTTGTTCCAGCTGGAGATCCAGACCATATATTGTCAATATTGTGTTTCTCCTACTTTTTGTGACTTTTGGTTTTAAACCACATTCTCTATGCACAGATCTAGCAGAGCATGATATTAACAAAAGCTGAAGAGCAAGAATTGTAAGACTTGTAAGAATTGCTTCCCATGACAGACTTTTAATCTTGGCAGAGAATCACAGGTTCGGCTCAAGAGGAAAGCAGAAAGCAGCCTGACAGTGGGACAAAACTAATTGGACAATTTGGACTACTCCTACCCTTGGGATCTTTACGTAGTAGCATTTCATGTTTCAACATGTCAACACAGTAAATAGTTAATTAGAAAATGAACTGCAATCTGTGAAATAAGTGGTTTTGGGGTTTTTTTTCCCCCATATATTGAAGAAAGAGCATTTAAGAACAGTTGTCCCATAAAATCAGGGAGGAGAATCTATATAAAAATCATTTATGGGAGTAGTGTATGAAGTTAAATTAAAAACTGGGGAAACTGAAAAACTGTGCTCAGAGATTTGCTGATAATGTAATGGATTAAAGAACTGTGAAACAAAGATAATTATATTTCCAGATTCTTGATCATGTGTTAATTTAGTTATTACCTGTTCAATTTCAGGAATTTTTACTTGAATTGCTGCAATTGGTATTTTAATATTAGTGAATCCTAGAGCCACAGGGGACACACTATTTACATTAACAAAATTACACTCATGTTATTTGCAACAACAAGATATCCCTTCTTTAGTGGGAAGGTGCCAAGTGCCTTAGAAGTACCAGAAGAGTAACTGGGGGAAGAAAATACTTCCTCTGGCTTTATACAATATTTTTATGATGGATGAAAAACTAAAATATTTTGGGATCAGCTTTAGATGTCTTAAATTCAAATCAGAAATAATCTCACTGAAATTATGCATAGATGTAATCAGTAGCAATCCCCTGATTTTACAGTAATGCTAATCTGAAAAGCCTTTTCTTTTTATGTATGATTGCTAAAATATAGTGTACACCTAAAGAAAAAGGCTTGCATTTCTTCTAGTCTGCAGAGTAGAATTTTTGAGCACTCTTTTTTCAATAAAAGATTTCCATGGAGAATAACTTCCAAATATCTCCTGCCAGAATGGTTTGATTCCAAAAGATTTGCAAATGGTTTTTTATTGAGTGTCTCCAGAATTAATTCTGAAGTCTTCTGTTAGTAATATAAATTCAGCATTGAAAAAACTATCAAAAGTTTTAGCACTTTGCCTCTTGTATACCTCAGTTTATTAGAGGATGGTATACTGCGAGATCCTTAGTCAGCATAAGTCAATCTAGTACAACCATGAGGATTTTTGCCAGCTCTGATCTAGTGTCTAGTCAATCCTTGGCCTGTTCACTAAAACAACAGATGAGTTTGCCAAATTGGACATCCTATCTTAATTTGAATGCTCCTGCTTTGATATGAGGAAAGCTGGCCTATAGTATTGATCAAAAATGTGTTGTTTGGTGTCTCAGGTAAAGAATCTACCCTATCCTTAAATTTATTTTATTTCCCCTTATCCCATACCTGGATGGGGTCTTTTTTTACCAAGTTTGTACAAATCCAAATAGAAATCTGTCACTGTTTGTTCTGGATCTTGACCCAGCTTCTGCAGAAGTCAAGGGCAAACTGCCACCAGCTGCTGAGACAGATCAGTCATCAAAGGCAAAAATATCCTTGGAGTGCTAGTTTTTCCCAGGGATGTGCAGGAGGAGGTGATCACACAGCAACAATAGTCATGTAGAAGGGAATTTTTCTGGGGATGAAGCATGTAGGAAGTTTATCAGTACTTTTGTCATGTTATGTTCTGAAATTAGCATGGTTTTCTCTTGCAGAAATCCTTTTATTAGCTGGCTTTTTGCCAGGTAGTGTTTTTGTTTCCATACTACCTTGCAAATCTCCCTGGAAACATTTTTTTACTCCAGATTGTGCCTGAATATTCATCTATTTTTCCAGTACATGGAAATTTGGATAAAATTGTTTGTATTTACTAAAATGTAAAATCCCAACTAACAGAAATAAAGCAGAAAGCATTATGGATTTTGGATCTGACCTTTCAAAGCTTTTTCCCACCAACTTTGACAGTATTCCTCAGGAGAATTAAGTATACTGAAGTATGTATCAGCATTGGCCTCATCAGCTGAAATGAAGATTCGATCCTGATAGAGAGACTCCTTGGGTAAACCCCAGAATGTAGATCCCTAAAGCCGGGTGTCACACAACTTATGTGTCTTAAAGTGTGAAACTATTCTGATTTTCAGAAGAATTTACATGTTGGATGGAAACTGGGTCAAGAAATGAAGGGAATTCCTGGAAGAATGTTTAAGGAAAAAACGTAAAGTTTATGGGGAAAAGAAGAGACCTTTCCACTCTTCCTGCTTAAGCAGAAGTACTAAGATCCTTACCTTTTCCAACTTATCTTCCATGATCTCGTATTTACACTTCACTTTCCTCATCTTTTATTTCTTCTCTGAGACTGTGGACAGCATCAGCATCACTGTTCCTGACAGTGTGCTGGCACAGGATAATATTTGTATTAGCAGTGTTGCTAAAGGATTTGAAAAGATTTGCCCTGTAATACCAGCACTGGATACTCAGGCATCCAGACAGGGTAAACTGGGGGTCAGTCCCACCAGGGTGAAAACGCATCACAGCTGATGAGTGAGTGTTGGCTGCCAGTGCTAGGGTTGGAAGCTGTGCCACATAAAATGCTCTGCTTTTATTCTGGGGTACACAAGACTTTAAAATGTGACTGGCACACTATGGAAAGATACCAAGCATCCTATCGTTAAGAATACACCAAAGGTGGGGGTTTATACATGTGTATTATTCCAGCTGGGAACACTTGCATTTCTGTTTTTCTCTTTCTTAGTTTCATGAGCTATTCAGTTTTGTGGAATGCATGTTTTTGTCCACATATTCTTACAGCCATACACATCTAGTCAGTGTTGGGACCTCACACATTTGTCAAACAACAATTATTCCCTATTCTTTGTGGACAGATGTTTTTTTCTAGAACAGAATTTAGCCATTTTGTCTAGTAATTTTTTTTCTTCTTTTGCGCTGGGTATTAAATGAAGGCAATTATTGCATTTTCTGCAGTGGAACTGCTCCCTGTTAGAGAACTCTTTGTTAAAAATGATTTTTCCTCATTCACTTGCAATCTTTCAATAATTGACATGACTCAATTTACTTCAATAGATTTAGCTGGCTAAAAGGTATTGTAGTAAGATCTTTCTTGGAACTGGATCTAATCTTTTCACAGACAGTGAGAAACTTGTAACAGCTATACCGCAAATCTTCATTTGGACTTTGCTGGTTTAGGATTGCACAATAGATAATAATCTTCTTATTATTATTCAGTCTTGTTTTTGCTGTTTTAATTTGCACATTTATCCTTCCAGTAATTTTGTTTCAGTCAAAACAGTTTCATTTTTTTTCAAAGTTCATCCTAGGAAGACAATATGACATAGAATCCTGAAGGAAAATGTTGATATTTTTCTGAGACATAACAGATTTGCTTATAATCACTTTACAATCATTTTGGACCACAAGCTTTAAAAGGTAGTCAATCCATTATTTCTATTTGGAGTAATGCAGACAAAATAGTATGTGACTCTATATAGATGTTTCTTTCCTGAAACCAGTAGTTCTCATGAACGTGGGAGAATAGCTGTGGCTTGATTCGCGTGTATTTTGTCAGAAACAGTCCCATGGTTTAAGGGATAATCTCATTTCACACGGCTCAGGGGGAGGGTAATTTTTAAGTGCAGTCAGTAAAATGACATTAACTACAGTGAATACGCATATGCAAACAAACACAAAGTCCTGTGTGAACTGATCCTCAGCTTCCTGTGGGAATGACATCTTCAATGGATTATATTTGAGCTCACTGAGTATCAGCCGGGATGACATCTGAGCTGGAAGCCATGCCAGCATACTGGCTGCTGTCTGGTTTTGTATATGTTTGTGATACCTACATTTATCCTGCTGTCTGGG
Organism: Grallaria varia; assembly: GCA_013396735.1. NCBI lineage: Eukaryota > Metazoa > Chordata > Aves > Passeriformes > Formicariidae > Grallaria > Grallaria varia. Next base: position 318,251 of record VWZG01010829.1, read on the forward strand.
GTAGAGACAGTAAAATGATTCTTCTGAGTAGATGTAACATTATTAGAATAGCATAGCATAGCATAGCATAGAGTAGCGTAGCGTAGCGTAGAGTAGAGTAGAGTAGAATAGAATAGAATAGAATAGAATAGAATAGAATAGAATAGAATAGAATAGAATAGAATAGAATCATCAAGGCTGGAAAAGACCCCCAAGATCATTCAGTCCAGGCTTTGACTGAACATCACCATGTCAGGTAAACTATAGCACTGTCACATCGAGTCATTCCTTGAACACTTCCAGGGATGGTGACCACACCATTTCCCTGGGCAGCCCATCCTGATGCTTAATCACTCTTTAAATGAAGAAATTCTTTTCAGTGTCCAACCTCCCTTGGAGCATCATGAGGCCACTTCCTCTTGTCCTGTCACTAGTTGCCTGGGAGAAGAGGCCAATCCCCACTTGGCTACAATCCCCTTTCAGGTGATTGTAGAGAGCAATGAAGTCACCCCTCAGCGTTCTTTTCTCCAGACTTAACACCCCAGCTCCCTCAGTTGCTCCTCATATGATTTCTCCTCCAGACCCTTCACCAACTTTGTTGCCTTTCTCTGCACGTGCTCCAGCACCTCAATGTCTTTCTACTTAGCATTAGGGGCCCAGAACTGAACACTGGGCCCCTCACCCAAATCATCGATAGTGATATCAGACAAGACTGGCTCCAATACTGAACACTGGAGAACCCCACTAGTGATCAGCCACCAGCTGGATGCAGCACCACACACCACCACTCTCTGGGCTTGGCCATTCAGCCAGTTCTTAATCCAGCCAACAGTGCACCTGTCCAAGCCGTGGGCTGCCAGCTTCTCCAAGAGAATGCTGTGGGAGACACCTACAGAGGCTTTACTGAAGACCAGGTAGGCACATCCACAGCCTTTCCCTCATCCACTAGGTGAGTCACCCTGTCATAAAAAGTGATCACATTGATCAAGCAAGACCTGCCTTTCCTAAATCCATGCTGGCTATGCCTGATCCTCTGGTCGTCCTGTATGTACTGTGTGATTGCACTCTATTCAAGCTGTTCCATAACCATATGTCAAAGATGTTTTCTGAAATGTATTTTCCATTTATGAACTGTTTTATGGCTCTAGGACTTTTTTATTCAGTTGTTAGTACTGTTTATTTTCATGACTTATGCTTGGTGCATTTCTTGATAGCAAAGTAACTTCTGAAAAGTAAAAACTCATTAAATGTAGGAATTATATGCACAGAATGAAATTAGCAAGTTGTATATATGGGCAACATAATATGAAGCCCATAACAGAGATCTGGCTCTAACTTGCTGGCCTTCCTGTCTGTGAATATATACTTAGAACTACATTACTTGGTTTCCTCAGAAATGACTTTATATGTAGGGGTGGTATGTAAACAGATTAAAATACTCACAGCCTTTGCCCAAAAGCATGACGGTGCTGTGTAAATCAGATGTCCTTAGTTGCTTCAAAGCAGCTGCTACTATGTAATGCTAGAAGTGATTTTTTTGATGTGAAAACTCTAGTAGTGATATAACCTACATTTCAAGAAGCAAAGAAAACATTTCAAGTAGGAATAAGGAGGCTTTTGCATACATTGATAAGGTTCTCCTGAGCCTTCTTTTCTTTAGGCTGAACAGTCCCAGCTTCTTCAGCCTTTCATCCAATGTCATATGCTTATCATCTTCATAGCCCTTGGCTGAATTCGCTCCAGTATGTCCATGTCTCTCTGGTTATGAGCAGCTCAGAGCTGTACCCAACAGTCCAGATGGGTCTCACCAGTGTTAAAAAGAGGGGAAGGATCACCTTCCTCACCCTGCTGACAACCCTCTGCCTGATGCAACCCAGGAGGTATTGGCCTTTGCTGTGATGGCCCTTTGCTAGCTCATGGCCAGCTTCCTATCAGCAGGATCCCCAGGACCTTCTCTGCTTTCCAGCTGGTTGTCCCCAGCATGTGCTGTTCCAGCCAGAGAGCACATGAACTAGTCTTGGTCTCAGTCTCCCTCAAAGGAACTGGTTTCATGTGCAGCTCAAGGCATAATGTCTTTTCAACTCAGTCAGCCTCTCTGGGTGTATAAAACTGCCTGCTGTGAATATCCTTCCCTTCAGCCCATGGAGTATTTTTAACTATCCTGTCATACCCTTATAAAAGGAATGAAAAGCTGTGAGTAGCAGCCTTTGAATAGTTAGAAATTAATCTGTAAAGGAATCTAAGGAACAGAGACATGATAGAAGTTCTAAAGTGGAGCAGCTTTATAAAATCTGTGATGTGCATCAGCACCCCCATGCTTTCACTGAAGTTACATAGTTTTGAAATTATTATTACTGCTTTTAACTTGTCAAAGTGACACTTAATATGTAATTAAAAATAAAGAACTTAATAAATGCTTGTTTTAAAAGCTCGTGCCTAGAAACTATCTTCTTTCAATTTATTTCTAGCTGAGGCTTAATGGTGGGACAAACTTTTGCAGACTTAGAGTATCATCTATCCTTGTTTGAATCTGCATATCCTCTTTCCAGATTGCTAGTCTGTCAATGCTAAACAACTCTTTCAGGCTGAGCTGCAAGGATTATTTTTCTTGACGTTGTGCAACTGCCACAATTCCATGGTTGCTCTGCAGTCTTAAGGTTGTTTGACCCTAGCTTGTGACTTGTAGAGGTAGTGAAGAATATGTTCACTGTGTCCTGCCTTTAAAAGGAATCGTCAGAAGTTACTGCTAATGGATAGCTTCCTAATTGGGGAATGATTTCACATAATTCAATCTCAAGTGAAGTTCATTAGAGTGGACTGAACAGTATGAATGCTAATAGCCATGAACTGTAAATAATTTATGCTAAAATCTCTAGGATGTAAAAGAAAACAGAGTAGCTTGGCAATATAAAATGTGTGTGAAGTAAGTTTTCTCTTTAATATTATTTTTGGCTTTTCAATGCTTTGTACATTGAATCAATGACACTTCATTCTAGGTACATTTTTCTTGAATAACCTGAGAAAGCGAGGGTCAAATGGAAAACTTTTTAAAGATCTTGTTGATTTAGTTTAGGAATAAGTTCTGTGATATACTTCATATGTTACTCAAACTCAAGTTTTTTGTCATAATTGAGCAATATTTTACAATATGCACTTCATTCAATGCCCTTCTCATCTTGACTGAGCCTGTATTTTATATGTACAGTACATGTAGATGTAAGATCTTCTTCTAATTAAATAAATTCTATTGTTCTTTTTGAAGGCTTGGAGAGATGGGACCAGATCCGTATCTACCTTTAAAAATCAAAAATTATAAAACCTCTGTTAAAAACAGAGCTCTGCTCAAGCAACACAATGTCTTTAGCTGGAACAATAACTTGGACTGGACTCAAGAGCAGCCCCTTTTCTTACCGTGAAAGGAAGAAGCTTTGAGATGAGCAGCACTGTAAAACTTCTGTGTGACACATTTGAAAAAAATGATTAAGGATGTTATGTAAACAGTGTGTCTTAGTGCTCTGCAGAGGGAGGAGCTCTCTGCTCCCATCTTTTGGTGACCAGCAGGAAATATGCTGGTTTTAACTAGACTTCATGTTTTATCCAGGACTACACCTGGGCAAAGACTCCATGTCTCCTGAGGGGGTAGATCACGGATATGAAGAGATCCAAGTAACCATGACCTATTCTGTTCAGTGATATTCTAAGACGTGGCTGCTGCCTCCAAAATGTTTACAATATGTAGTTTTAAAAGTCACTAGTAAGTGGCACTGCAAGAATGTAAAGGGAAATAGGAGTTCCTTCTTCAGGCACAGATCCTTCTCAAGGAAAAGAAGCCTCCACTTAAACATGTTATTTGTGCCAACTTTCATATACATAAAATGCAATAGTTTTGTTTACATTACATGTGTGCAGTTAGAAATCCATTATTAGAAGTGCTAGAGCTCTAGACCTAAGAATGTTTCGAACACTAATCTATTCTCTTTCTTACAGATGATTTCGGACATTATTCACTCAAAATAGAAAGAAAATTTCTCAAATATGCTCCAGTACACCATAGATACAATGCTATTTTTTTTTGTGTTGAAATTACTGTAATTCACTTTACTTCTACCTGCTATATCCACCAAAGTAATATCTGGAGCAAAAGTCTCTCAAATCAGTAAACACTATTTTCTACATATTTCATCTATAGCCAGTGCACAGCTGGAAAAGCCTTCTGTATACAGATATTTTGGTCTTTGGACAAGGAACTGGACAAGATGTTTCTCCATATTTTAGCCACTTGACATGTGTGAACAAATAGTCTTCATTCTCCTTTTCTCTTAGAGCATCATTCCCAAACTCTATGTCACCCTTGCAAGTTCTGCCTTCATGTCCCTGGGTATAACATTGCTGTTACCTAAAGTAAAGAAACAAAACAAATTCTAACCTCAACAGACTGCAGTGAAACTGGGGCAAGGGGAAGGGAATTCAGGGCCAGATTATTTGAAGTGCAGCTGTGACGGAAATGAGGAAGGAAAGAGAAATGTGGGAGGATGAGTAACAAAACCAGAGAAGTGTATGGAAGCTACTGAATTTTCTCAGGGGCATTCTCCACCCCACAACACAACATGTTTGTTAACTTTTTAAATCTCCAACCGAGTTATAGAAGATCTTTCTCTGTCTCTCTCACTGTACCGGTGTGGTGGGTCTGGCTGAGCCAGAATTTGTTTCCCCATAGGAGCCCTCGCTGTGCTCTGCATTGGTGTCGATAACACACCCATATTTTGGCTATCACTGAGCACAGCACTCACTGTTCAGTCAAGGGCAAGGTCCTGGGAGGGGACACAAATAGGCCAGCTGACCTGCACTGACCAAAGGGATATTCCATACCATATGACGTCAACCCAGATATAAAAGCTGGGGCAGGAAGCAGGAAGGGGAGGCACTCGGTTATGTCTTTCACCTCTGTGCCACTGAGCTCTTTGCAAGAATCTTAGTGTATCTTTTGAGCTAGTAAATGTAGGTATCTGAAATTTATGGCAAAACAGCTTTAACCCACAGCTAAGATATCTGGTAGGAGATTTATTCTTCTAGTGAGTTAATCCTGGGGCAAACTGCTGTTTTCTTGGGCTAAGCTTTCTTTCAGGAATGGAAACTTTTGCAATTGACCTAATCCTTTGAGCTCTCAAGCAGGGAACTTGCTGTTGCTTTGTTCTCACAGGATGTTTCTCAGCAAGCAAGTGTATTTATAGTAAATATGGGAAGATACAAAATTAGATTTAATTTGCCTCATTGATAAGTGGAATAAAATTTATAAACATTCAAATGAATGTTTTCAAAAGCTTTCCAACTGTTGTAAGATTTATTTTTTAAAAGTCTCCACCTTCTGAAGACTCTGGATTTTTCAAGTCCCAAATACTAAAAGGAAAAAAGAATCTCAGTATTTAGATCTGAAATATGAGTGAAAAATTTAAAAGGAGCTAATTATACCATCCAACAAAGACACAAGCAAAACTCCTCAATTTTATCCATATTCAACTCGCTTACATATTTGTAGTCACATCTCAAAGGAATTTTAATGGAAATTCTAGTTTAGGACTTGTAGTGACTGGTAAATAAAAAAAGACAGTGTAAGAGAAATAAACAAACCCAGAAGTTTCCCTGGACACGAATCTGTTTGTAAAGAAATTGATTTCAGTTTATATTTAGTCACAAAGTCCTTTTTCACAGGGTAGAGCCTGAGAACAAGTGTAGGCAGTGGGTCTAGAAACTTTGAGCAATATCGTGTCCAGATGTGCCTTCTGCTAATAAATGGAGTCCCAAAACTGAGATTGTGAATTATGAGTCCATTTAAGATGAGACATAAAGGCTCAAGGCCTGATGCTGAAACCTCAGTTCTCTGAGGGGCAAAATGCTAAATGAAGATTTGCTGAGGGCTGATATTTGTGCTTCAAACCTTCCCTGCACTGGTGTGAAATAGCGTGTAGAAGCACTGAGTGAACGCAAATGACCAGCCCAGGGACAGTAACACAACAGAGAAACACGAACAGGAGTGTCACTGCATGGTAACCAAGGCTCTGCAAGGGCGAGGACAGAGCCTGCAGTGACAGGCCAAAGGTACTAACCGGGTTGTAGTGAGAGCTGGGAGCCCCTGTGGGCAGTGGCACGTGCCACGGCTAAGGCCTTCCTTTATATCTTGGCTTAACTGGGCATCAAACCTCATGGCCCACTGGCAACCAAAATCCACACAGGCACGTGTGCATTTTCTGAAGGGATGTGAACTGTGCTTGAAGACACTGCAATTTACACTGCCAGTTCTTACCTTTTCCCTTTGGCTCCTTGAAAGGTAACACTTCTGAACCTCTCCTCTTTTACCCCAATCAAACAGGAATTAAAAAATAAAAAATGTTTATGAAAATTGACACTGTAACTTTCAAAGTGCCCAAATGGGCATCTCAGACAGAAATACTCAACACCAGCAAATATTATATTCTGATTTTTAATTGAAAACTATATGCCTTCCAAAGAAAGGGCTGACTTATTTAGTTAACTGTGCTGGCTTTCCTTTAAGATCCCAGTTTGAAGTCAGGAGATCCTTTGAAAGGCTGCAATAATCTTAGCGTGAATAGAGTGATAATGTAGGCAAAGGGAAGCTTTCAATTATTTACCAAATACAGGAACCAACAGCTGCTCTTCCACTTTTTCTTCTTACATTCTGCTGAAGAAACAGGGAGTGAAGACTAATCACCCTGCATGGAAATTACTGCATTGCAGTCCTTTAGTCCCCTGCAGTCCTCAAGGTGCGAGGTCTGAACTACTGGAAGGTGCTCCTGTATGGTCCATTATAGGATAATTGTCAGCTCATGTGTCTCAGCATGACCTGATTTTTTTCAGCATTAAAAATCACTAATAAATGCAGAATAACATAACAGGTGAATTAGTTGCCTGGTGAATGTACATTCCTCTAGCACTCCATATTTTTAAATCTGGTTGCTTATAACAGAGATAGCATCTTTGCAAACCTGGCGCTGACATTGTCTTTATGAAGGTATTTATGTAAAGCATATAACTGAATTTACTCAGTCATTGTACCTTGTTCTGTGACAGAAATCTGTGATTTAGACAGTGTGATTTTGCCAGCATAGGAATACATGTCAAGCTTTAGTCAATTTGAATGTTTGACTTCAATGCACTTAATGTGATACACACAGAAAATATGAAGTACTCTTGATACTATTACATATAAGTGGTGTTTTGGAAAGCTGCCATACTTAAACAGAATTCATACCCAGGAAAAAAAGAGGGTTCAAAATTTCAGTTGTAACAGAAAGGTAGAAAGATGCACAAAAAAAGGCCCTGCCCTGGGCACAGTCACATGGTGAAATCGTGTAGATTACCTTAGGCTGGATGCTAGCTCATCAGGGGTCAGAACAGCCCCTGGAAAGTGTCACCTTTATGAACAGGATGGACTCTGAGGAATAGAGAAATAATTAGTGATTAGATAAAAGACATAGGACGCAACTGAGACACCTTTTGGACCAATTGTTATGGGAACAGTATTCATTCCTCAGAGCAGTGTGTACATATACCATTGCCCACAGGAAGTAGAGGAACTTTGTTTAACTTCTCTGAGGAAATGTACTTGAGCAGAGTCCTTGTACACAGATATATTTCCCTGGAAAATGCAAAGTGTCAGAAAGAAATGAAAAAACACCAGAATGTTTGGAAAAGGAAGGGAAATAATATAATCAGTCTTTGATAATGTGAATAAAAAAATTGAAGAAAACTGAATTTTATGGAGGGACAAAAAAAAAAAAAAGATTAATGGTAAAAGAATCATGACCTTGACATACATTTTAGAGTGTGAAATCATTATTGTTCCTGACTAGAAATAAACATCAAAGTTTCACTACAGAGCATTTCTAGTGTATATAGTAACTACAGTTGGAATGTAAATGCTGAAATTTTTTATTTAGCATGAACTTTCTGATTTGAAAAATCAATGAAACAGAGAAGGAAACGTATAAAGAAATAGCTTGTAAGACAAGTACATCTGCCTCAGACATATAGCCACAGGAATATTTAAGCCCCTAAAAATCAAAAATAGGGACACAAATTGCTTTAGATTTTGTGAGGCACAGGTTTGCACCTGTCATGCAGAGCATTCACTGCCAGCAGTCAAGAGGCAGGAAGGAGACAGTATTCTGCTGTGCTACAGTAATGCAGAGGAAGATGGACACAGGACAGGGCAGTGCGGCAAAAGTGCCAGGATGCTATTTGTGTATATGTAATTAGACTGCCAGCCAGACGTGCAGTATGTAACCTAGTCTGTATGCTACATGGTTTGTAACTTCTCCATCTTTCACTGCTCCTTTGCATTATTATTGCCCATTAAAGATGTTCCATCTTTTTGTATATTTCCCAGGAGTATGAAAACTTCTTAAAATCTATACTACGATCAGAACTTTAAACCCTAGGATCACGGCAAAACAAAATGGCAGGCAATATACACTTAAGGCTCTCAAAAAAACAGCCAAAACCTGCCTAGACTCCTTCGATTCTGACAGCTACAATGTGAACATTTGTGCTCAGAGCAGTCAGGCTTATTTCATCACCATAAATGAAGTAAATCAACACTTTTACAGTTGGATAGGAATCACCTTGTGAGTGTTTGTGCTGTGGTGAATCCTGTCCTAGGCATGACTCATTCTCTTCATTGATAGCAGAAGGAACCAAGGGTGATGAGCTTGGACATAAATTTATACCTTGCAGGTATCCAAAGCTAGGAAATGACTCTCGCTGAGGTTGCACTTTGTGAGCAGATAACTGATACATGCTTTGTGCAGTCTTGTTTTGCAGTGTCAAGCAAAGGGTTACCAGCTAAGGGGTATTTAAAACTGCCTGCTTCAAAATGCGTTCCATAGGAGCAAAGAAGAAGGATATGTGATAGCAGACATAGTACCTACAGTGAGTGGCAACTCTTTCGTTCCCATGAAAGGTTAGTTAAGCCAGTACAGTGTTTCTTTGAACTAACAAGAACCTTATGAATATCCCTACAAATAACACAAGCTCAGATTTTAGCAGGAATAACACTGTTAATTGAGTGCAGATGGTTTAGGTTGCTGATCAGCTAAATAATCAAATAAGAGTGACCTGATGCAAAGGAAATTACAAAATCAGCAAGAAAATTGTTGTTGTTCCTATGTAAATTAATCCACTGTAATTCACTCCTCTGGATATGTGTGATTAGTCATAGCTGGTTTAAGGATATAGTCATTCCAGGCCATTCAGCTCAGGAAAAATTTCCAACTTCTATTCATCTGGCAATGCCAGACCTGTAAAATCCTCACAGTTTCTGTACTGCAGAAGTTTCTTTCTTTCTTTTTTTCACTTCATGTAATGTCATTTGCAAACTACTTTATTGAACATTTCAATAATTTAATGAATATAACTGTAATATATAGCTTGAATATTCATAGTTTATAACAAATATTAAACAGATAATAGTGTGGTTGCTCAGTTGCACGACAAGGAAACTCAGAGGAAAAAGGTAGTAGTACACCAGCGGTAGTGCACTGGCAGTAGGTCCCACAAGAATAATTAAAATATTTTGCTTTTTCCCAGGTCCTTGAGCACAACAGCTGCACTGAATTATTTGATTATAGATGAAATACAAAAGGCTCCAGAATAAAACCCATACATCATTTAAATGATTACAGTTCATTTTTGCTGCTGTTGCTGGTCTGAACAAACTGAGGTGTCCTGGAATCATCCTACTGATTACAAGACAAATGCCAAACTTAGAGGCAGGCTGGCCAATCCTCCTAGATTCCTCTGAGCTCACATGTCAGCTAGCAGACTCCTCCACTAAAAATTATTAGTGGATTCATTTTCTTCAGTCTGGGGAGATTCTCCTGGCCTTGTTTTTAGGACCTCCCAGCTACCCTTCTATAAGAGTATGACAAAAGCTGAGAAGAAATAATTTCTTATCTCATTTCACCCTTTAGTCTTCTTGAGACTTTTCCTTACTGTGCCACATTAAGCAAAGAGACTGTTCGGGCATATTCCTTGACAGCTGGTTTCATACATAGCCCACATGGGCAAGTGCCTGCTGCTTAGGCTGTCTGGCTCTCTGAAGATGGACCTAAGTGGATCAATAAACTCTAGAGACCCTTCTCTCTGTTCCTCTTTGCTTCTGAGAAAATACAATTCTGTGGGTTGGATTCACTGGCCATAATGAGGATGTCTACAAGGTGCCTTTTGTCCTTGGGTGTAATTCAACTCATCCTGGAATAGATAAGCATAAGTCAAGAATGTGCCTTTATATGCTTCTTTCACTCCATTGACAACCTCTTCAGACCTTAAGGAGAGACTGTCTATATTTAAAGACAGACCATATCATTTTAACACCCTTCATATCTTCCCTGATCAGAATCAAGAAGAATGTCAGTCCAGTGCTTCTCTATGCACCCAGTAGAAAGACCTGGAGGTCTATTGTACCATGAGGGTTTTTAACTTAATGTTTCTATGACCAGATGATAGAACTTTTGGTGGTTTTCAGAATTGTTTTAAACTGTCTTTTCTTGTAGCAACAGTCAACATATTCTATAGAGATTACTTGTCAGGAATGACTGACACAAGATAAAAAAATTAAAAATAGGTCATAACTTCATAGAAAAATGAGTGTTGACCACTGCCTCATAACATGAATACATAGGTTGTTACTTATTTTCCTCCTTCATACAGAGTATTATTTCCACGTCTTCCTGTGAATGGTATGTTCCAAGATTTTAATCTAATTTTTATCTTGAAGGCAGTTGAAATAGCCTCTCCAGATGTTATTAAATAACCAAAGTATGCCGTAATCAAACAGTCTAATTCTCTGGAAAGGAAAATAATTTCCTGTACCCTATTTACATATCTCTAATTTCTTAAAAAGCTTGCAAAAGAGACTTATGACAATGGTAGTTGCTGTTGTTTCCCCACTTAACAACAAATAATTCAGATTCTCTGCTGGTATTAACCCCATTCACTCCCATCAACTAGCCTCCAGGGAATGCTATAGGAACAACTTTGCCTACAAGTGAGTTTGCCACTTTGTGGGATAAGCATTTAGCTATCCCAGCGGAAGAGTATAAGCAGCGAGGTGGGAAATAGACCTAACCCTCGCTTCTTCAAACCTGAGAGCATGGGGGAAAATAAACGCATTTCCCCTAAGAGAACTAGTTGTGCATTTGCTCTCTTAAAATCTACAGGATGCACATGCCTTTAATTGGATAACATAATCCTTGCACATTCCACATTACCATTTTAAGGATAGCTTCCTTTATATATCCTGAAGCTGTAACTTGTGGCAATGAAAAGCAATTTAACATGAAACCAGTTGTCTCAAAACATTTGCACTTAGACACTTCAAAATCATGTCCTAAAATTAAATTCAGTTTCAAACAGATAAATTTTAAAAGAGATAGTTCATTTCTCTAGTCCTCCTCCACTGTATGTACAGTCTTTGTCCCCAGCAGAGAATGGTACAAAGCTAAGAACAATATCAACCCCACCATAAAATAAAAGCACATGTGAATAACCATCTAGCTGACATAGCAACTTAGCCTGAAACCTATCATTTGTTGCTGTATAGGTTTATAGAGGCAAAATCTAGTTTAGAGCACTGGAGGGGCAGTGACATTAAAAGATTTTTATTCCCTATAGTTGTGAATGTACATGTCCAGTTTAAAGGTTTCTTTCATTGTCTTCTGTATAAACATGTAGTCTCAAATCTTTACCTCCAAAATAACACAGAAGAAAGAGAGGAAAATAAAGGAAATCAAGAAATCCTGAAAAAAGTTCTTCTTTATTTCTCAAAAGGACACAGGGCAGTTTCTGTAGCCTAACACTGGAATATGAAATGTGAGAAGTTCCTCTCCTCTTTTTCCCTATACATCATTAAAGGCAAAATCTAGTTAGCCTTTTCTCAACATTTATTCCTTTGAGCCCCTCACAAGTTAGTTCTGTGATATCCTATTTCAAGAATTCCCCATTTGTACAAAGGAGGCCTCATTAATGCTAGATGAGGTCCTGCAATAACTTCATAACCCAGTGGACATGTCCTGGGACTAAGTTTATCCTGTTTTGTAGCTGCAAAATAACACGCAGATGGTTTATCATGAGCAATCACTCCCAGGTTTCTTCCCTGACCTATGTTCTGTGACATTAACACTAGACATTATAAACCTCCAGTGCATTAACATTTGAGAGCTTTCATTTTAGCAGTCAGACAGCCTCAGTGAAAGACATTCATTAAAACCAGCTCACAGTCACAATGAGCAAACTTTTTCATTAATGTTATATAAAGGTCAGGGAGATAACAAAGGAAAAAATCTGTAGTAACAATTAATAGCAATGGGTTAAATTTATAAAACACTTGTATTCTCTGTACTCCAAAGTATGTTAAAACCATGTTGAATAAAAGTGTTTGCACCTGGTGTCGCAGAAAAACATAAATATCACCGAAATAGAATTTTGAATAATTGCCAGACTACACAGTGTATCATCATTTTAACTAATACTTTTAAAAATTCCTCTAAAATATTATTATGACTGGTCCTCCCAAACATGACCTTAAAAGCTCAGGCACCAACTCAGGCCTAAGTTAATATGACACTACTCAAAATGAGGACTCAGAAATGTCATGATTTTTTGACATAAGCATGGTGGAAGTTATTACAAAGCCATTTCAGTTTTCCTTTTCTTGCATTTTCAGGATGCCTTCACTGGAAAGGCTTCATTTTGCCCTGAAGAATAAAGGAGTCTTCTCATTCATGTCTTAATCTTGACAGCTAAAAAGTAGGGTTACTCGAGGAAAAGCTGCCTTACACAATTTACCAAGCCCTTGTGGGGAAACTGGCTCTTTATAAGGACAATTTTCTGCAAGAGACAGAACGTACACTTCTCATTTCTCTGCAAAGGCCCGGAGCATAAATGCCACACCAGCAAAAGTAACCACCTTTGACAGGTAACATCCAGCATCAAGGTACACAGCCAGATAGTGTGAAAAGGGCCTAAGAACTAATGACTACACAAGCTAATCACCACAGACAGGTCTTACCAGAAAAGCAATGATAATGGGAATCAATTTCTTGCTGAACAGAGCCATTCTTTAGTCCTACCATACAAGTGAAAATTGTCACTGACTTCAGCAGACTCTTAAAAGGGTGTGATTTGTATTTAGGACCATATGTTTATACAAGTGATAACGCGGAATTCCTGGGGAATGTTGTTCCTTTTAGCACTGCAGAGCCAACAAAGGGGTCTTCAAGAGGGAGTTTGATATGAGGCAGGCTTGTGCTTCATCAGCAGATCTGTCTCCTCCCTTCTGATTGCAGTTTCCTTACGGCTGATGATGATTATGAGCCAGGAAAAAAATCACAGCTGTTGTTCCAAAAGGTCCTTCTAGAACAGCATAAATACAATCCTCTATCACTGGCGAGTCAATTAACATGAAATGATCTGATGTTGATTTTGCAGGCTCATGTTTTAGCGGCTATCAAATACAAAGTTCAAGAATTATAGACAGCCCATTCACATCTTCTGCTTTAGGAGCAGAAAGAAGAGATTCCAGATGTCCTTGTGCTTGTTTTAATTTGTTCAGTTTTTAGAAATGTTGACAAGGATCCAAAATACTCCCTGGCTGAAAGCATGGAGATGGAGGGATTGGTTTTGATATGCACAGTCTCCATTCAAAAAGGAGACCCCAAGTCCGCAAATTTATTTTTTCCATGTATAACTTTATACAAAATTATTTATGTTAATTATAATATATTGTTAAACAACATAAAATTATATTTTAGGGACACAGAAACAGCAGAACGACTTCTGTGCGCTTTAGGAGAAAAGGGGGACTTGCCTTGAAAGACAACAAAGACGATAAGGCAGCAAAGGCTATTGCAATGCTGCCACTTACTGCCTGAAGAGGGAAGAGCTGCTTTGAGCAATTACGCACTTTCTCTTTCCAATGTGTGAAAATTGCTCAGAGCAGTAGCATCAAGTTGTATTACAGCTGGGCGATCGGTAATGTCAGGAAAACAGTAATTTTTGTCACTTGTGCTTATTGAGAGTCTAAGGTCTTCAGAGGAGGAATTGACTACTGCTATGAGGTTTCATATAACGTGCCTGAGACTCCTGAATACCGTCCTAATCCTCATAACAACGTAGTTAAAGATTATGAGGAAGCAGAGGCTCACAGTCACAGAGTTACCCTTGGCTGTGCAGCCTTAAGCCATTTATGGTAATTGATATTTTAGTAATGGAGGTAGAATTAGACAGTAAAAAAGAGGATTTGTAGGTAGAGAAGCTATCCACAGAAGGTGGATTGTCCTGTGGAATGACAGTGAGCTCCAAAGGTCAATGTTTTCTGCTTCTTTAAGGTCTTGTAATAATCATTGAGCTGTTCTGCAAATAAAGTTATGACAACTTGGAGTAACTGCAGAATATAAACTACTTAATGCCTTAAGTTGCAGGTTTTCCAGTTACTATTCTAGAATTGTTAAAAAAAAAATATTATTCTATTATCATTATAATTTGTAATCTAGTGTAATTTAATTTTATTCCACTCCAAGGGATCCTTAGTAAAGAACCTAGTTGCCCTGCCTCAGAGTTTGGTTGCGACTGGGTCAGCTGTCCAGTCCATGTCCCCCTCTCAACTTCTTCTTTCACCCCCAGCCTCCTCACTGGTGAGGTGGGGTGAGGAGCAGAAAAGACCTCGACATTGCACAAGTGCTGCTCAGCAATAGCTAAAAAAATATCCCTTAACTCTGTTTTCAGCACAAGTCCAAAACATAGCACCATACAAGCTACTGGGAAGAAAGTTAACTCTCTCATAGCAAAAGCCAGCACAATACCTTTACATCCAGTTCTTATTTCAGCATTTCCCAAAATCCTTTTTTCATGTGTGTTTTCTGCTAAGCATGCAATTTAAGCCTCTAGAAGCAGAACTCGAATATAAGCTGAATGTATTTAACTGCACTGCAAGAAGAAAACATTTTTCCTTTGTTTTCAGCAGCTCATGTACCTCATGCTCCCCCTCTCGCACTCTGCTGCCAGTGTGCTGGCTGCCAGAGCCAGCAGAAGGAGGAGGGAGCCCCAGAGGCTATCTCAGGGTGAGGATGCTGAGCTTAAGAGTTTAATGGCAGTGAAGTCCTCATTAATGCCCTGACAATACATGACCTCTCAAGTTCTTATCCATTCATATGTACAGTCTTCTACTTTTCTTTTTGCGCTTGATTTTTCCCAACAATCTCACTACCCTCACTGTTTTCCTTATCTCTGCCCATCTGACCAGGAACCACTCTTATTATTGCTTCTAAGGGGCAGATTTGTGACTCTCTATGTATTCTTTTCTTTGGCTAGAGTAAAAATAATAATAATAAATAAAGGTAGGAGATTACTTCCTTACTGGTCAAAAATGTCATATGGAGGGCTCTGTTTTATGAAGAAGAAGAGAAGGGATGATGGAGACCATGAGCACTTGGAAGAAATTGCTGTCATTTGCAGTAAGGTATTACCTCAAAGACAGAGATATACCAAGTCATGAGACGTAGTCTAGATGGTGATTGCCTCCTGAGGCTGGCACTTTGCAGTTTGGTGTCCCCCAAAATACGAGCCCCTAAATGGAAAAAAATGAAGAGCTGAGAGGTTTAGGTGAAGGAATATGCATATATAAACATACATATAAGCATGCAGAGACATTATTTGCAGAGATAATGAAGATGAGGGAATGGCTGAAGACAGCTAGGAAGCAGTTTTACTCATTGGATTCATAGGAGGAAGCTTTGAAGTTCTGGAGGAAGTGGTGCTTTACTGGAATTTTGAAGCGTGAAGGAAACTATTTATAAAGCGTGTGTCTCCACAGGCAATGTTCTATTGTATGTGTGCATAGGAGTGTAATTACATGTATCACGCAGGTATCATGGAAGATGACATATGATGAGGGGCATGGGGGTAGTGAATAGAGAAATATCCACTGAAACACACGGAAAATGTCACAGAGCAAATGCATAAAGCTTTGCTGTGGCTCTTTCATAGGGAAAATGCTATGTGAACACCAGAGTATAACTGCAGGGAGTATATTATAGACCTGAGTTTGCACTGAAATATCATCCTGTTTTGAAGATCATCTGGTTTCAAACTACAAACATCAGATTGCGTTAGTATGTTTCTGTAGATTTGTTCCATTAAAAACAGCAAAGAAATATCTCTCAGATCTCATGTAAAAATAGAGCTAAAACTCAGTTTAGAAATTATCCAAAAGTTCCAATAGGAAATGCACCATGATTTCACTGAGTAAGTTTTAGAAAATATTAGTATGACTGGGATACACTATAGATAGCATATCCTCTTTCTAATAAAATAGTGATTTAATTTCTTGAAATAAAAATATCACAGTTGATTTAGCTAAGTACTACCAAAAAGAGCAAACCTGTAAAATACTTGGTGCTAATAGAAATGGCACAATAAATCACAATGAGCACCTGAATTGAGCGAAACATCATGGCATTTTCTGAAGGAAATTGAAAACAGCATAACTAGGGTCACCACAAGATCCAGAGCCTGAACTCTGTGTCTCAAGTCATTTTAAGAAATTCAGTGGCTAAAGAAAACTCCTATTTTTGCAAGACATCATTCCATGAGATTGAAATTCTGTCTCCTGAAATTTTAACATCTTGATATAGTTCTATTAGCATGGTTTTAACCTCTCTGTGTAGTATTTTATTTTTTTAAGTGAAAAGGAAACTGATTTTGCTTATGTCTACTGAAACATTTTCTGAGATTTCATTATAACAATTCTTCTCATTTTTTTGTCTAAAACAGGTTTTCAGGAAATAAATGTCCCTAGATGCAAGTAAAAGATAATAAAAGAAAATGTCACTCTTTTCAGATACACCTTGTGACAAACATTCACATGTATTTTCTTTTTTTTCTCATTGTTTGCGAACATATAACCTTACAGGATGAATAAGTCCATTTGTGCAATATACCATGAATGGACAGTTGTACTTCATAATGAAAAATATTATTTGTGATTGATATTTGTGATTTGGATTAGATAGACTAGGAGATTGTATATGGCAAAATATCAGAAAACAATAAAGAGGGAACTTGAAAACACTGTCAGTAAAGCAGATGCATCATTTATGATATACATGTCAAAGTTAAGATGCGTTTCAAAATACAGACCAACTGTTCAATGAGCTGTGTTCTTTCGAGATGTTAATTATGATTTACTCCCACTTGTCTAGATTTGTGAAGCTCAAAATCCCACTTATCTTACAACAGAAGTCCTGCTTAGCTATTAACATCATGGGAAATGTGTTTATAGGCACTTTGTCAGGCCCTGTAGTTAGAAGAGTCAGCAAAACTTACTCATTCATGTTTCTCATGAGCCTTTCCCCTCTCCTCCCCCCTCCTCATCAACTGTCTCAAACAAAAAACTGGGTCTGTGTTTGTAGTGTACTGTGGACTGTTTCATTGCTGGCAATTAAAAACAAAGCAAGTCAGACCTTTGTGGGAATTTATGAAGTGGCAATAAATTCAGTACATGCCATTCACATTCTTTTCAAACCTCTTCATGTAATCTCTGCTTTTTTGTTCTGGGATAAAGAGCATGGACTTTGCTAAATACAATAGCTTGAAAGAAGGACAATCCCCATGTCATGTAGTGTGTCCCCTCTCCTCGCCGTCCCCCCACATCCCAACTTTGTAACAGGAGATTAGGAAGTAGGAGGGTAGTTCACCAAAGCAACCTAAACACCATAAAAGCTGGAGACTATAGATGACATAAAGCTATCCTTGCTATTGTCAGACATAAATAAGCCGAGGAAAGGCCTGATTAAGAAGAACTAAGGCAAAGCGTAGTTGCACAAAATGGTAGAGAAGAAGTGGGAATTTAAGCCATTATAAATACAGGGTCATATTACTTACACTATTGTACCATTGAAATAAAATAGAATCACTGCAACTGACAGCGGTGTTTGGCTCAAAGTCTGGCTTAATCAGAACAGAAGGCAAAGGAGTTTGCAGTTTGCTGTGCTAGTGAATATCTTGGAGAACATGTAAAACTCCATTCTGCTTCAAGATTCTCCTTTGGCATTGTAGGGAGAACTAAAACTTACTACTGCCTCACCAGTTGAGGACTTACCACTTACAGAGAGTTATAACATGCATACTTGGAGGACAACTTGGACTTTGCTGTGAGGAGAGGACAGGGAGTGAGCTCAGCTTGTGCTGTACCCTGGCAGCCATCAGCTGGCACTTCCTCAGGGTCGTCCTGTCAGCTCCTATGGCCCAGGTTCAGCGGACTGAGGGTTCATGTATACCCTGGAGACCAAGAAAGGAAAAAAACCTCTGGCTTACTAGCTATTTATATATAACATTTGGTAAAGCATTTAGTAAACTATCTTCTGCATATTTATCGTATGTTTTGTATACACGATTCGGCAACAGAACGAGTGGCATAATCACTGGAAGCAGAGAGAGTGCTTGTTAAAGGCATCAGCCCCTCCAGTTTGAGAATTTTGACAGAAGGGTCAAGTACTGAAGTTGGACACATTTCATGGCGAGCACAGCTGAGGTGAGAAGGCAGCAGCAAATAGTCTTTGTTTCAGTCCTCCAAACCAGGCACCAGGGAAAGGGAAATACGAACTTCGTGCCCTGGCTGATAGACTTGATAGCCAGCACAGCACATGGACTTGGTGACAGCCTATGGGCTGTATAGTACTGTGTCTTTTCAGGAACTGTCATTTCCCTGAATCCCTGTCTTATTCATTGTATGACTTTTCTGTTCTGAAAGACGTAAGGCAGAAGACCTACTGATAGCAAAACTATGAAATTATCTTTGTGAACTTTTTTCCAAAGTCTTGAAGCGCTTTTTCTGTTACGTTTTTTTTCTTTCTCTTTGAGTAAAGAAAAGAAAATTAATCTTTCAAAAGAGCCCTTCCAGTCTGTGCACATTCATTCATCAGTTCTACAACATGACTTTCACTCTGTTCTCATTTCCTCTTCAAGTCTCACTTCAACTCAGAGATTAATGGATAGCAGTAATAATTTGCTCTAATCTCTGCAATAGCTGTAAAAGGGAATTGAGACTGCTTCCCAATAGGCTTCAGCAATGCTATTTTGGAAGGTGTGAAGTATCAGAATATATATACTAGACTGCACAAATAGCTGCTGGGCAGAACCATGTCAATACATGCTGGTTTTGATCGTTCCAGCATAAAATTAACTCGGGCTTTCAGTAATGTGCTGCCACTGGAAACACTGATGCTCAGAAATGACGATCTGTGTTGCAGTTTTAAGGGACGCTGTGCTTTACTGGATGCAGACATGTCAGGCCATCTCTTTTCCCAAGGGGAAGCCTTGCTGATGTCTCTGCCACCATGCTTTTGTCAAAGCCCCTCTGCTCTCCTAGCTCCTTAGTCAGGTGTTCCCCACACACCCCCTGTTCTCAGTTTTTTGCCCAGTCAATCTATATTTTTCTCCCTGAGCCTTTTATCCTATCTAATTTCTTCCCACTCCAGCTCTCAGCTCCAGCCTCCCGAGCCCCTGTGTCTCTTGCTGACTCCCACCACACTTTTCTGGTCCATTCAACATTCCTGGACTGTTTGTCCTAAAAGAGCTCTTTGATTCTTTACCACATTGCCCAACTCAGTTTCCTTTCCAGACACAGCTCTGCCTTGCAAACATCTCCTCACTCACAAGCTTTATCCCCTACATTTCCTTCTGGACTTTCCTTTCCTGTCCTGTTCTTCCACTCAGACTTTTTCAGAACTCAGAGCCACATCTTCCCCTTTCCTTTGCAACCACCTCAGACAAGCGTTCCCCCCCTTTGTTTTCCCAGGACCAGTCACTCCTCCCACCTCATTTCCTCTACTTGGTTCCTCATCACCAGCCGCTACAACGCTGCTGCTGCAGAAACTAGAGTTACTCATGAGTAAGCCCTGTTTCTGCAGCTCACATAGAGTACTGTTTAGAAAATGTCTTCATGTGTATTCCCATTTTTGTTGCCAGTGAGAGGAGCAGTGTCTGGAAGTCTCAGCTGGAGTAGAAACAGAGCAGTGGTGCTGGGGAGCTTAGGAGATTTGGACTAGCTTCAAACTTCCTTCAATGAAGCATAGGGAGGCAATTAATGGGGAAACCTGGAACGCTGCCCAGCTGCAGAGTC
Source organism: Grallaria varia (assembly GCA_013396735.1). Classification (NCBI taxonomy): domain Eukaryota; kingdom Metazoa; phylum Chordata; class Aves; order Passeriformes; family Formicariidae; genus Grallaria; species Grallaria varia. The sequence continues at coordinate 338,424 of VWZG01010829.1, forward strand.
TGCCTCTGCTGTACAGCTGGCCTTACTCATTTGAACATTTTCTTTGGTTCAATTCACCACATGGCTTTACTTCACTGGGATTAGCTCTTCAGTTGTTTTAAGCTTACACAGCCTCACTGAAAGTAGTGTAGAGATGCTGGTCTACAGCAAATAAGGATACAGTCGTCTTCCTCTCCCACCCCACCCTTTCTTTTTTAAAAAAACTTTGAATAAAACTAAAAATTGAAAAAGTATTTCCCTTGGTGTCATGTTAAAACCCCAAGTTAAACATAATTTCAGCATAAAACCTCAAAGTGGTCTGGGTAAATATGAAACGGCTCATGAAGTTTAGGCACTCTTTAAACAGGCTTGACTTCAGCTCTGTACATGCAATTATCTGATTTAGTTCCCAGTGCCAGGTTTTACAGCAAAAATTTTGTATCAATTAATCTCCAGCTGGAAGAAGAAGCATAAAAATGTGCACAGTATATTCAGGCTTAGGTATTTTTTCACCCTTATTCTGAGCCTGGCATTTTCAGAAAAAATCTGAAATGCTCAGTTTCAGCAAACAATCTGAAAGACTCAGCTTCACAGACTTCCTAAACAACAAAAAAGAGATCTACAGTGGGGAGTTAGGTTAGAGCCGAAAGGAGATTCTGAAAACAGGCAGTGTAGCAGCTATATTTTTATGCACTTTTCTCTGGAATCCAATCCAGAATCAAGAGTTACATTCCTCAGGGCATGGGAAGGATTGTCTAATTCAAAATGGTAGTCCCAAACCTATGTGTACTGAGAGGAGAAAGCTAGCCAGCAGAAATTGCCAAAGATGGATTATGAAAGAAATTTTTCTGCTCCCTCGAGTTTAAGCGCAGAGTAAAGGCTCCAGGAAGGCACATTGACTAATGAAAGTATGTTTTAGAGTTACACTATTATCTAAGAATAATGAAGAACTCTTTATAGGTCATGTTATGAATTAGATTCTCATGGTATTCAAGCACTGATGTCAAAAATTGCACCTGGTTCTGTGAAAACTCCAGGCATTAGCATGTTTAGGAATTTGTGCCAGACCCAAATGATCTTAAGTTCTGCGCTTATGCCTCATTGTCAGTGGAAGTGTAATGCTTTTAGAGGAAGACCTTGGAACTGGATTATACAGGTAGAGTAAGACATCCATCTTTTTTATAACTATCTTGTTCACTAAAACACCTACCTGGGAAAGGATGACATTAGGGTCACTCAGCTTTATTTACTGCCTAAGCTAAAGGAGGGATATAAGCCTCAAATTCTTTCCTTGTCAAAAAGCAGCTCAGATGGGAGACTGAAGTAGATGAGAAGTATTGCCATTGCTTCAGTCGAGGTAGCCAGATGTAGAAAATTGCAAGAAGCATCCAGAAAGAGGCAGTCTGGCTTAACAGTTTAGTGGTTTAAAATGAAAGGAGAAGAGTCCTGACTTCCTTCAGGTGAATTCCTGCACCATAATATCCAACACTGCGTGTATGGAATGAAATATAAGTTATGCAAGTAGTTCTTGGTGTGCAACTCTTCATACTACTTATGGCCTAAGAGGTATCACAGAAAATCCTCAGGCAGCTGACAGAAACTGTGAAGCTGATATTTGCATGTTATCATCTTCTTAACGTGAAAGTGAACTTGGCATGAGTGTGTGTCAGGCAATGTGAGTAACCCCTTTTCATATGTTATTGTATTAAAAAAAACCAAAAAGGGAAAGACCAATCATATGATTCACAGATTCAGAGGCCAAAGTAACCAGTACAACTTACTGTACTCATTTTGACCTTCCCAACACAAAACCAAAGGCCACAAAAATAGCTGGTTTGGCTACCATTTAGACAAATTCTTTTTCCCATTTCCTTTTCTTTCACCTGTGAATATGATCACACATTGATTGTAGTAGAATGGAGCAATCTTCCATGGCATAATTAATTCACTTGTTTTCCCAGTAGAAAATTCCTTATTCTTTCAATGAAACACATCCCTTACCCTCAATCCCAACCAATTTACAAAATAAAATCTCTTAACCAGACTGCATATTCAAAAAATGAATAAAAGAAGTCTGCAGAGAAAATGCTTTAAAAAGTAATTATACAGTGATCTCAAAGAGCTTTGATAAAACATACTACGAGCATGTAATTATTTTCTCATCTAACTTTTCCTTAATATGGTTTAAAGGAAAAGGAAAAGCAATTTGCTTGCTAAGGATTTTAATATAAAGCATCCTATTTGCGAAGAATGTCTCCATTTATCACTTCTTAGATTAGAGCAGAACACTCAATTTTGACAGGAGTCTCCTCTTAGCTCCCTGCAGTTAAAGTATTGCTGATTTTTTTGTTGATTTTCCATATTGATAAGTTATTTTCTGAAGCAATGCTATTCAGAACAGGCCACTCCTCACACTTGAAAATTTTATCCTAGAAATTATTAATATGATCAGTCCATTTCATAGCTTGGAGTAAAAATACCTCATCTGAGCTGAGTTTAAATGGATTTCTCTCACATAATTGCAGATCCATCAACAATGTCCCCAGACCACCAAGCTTCCTGAAGAAATCACTCAGTGACAAAGTCTGCTTCCATTTATGTGAATGTTAAATTCAGCTATTATATATGCCAGTGGCCAAAGAAGCAGGTTGTAAAAGCGTAATTTAAGAACATCGTTTCCCCAGTGTGAATTATGTGTGTGTTTTTGAAGACAGATTTTGGCTGGTTTACCCTTGGCTTTTCAAAAGTTTGTTTCCAGTGAAGTTGCACTTCGTTACTGTTTATTAGAACTGTTTTGGGCTATGTTGAAGATCTTAAAAGGAATTTTACTATAGATAGTCTAATACTATGTAATCCCATATTTTCATTGAAGTGAAAAATCTTAAAATCTGATGCATTCTCTTGCTTTAGATACGGCTCTGATTAAAGAAGAAATGTGATGCATCAGAACAATCAAACATTTCAAAGAGTTTTTAGCAGGTTTAGCAGGTTTTAGCAGGTTTGATTATTTCAAGAAACAGAGATCTAAAGCTGTCAATCTTTACATCTATATAATACCTTTCCCTTAGTAAGGACTTGTTTATATTAGAAACAGTGCTTTGAGTGCTCAAACAACCTCCCTAGGGATGTGGTAGAGTCCCCACCACTGAGGGCTTTCAAGATGGGATAGAATAGGATACTAGATAAATAATCATCGCTCGCTTTCCCATAAAACGTTGAACCACATCATATTTCAAGGTCCCTTCAGCAATGAAGAAACTGGAGATACCATTTTGAAACTCATTTAATTGTTAATTTATCTAGGCCTTTAGCAATTTTGAATCTTCAGTGATGAATGTAGGGTTTCAACCAATTTCATAGAAGAAAGAGGTGTGTCATTCCACAGGTCGGTTTAACCAGCCCTCTCTGCCGCACCCCTAGGGATGGTGGTCACCAACCCTGCAGAGCCCCCGTGTGAGCTGCACACTCAGAAACATGTCAATTCTCTGTCTGACCGAAATGGTCCTGCACCTCTAACCACACAGAGAAACTGAATCCTCAGTTCTTGGGCTCTTAAGACAAAATTACTCTCTGGGCAAATCTAGGTAAAGATATCTACAGAAAGACATTTTAATCTTAAGAGTTGGAGAGGGTGAAGTCTTTTAACCTTTTAACTAGATATACATCAGTTTAAATTGTTCTGCTGTTTGCATGATAATAACATGACATTTTATTCCTTTTGGAAATAAAACGGCTTCAGTTCATTCTGAAGAAAAGATACTATATAGTATAGTAATACTACCACCTTGTGGGGAAGAAATGTGTCCCAACATGTACAAGTATTCCTGTGTACTCAATAGGCAGAGCCAAGACCAACACATAGCTAATGTTGCTGAAATTAAAATTATTCTAATAGAAGGTAATTTGCATTAAAAATAACAAGGTATGACACGAGATAGATTTATCTTCTGATTTAGGCTTAACATGATAGCTCTGTAAACTTTGCACAATTTGTACAGCTAATTACAAACATATGACATAACCTTGATTTATTAATATATTTAAAAATTATAAAGTTTAATGTGTTTCTCAACGCATTATACAATAATGCGTTTATACATAAAAAGCTAATGGCTAAATATATTTTGGTACCACTTTGCACAGCGTTTCCTTTGATTCTGCTTTCTCCAACTCTCACTTTAACAGAAAACACTGAAATTAGGCTGTTCTGAGAAACTGGACATCTGGCAGAGGCTGAAATATATGCAGTCGGTACTCAATCCACTGATGAACAAGACCAACCTTTCTCCTCCTAAAGTCCCCCCCACCCCTTTTTTTTTGTTTGTTTGTTTGTTTGTTTGTTTTATTTTCTGAATAAGTTCCTAACTCTATCAAATATAAGGCAGGGTTTGTGCAGACAATGCTTTCATTCACTACAGCCCTAATAGTCTGTCCTGTGCACTGAATGACGTAGTATCCTGTGGAAAAAATAGTATATGCTTATGTTTTTAAAGGCCGTAGTATAAAAATGATATTTAAGATTTAGCTTGAGCTTTGGAAACTTAACTCTAGAATTTCCTAATACTTTTGAATAATTTTCAGTGTTAGTAACAGCCAATACAAAAATATTCATGTTTATTTCCACAGATACTATTTTACAGAGAAAAGTGAAAATTTATTCTCTCATCCATTACTATAACACCACTGAAGTGCTCCAGGTCTTAAAAAAGTAAAAGGAAGCTTTCTTTATTGGAGACTATGAAACACTTTCTGAAGTATATACCAGTGAAGGGGTTTTGTACAGTTGAACAAGAAAATTTTGTTTTACTCCTAAAAGTGGTATTTTTTTCCCCCATCCTGGTAAACATGAGGCACTAGAGGAGTCCGTGTATAGCAGAATGCTATCAGGGTGAAATACATTCAAAACACATTCTAGCAAAACTAAATTTGGTCTTTTAAAAAGGACACTCTGACTTTAACTTTCTGTAGGTGAAATAAAGTATTTTTCTTGTCCTGCACTGGAGCAAACCATTGCAGAAACCCAACACTGCTCAAAGAAAAGAGAAAGCTGTCATTCACACTGCCCACCTGACACATTGAACTTGGATCCTTTGGTGCTTTAAAAGCTGGCTTTCATAAGCTGATTTAGGCAACTTAACCTGGTCCTAGGCTTCCTAGCTGACCATAAAGGTGTCTAGACTGTGATTTCAGAGATCCTTAGATAGAAAACCACCTCTCCACTCCTTGAATATCCCAGATGGGTTAATGCTCTTTTGAGAGCAGGCACTTAATGTAGAAGGAGATAGGAGGCTTACTTCGCACAGTAGTAGTGCAGTTGCCAAGAAATCAGGGAAAGGCTCTAGGTTTAAATTGAGGATGTTTGCTCTGCAATTTCTACTACTCCCTAGCCAAAAAAACTGGCAGAAAAGTCAGGGCTAATTCTCTTTTGAGCTCTTTTTCTGTTGAACTGGGACTTTTTACAGCACAAACTGCAAACAAAGCGAGAAAATAAGCTGAACTCCCGTGGGAAGGGGATTTTACTGAGAGAGGTTCCTAGTTTTTCTGCTCCTGGTTTTGGTCATTGCCAATGACTTTTAAGTGCTCAAACATCAGCTGGTTCTGGTTCCTAAAGATGCATTTTCCCAAGACAATTTGGTGCTTAGGCAACAGATATTTTTTTTTCTTTCTTTTTTTTTTTTTTCTTCTGACTATGTAGACCACCTGAGATCCTGAACATGATCAACAGAGTTTTATTTTTTTCCATCTGATAGGTTTGAAGACTAAATTTCACCCATAGAGTTCTTTCAAAAAAATCCTATCAGCTTCAGATCCACAGTCAAGAAGAGCAATTTGTAAAAACTAAACTCCAGAACATACTCACAGTTTGTGTCTACATTTGACATTGCAAAGTTTCCCTGGCACGCAAATGTACAAAGAGGTCTTTTTAGTTCCTGCTTCACCTATGTTGTGATTCAGAGCTGAGAGAAAGAGCTGACTAAAACCGTGGGCAAAGCAGAGTCTCTTACGTGAGATCTTTGTGCACCACTTGCCACACAGCAAGCACAGAGTTCAGCCGCCAACAAAGCAACCACAGATGGTATCCATCATCTGAAAGAAGGGAGTAGCAAACAACTTTTGTCCAGCAGACTGAAAGATAGAACACTCTCTCAGGAGAGGTGCCTGGGAGTCCTTAGGGAGGATGTTTGTTCTCCAGATTGTCCAGTCTATTTCTGAAAATCTCCAATGGCAGAGACACCACAGTCCCTCTAGCAACTTGTATTTGACTGTTCTCATGGGGAATTGCTATATGTAAATAAATACGTGATGTTTCCCCTCATGAAATTTACAGATGTTTCTTCTTGACCCTCTGAAGAGCCCCTCTGAGGAGAGCCTGGCTCAGTCTTGCATATGAGCTTGTATTAGGAACCCATCAGATATCCCTTTATCTTTCTTCCCTTCCGGTATATCTTTGAAAACAGGTTTTGCTGAGGTATCTCATTTCAGGAATATAAAAATTAAGCACCTAATTTCAAATCCCTTTTCAAACTTTTGATTACCACTTGCAACCTTTCCATTCAGTCTCTTGAAATATCCAATATAATTATATATCCAAAATAATTGGTGAATGATTAAAAAAAAAAAAGATAAAAAAATTTAAAAAAACCCAACCCCTCAAAAAACAAACAAACAAAAAACCCAACCCAACCCACCAAAAAAAAAACCCAACAACCCAAGCATCCAAAAGCAAACAAGCCCAAGTGCTTGAACAGACTGATACTGCTGGGAGGAAGATGACCACCAGCCACATTAAAGCGAAACCAGGAATTTATCTTGGGACTATTCAATCATAAAAAGGGTCAGCTTAAGAAGAAGTTTAAAAGACTCCTTTAACATTCTTTACCCAGGAGACATGGGTATAAGAAAATCTAATGAAGCACAGCCTAGTGTGGCACTACCAGGGCTGCCCTGCAGCATCCCAACCTCCCACAGGCCACCCCAAGCTGTCTGTGTCCCACCTGGGGAGAGGAACACACATGGAGACTCACCCCTTGGTGTGCCTTCGGGATTTTGAGAAACATTTTGCACCAGTCCCAGTCCCAGCAGGCTGTGGGGAGCTGCAGAGGCACATGCAGGGCTGGGCACCCACATCTCCAGTAGGAGAAGAAAAATTATAGCTTGTAAAGGGGTAACCTTCATCTCAGGATACTTCACAGAGCTACAAAGAGGGCACAAGTGGGCGCATCACTGTGTGTGTGTATTTTGGGATAGGGTTAGAACATTTTGGAATGTTTTATGGAATAGTGTTCAGAAATTCATAGGTGTCTATTTAGACTCCATATGTGTCTAGTACTGTGGTTTATCTGTTGCATTGCTGATAAATGCTCCCAGAATTACCAATTGCCAGTAATTTCTGTAACATCAACAAAACAAGGAACTGCTTTGATCCTTATGTGATTCAATCCATGATAATGGAGCAGTTTTCCTTGCAATAGCCTACAGAATACATGCCTTTCACTTTCTGTGCCCGGAGGTTCAGTGAGTGTCCCAGATGCAGTCTCAGGATCAAGCTTCCCAGCACTGAAGTGCTGCTCTGGATATCAGTTTCCCCACGAGGAGAACATCACACTAGAGCTGCACATTCTTTTGCAGAGTTTCAATTTGAGTGAATCAGCATTTTCTAATGAAAAAGTTCAGCCAAAGGACTCGTAATCTGCTTGACGTTTTGTTTAGTTCAGCCAGACAGCAACTGTAATATCACTGCTTTAAAAAAAGTAACTGGAAATGTTTTTTAACAAACCAGCATTATCTAAAATATTTTAGGCTGCAGACCTTTTCTCTGTAGATGGAATAAACCAGGCAGTGATCTACATAGTATCAATAATAAGCTGGTTCTATTGAAGTATTTTTGCAAGACTATGCTTTTATTTATACTCTGTGGCATCACTAAAGATTCCCTAGGGATTTGTTGTTATTGAAGACCTCATACTTATGTCACAAGCTTGTTTTCCTCACTGTTTCTTACAGAAATAGTATTCAAAGTGCAAAACATGGACATTAGTTGATCCAAGAGATGCAGAGAAGAAAAGAGTGGCTGTGACCTGAGGGTTTTATGAACTCTTCGTACTTATCAGGAGTGATGCTGAATTTACACTTGTGGGGCGTTTGAGCACAAAGCCTTGTGCTACAGCAGCAAGCAATGAATTATCACCTCCTTGAAACATCATGTTATGAGCAGTAATTCAACGTTAATTTTGGTCAAGTTTTCATATGCATTATTTATAGAACAACTTCATATAATTCAGTCTCAGGTCTAATCCCTGGAAAAATATCTCACTTTCTTAATAAAGCAATCCAGCTTTCTATAAACATTGAATAAAAATAATGAAATAACTTTGACAGCTTGTCTGGCAGGTGCCTTTAAACACAGCAGCACTGCCTTCCCTGCTACATGGATTTCAGTGGTCATCTTTAGAGGATACAAATGTCTCAAACATTTTGGGCAATTGTCAGCATTGATATGTTACTTCTTCAATATCAGTAATTGAGAATATTTCTTTTCTTACCCCCAAATACCATTTTTGCTTCCATTCTGGCATGAGAGACCTCTCTTAGTGTAACAGAGCAGGGACAGAATGTCCATGTCTTTCCCCTGCAGGTAAGAGTTGGGCTCCATCTTGCCTGGTTTCATTTCTCACCACTTTTCACTCCTGCACTTTTGGTTCCACAACTATAAAAAGAGAGAAAACAACACCAAAAGCTGATAGTTAGGGTATTTCCCTGGAAAAGAGGGCCAAGACCCTGAAAGACAAGAGGTCCACTCACAGCAGTCCTGTGCTGACCACTTTGCCGTAGCCTTTCAAAGAGACCATCAGTTTGCATTGCCAGTGGCTGTAGGCATCTTCAACTAAGACAATAGAGATGTAGGCACCTAGTGTAATTTTATTTTATAGAAGCCTTCAAAGCCATAGTTATTTCTGTACTGACTGAAGAAGGTATTTAAGCATGTCCCTTCAGAAAATTGTTTCCCCATTGGGGTTGTGAATGCAATATTCAAGTCGATTTGGACCAAAATTAGGTGTCTCAGTCACATTGGCTCTGTGGTATGCTTTCCACCTTTGTATCAATATTCCATTAGCATCTGTCTTCTGTGAAAATGAAAATGTGACCTTTCTGTCCACTGAGGATGGGGACCCTGGTAATTTGTTGATGCAAATTAAAACTTCAGAGCTGATCTCTTGAATTGACAGGTTATGACTTTCAAGTCTGTTCTTTTGTCCAGGATCATTGGAGTGTATTGTATTGCAACTGCCTCCTGGGAATTTGCAAGCAAAATCTTCTGGTAATGTTTTTATATAATTCCTGCCTACAAAGGAGCACTAAGATCACATGGCAGGCAGCAAGAAGTCCAAAGTTCTGCTTAAATTTTCTGTCTAGAAGTAGGTGTGGGTGTGTTATGTATAGAACATCAAAAAGCATATGACATACTCTACACGTACTGTACCATTTTTTAATCTGCAGTAGTTTCAATATGTCCAGACATTTTGACGTGAACCATGTTCAGTAAATCAGGATCAGATCTGTAAGACTGGACATTTTATCCAGTGATGATGGTCTGAAGTTTCACAGTGAGCATATCTGAACTACAGACATTAGGTCCAGAGCTCCTGCTGTGCTGGCAGATGTCTAGAAATGCCAGACAAGTACAGAGCAAATATTTTGCTCTGAGAAGGTTTCCAGGAATGAAAATGGACTCTTCTTGCAAAACCAGAAGTCATGTTGACTTGGTCAGACTACATAACCCTCACTCTACACTGCCAGTCATCTACAGTTCCTCTAAACCATACTCCTCCAAATCATGCCTTGCTGTTTACATTGGCTTTTAATCAAATTAGGCTGGTCAAAAAATATTCATTAAAACAGTTATCCGACCTTAACACAACCTCCAATTTATATATTCTCTATCTGTTTTAATGCAGTTCTCATGAAATTATTGACGCATGATGTTTCAGAAAGGATTGAGGGATTGTCACCTTACTAATACCACTACACACTTTTTTTATAGCTAATAGATCATCCCAGTTAAATCAAATCTTTATCGTGTGATTACAGATTTGACTTACAAAGGGTTCCATGAAATATGTTTAAACTAGCAGAAGTCGGTTGATGTAGCATTGCATAGTATTTTGATAAAAAGTTTGACACTATAACTTCAATTCTACACTAAGATAACTATACTAGAGATTCTTAAAAGATAATCATTAGTCACTATCAAGCTGGTACATTTCAATTTGGACTCATGAAGAATTGGTCTCTTACTATCCTGAAGAAAACTATTGGCAATAAAAAACCATGCTGACTTAGTTGTACATAATATTTAAAAAAAAAGCCAGAGTTAAAAAATAAAAGTAAAGGAAATAGGTTTTTCCAGAAAAATCCAAAACTTCTTTGGGCAGTCAGCTGAGTTTATTTGTATAATAAATATTTTAATGCAGCAAATTTGAGACTAACAATGCTACTTACACATTGAAGAATATTTTCTGGATATCTCTGACTCAGAAAGATAATTAACCTGATTGTGGCAGAAAAACTGGACATGAACTTGCAATGTGCTGCACTGCTAAGACTGCTGATAACCATCACTAATCTAACTCTAGGACAGAACTGAATCAAAGTCTGTAAATACCTACACGGGAAAGTGATTTCTCAGAGTACACGGGTCATTAATCTTTCAAACAAAGACATAAAAATGTCCATGGACCACCAGCTAAACCCAAACAATTTCAGAATACAATGAAATATAAACATTGTACTGGGAATGCAATCAGTCTACACATCTTGCAAGGTAAAGCGAGCCTTCCTCTATCTGACCTTAAGTATGGAAGTCACACAAAGCTTAGCGGTCTATCCAACTCTGATGCTCAGCAGAAGTTAGGGTCCATGCAGGAGAGACTGAGGTGTTTTTGTGAAAATACAGATTAATCAGTAAAATATTATGTCAGAAATGCTATGATATATCTTCAAATATGCCAAAATAACACTTTATTAAGAGTTAGGGTGAGACAGTTATTAATCATAACTGTCTTGATGGACAACGGTTATATACTTTGTTCAATTCAGTTATATAGGTATGTTTAGATTCATAGAATAGTATCATAGAATGGTTTGGGTTGGAAGGGACCTTAAAGACCAACTATCTCCAACCCCTTTGCTGTGGGCAAGGACACCATCCACTGCACCAGGTTGCTCAAAGTCCCATCCAACCTGACCTTGAACATTTCCAGGGAGGGGTAATCCACAACTTCTCCGGGCAACCAGTTCCAGTGCCTCACCACCATCAAAGTAAAGAATTTCTTCCTAATATTTAATATAAACCTATTCTCCTTCTGTTTGAGGCCGTTCCAGCTTGTACTACCACTACATGCCCGTATGAAAAGTCTCTTGCCCATATGAAAAGTCCCTGACTCAGATGCAGGATCTTGTAGTTCATGAGGCTCACACAGGCCAAGCTCTCAAGCCTATCAAGGTCTTTCTGGGTGGCATCCCTTCCCTCCAGCATGTTGACTGCACCACACAGCTGGCTATTAGTTTTTCTTATTGACAATTTTGGCTTAAATCTTAGAAAAAATATTTTTGTGTATATATTAATGTTTTTGTCATTTCCAAAGGCCTGTCGAACCATGAATTGGCTATTTGGGTCCAAAACTGGCATGCTGGTCTAATCTGTGATATTATTGTTAGTGAACACAATCTGCTGTCAAAGGCTGGGAGAGGGTAAGGAAATCAATAACGTCCTCAACTCAATAAAATATTTCACAGCTGTGAGAAACGTAATGAATGGTTCTATAACAGATAAGGTGGAAGAAGATGGAATCAACAAAGTGTGTTCACAGACTCTCTGCATTTGCTAAACCAAAGAAAGAATATAGGTTTGCCATGTGTTGGGAGATTGTGTTCAAAGTCTGGAAACAATTGCCTTTTGGAATTTCCAGGACAGGTTAAAGGGTGCATGTTTTTATGGCTGGTAATTTTTAGTCATTACAGCAATGAACAGTGATGAAAATGAATGGGGAGCACGTTCATGACATGGTCAATTCAGTTGATTTTGCCGCATATTACAAGGTATTATTTCAGACCCTTGGAAATCAATGCCTAGACTCCAGCCCATCACTTGTGAAAAGGAGCTGGGCTGATTTTGTAATAGCATGAGGACTAAAAGCCTATGGAGCTGATACAAAACTGACAGGCAGGTAGATTGTGAATGTCATGAAATCATCTGGGATAGGACCAGGATCCAGGAGGTATTGAAAGAGAACTGATGGTTATGACTTTCAGCAATCAGTTTCCTCTGAGTTCCAGATTCAATACAAACCACAAATCTCATGTCTCTCTGGAGGTATTATGAGACCAGACATTTTATAGCTGGTGGAAGAGAAGGAATGGTGCATTAGTACTAAATTTGGTGGAATGCATTTTTTTTTGTTAAAAATTATTACATGATTTTAAAGATAAAAACTCCCAACATGCAGCTTGTTCCTAATGAAGAAAGTATTCTGTTCTGGAAAAAATAACCTAGAAATGTCTTGAAGAGAAGTAATTCAACAAAAGCTTTCAAGATACTACTATTTCAAAAATAGCTGGTGTGACGGGAAAAAATGTAATAAAAGAACAGTGAGTTGCAGAAGTGAATTACTATCTATACTAGGAACACCCAATATTTTAAAAAAATCTTTGAAGAAGTTTGAGAGGTGCAAAATGAGTCACAAAAAGTAAATTGAGTATGAAAGAAAATACTTTGTGAGTATTAAAAATTCAGTTGGTTTAATTAAAAAAAATAAATTCCAAAGCATGATTTAACAGAACCTTAATATCCCCATGTGGGGAAAACATGCAACAAAGAAAGGCAACAAAACTTTGGAAGTGAAAGTTGAAGCCGGAGAATTTACATTCAAAACAAGACACAGCACCAAAAAAGCTGGAGCTGACTATCCACAAAGTCATGGATGCTTCTGCTCCCACTATCCTAGAATCATGACTAGTCCGCAAGCCAGGGGGGCACAGTTTTGTTACAAATGAGGTGTCAAATGTAATTAAAGCTAAAGTGACCTCTCATCCCCATTTTCAGACAGAGAGAGAACCAAAGGCACAATATGTAAAACACTGTGCAACCCTAGCGCGTAGAAAGGGCAGTATGACAGTTTAGGACAGACAAGGGGCTTTATTGAGTCATGTCTAGGGTCCTCACTGTTTTCTTATATGACGTTCAGCTATGAAAAGATCAGAAAACCTCACTCTAACTTTTTAAAGCATAAATTATGGAGTTTGTTGTAAATCATAAGATCTAATGCAAAGGTAACTGTTCAAAAATAAAAAGTGTCAGACATGGGAAATCAGACCAGACAGTCTAACACTTTTTAATTGTCTCAAACCTTATGTCTTTAAGTGACTAGGCTGTGCATAATGAAATCCTCTCATTCTTTAAGGGTGATCTGGAAGAGATATAAAGATGCAATAGCACTCTTGGGAAGACTTTATGATCAAGAAAAGTATTGAAGCTGACTCAGCACTAGTTAAAAAAATAGAAAAAAGTGAAATAAATGTCACATCCAGTCACTTGAAGCCATACCTTATAGACAATCTGGGAGTTTTTATCTGTCTTTGTTACCCTGCCCAGTCTACAGGAAGTGTTAGTTGGCTTCTCAATTCATGAGCCCTGTGCCAAGGTTTTTGCAAAAAAGAGGCAAATTGTGCAGCAACTGCTTTATCATTTCAGATGCGTGTAACATTACACATACCTTCAGGAATTATTCTACTTATGAATCTGCACTAGGCCACTGGTACAGCTCTTACAGCTTCTTGTATGCTCTGCCAATACTCTTCTGACACTCAGGAGGTAAAGTTATTAACTGTGAAGCCTGCTTGCAAGGAGCTGTAATTCCAATTTACAACAGAGCCTTTCCATACATAAAACTCTACTCAAATTAAATAAGATTGTAATTCTAATTCCACCTGTTTCTTAGCTCAGACTCTGTGCTGTCACAGGAGAAAGTATGAGGCGAAAAACCTAAAACTATGTGCAACTGTCAGAATAATAATAATTTGTGGTAAGTGTTCAGAATTTGGTGCAGATGTTTCACTGTGGGGCACTAGTGAGAAGTTTATAAAGTTCTGCCCTGGGATTTTTCATACCTCCTACCCCTACTTGTCCTACATTCCTTTTTTCACCTGTAATACTTTTTGATTTGTGGAGTAGAATTAAAGTGTTAACAATAGTACACAAAATAAAAAAAAATAAGGACTTTATGTCATGCACTCCAGTGTCTGGTCTGACCTATGCAAGTGTTAGCTTTTCTACTGCTTAGATGGTGAGCAGTGCAGAATTACAGGTTTAGAATATTTCTTTTGGTCACCTAATAAAATTTTGCATTTTGGAGCATTTTAGAAGGAAAAGCAGATTCCCTGGATCCCACAGTTCAAATTGGTATAAGTCATAACAAAAAAAAAATTCCAACTTTTAGGAAAATTATTTGTTATAGTTTAGGTATACTACTGACAAATCCAGCAGAATTTGCACAATTAGCAAAAATTGTAAATTTGAATGTATATAATGAGGTCTGCAGTGATACTGTATTATTACAAGCATTTGAGAGCAGGAGGGATAAATACGATCAACCAGGCTGAAAGATATTTTTGTGTGATAGTGCCCTCTAGAGATAAGATATATCCAGGAACTGGAATGGTATGGAAGAAAACATTATTTTTTCTGTTCTCTTCAGAACAATGAACAAGCAAAAGTGCTCATATGAAGCTGATCAGTTCCTTTGAGTGAGAACTTGGGAGTTAACTAACTTATACTTGGGTGAGCAGTGGACCAGGATACTGGCACGGTGGGACAGAAAATTTTACTGGCAGCAAATACTCACCTGTCTTGATAAAAGAAGGGAGCGGAGAGATCTGGGCTTGAAATATAACATGTGACATAACTCGGGATTTAAGTTGTGGGTTGCTGTTTTATTTGTAACATCTGATGTAATAAAAATACTTCCTGTTTTATAGAACTAGAGAGAGTTATCACATACTACAGTATGATAAAATTAAAAAGTATTCTAGTTAGCCTACAAAATATAAAAAAGTGAGGCAGATTAAGAATAACAACAGATAAGGAAGAAAAAGTTATTATCTGTTAATCAGAAAATGAGCAGTTTCGGTATTTCAAATTAGGAATAACATGACAAATCCACAAAAAAATGTAAATTCAAGTCCACTGTGAAATTTAACGTCTGATAGAAACTTTACCACGCGATTTCTCAGTCCTTACTGTAGATGGCGCTGTAGCATTAAAAAATGCATTTCACTCCGGCTGCCGATTTTAACCTACCTACCTATGAGCGACGAACAAGTTACTCTGTGCCCAGGATTGATCCCCAAATTGTTCTGATGGGTCATGTAAACATATTGCAATTTATGCGTGGTTTTATGTGGGCAAATTATTGTTAAAAACATGAAAAAATATATTGAAGTATTTTCTGTAATCCTAATATTCTGGTGTATTTTATCATATTGGTAAAAACGAATAAATTCTTCACCAAAAGGGTTGTCAAGCACTGGAACAGGCTGCTTAGGGAAGTCAGCAATCCTGGAGGTAATAAAAGATATTGCACTTAGGGGAATAGTTCAGTGATGGGTTTGGCAGTACTGGGTTAACAACTGGACTCGACGATCTTAGAAGTCTTTTCCAAACTGAATGATTCTATAAATCTATAATGTGCTAGGCCACATTAAAGTTTAGAAAGATCTCTGGGATATATTTTCCGAGAAGGTTAAATATCTCTTTTCTTCCTTTGCGGTATACAGATTTCTTCCTTCATTGGGAACCAATGTGGATTAATTCTCCCTGTGCAGGGCAAATGCAGAGCAATGGTAACAATCAGGTTCACTGCATATGTCACAAGCAATTCTTATTGCAGAGAAGTCTCAAAAGGCACTCAGTCTTGATGCAAACTGGGGCTGACCACAGGGGCAGGAGGAACCTCAGGAGAATGGTCAGTGCTGAGGAGGGCAGGTGCTGTTCTGTCCCTGCCTGTTCCCTGGTGGCATCAGCTCCCTCCTCTCAGAGGGCTGGAGGAGTTCATGTTTTTATTGCATATTCTCTATACTACTTGTTTTGAAGTTAAAATGCTTTTCTTGTTTCTTTTCAGCGGGCAAATATTGACACTTACGGTGCACTGCAGGACAATCCCCACTGCCACTTCAACTGCCTCCTCCTCTCTTTTGCCTCACTAGTAACTCAAATGGTTGGGTAAGCACCATCCTGGACACAAGCTGCCAGTTAGCCACCTCCTGCTCCCTCTCCTGACCATAGCAGAAGCCATCCTATTTATCTTTAAAGTGTGAGAGAGGCTCACCATGTGACCAGCAGTCAAAATGCCTCCCAAAAACGGCCTGGGACACGAGCCTATTTATGAGCCCTGCAGCTAGTCCTCCAGCTGCCGCAGGCCATCCAGTCTCCCCATGGAAGCTGCTGGCCCTTGGCAGCAAGCTCCTCCAGTCCCCAGAGGTGATGTAACACCTTGCACAGACGCAGAACAAGCAGAATGAGATTTATGTGCCAATCCACTGCTTAGCAGTTCTGCCGAGGGTGCTGGCAAAACCTCACATTTCTGCCTTGTACACAAATATTTATCACATGAACACAAAAAACTGCTTTTCTTGAAAATAAGTGGATCTGTGTAAAGGTACACTAATGTAGAATCAAGTCCACTGAACATAATAATTGTAGGGTAAATGCAGCAATGAAAATTAAGCAAATAAATAAATTAGTTTTCCTATGCAAAAACAGCTGATAATGCTCAGTTGAAAAAAACGAAATCAAAATAACTGAACATGGAATAACCAAAGAGCACTCTTTGAATTTTTGTTCTAGGTATTGTTCAGAGTCAGAACATACTGATATAAGCAAACAATAACATGAGTTTTAGGCAAGTCTTGAGTTCCTTTGATGCAAAATATAATGTGCTTACTTCAGAGGAATACTAGGACTGAGAAAAACTCGGGAAGATCTGCTCTAATTGTGGTAAACACATGCTAATCACAAGCTATTTCTGTGAAAGAATTGATTTGTCTTTCTGTGCCTGAATTTACAGTCATATTTCTGTTAATTGCCTTAGATCTACGTACAATACCCTAACACATCAAGAATAATAACATATTTTAAAAAAATCCCAACGCAACAACAACAACAAAAAAGCCATTATTTTGACTGTCTACTAAAAAAGAAAGAAAATTCCTATAATTTTCTAAGGGAACAATTTTTCTGATTGTGTAGTTGGTGTAGTACCATTGTTATACCAGTGAGTATATCTGCTTTAGCTTTACTCTAATTTTTTTTCCCAGCACAATTTTACAACCGTTCCAATACCCTTCTAAAAGTTCAATATATTGATATAAGCAAACAGTTCCATTTGTCTCAATAACCAGATCTAAATAAGGAAGCAGATCAAGCTATGAATGGGCTCTTAGACAACAGTTTTGAACACTGAATTCTTGGCTTTTGATGCTTTTAAAATCCCACTGAGTACATTTCTGCATTATTAAGTTTTAAATGCTTGTACACATCTGGCTTGTTGTTTAAATTACTTATATTTCTGCTCAGCCTAAAGATTTTTACTTTTCCAACATATTTTGTCTTTTGAAAGTGAATGTGAATTCCACTCATGACCTTGAGTAAATGGAGGTCCTTGAAATATTCTGTCTGGCCAGACCCACAGCTAAGGCAGGTCAACCTATCTGCACTGTCCTCAATGCCAACATACTGCATTTGGGTATCTGACCTTTTGATGGTCACCTACTTAATGCAGCTAATAAATCAAGTTTAATGTAATCGCCAGCAGACCAAATATGGTCCTGAGAAATACAGCTATGTCATATCTCCCATATGGTCAGATAAAGCCACACTGTTTTCATTTGTATGCTTTCCTACAACTGCTAGAAAAAGCAAATAATATCTTCTACTACAGAAGGATACTTGAATACAAATTAGCATCATTAACATAAAAGAATTATGTAGTATTTTTAGCAGATCATTAATTAAGACAAAAATTAATAGCACAGATAAAAGCTAGTTAATTTAAATAGTTCCTACCTCTGATAAAGTACCTTATCTAGTTTATAATATAGGATTGATCTGTTCTGTATATTTTTAGCTATAATAGAAGTATGAATGTTGTAATTAAACTGGAGGATAGGCAATTAGCCTAAATATATCTGTCCAGAATGGCACTACATTAGGATTTTAATGCAAAAGTGAAATTCTGTTGAATTTTCCCAGTTTGACTTTTCATTCTTTAATTCCACTATTGTTTATATATTACTGTGGATTTTCTCTATTTAATGTGTATTTATATGATGTGTATTTTTATCTGTATTTAAAACAGTACTGCTTGATTTAAGAGGGCTCCTAGACTCATAACTTACAATATGAAAAAAAATACAAGTCTTTTGAAAAGTGTAACTAATGAGGTTGGGTACGAGTGAACTTCAACAGTAAATATGAAAATCCTATCTTCTCAAGGACAAAGATTTACAAACTCATACATCATTTTTATTTTTAATGGATTATAAGAAGCAGGGACAAGTCCTCAACAATTTTTTCTGCAACTTTGAAGAGCTGAGGAAGGCTGAATGAATCAGTGAGCGCTGCAGAGGATTTCAAATTAAATGCAAGTACAGAGTATTCTTATATCCATAGAATGAAAATTGTGTGAAGCAATTCATAATTATGTCCCTTAACTCAGTAATACAATTTAGATTTTGATTTTTAAAGCTTATTTTCTCCACAACAGAACTTAAATTTCACCAAAATGTACCATTTCACCCTCCTGCCTGCCAAAGTCCTTAGGACAGAGCCATGTTGTAATAGTTTGCTTTCAAATACATATTCACATTTTATATAAAATACCATAAACCTAAGCTTTGATCCTAAAAATTGTTTGGGGAAAACACTAAATGCACTAACTCAAAATAACATATCATAAATCCAACCACTTTACAAGCTCTAATTTTGGTGAATATGAACTTCATATGCAAGAGAAGGGGGAAAACAAAACAAGTTTTATTCAATTTGTTTTCAAAGATTGAAGTTGAGAGAAAAGCCAAGGGAATTGTTTTGCTATATTTCATGCTCTTCTACTTAAACAAGCAAATCAAAATGATAGAAAAGGAGGAATGCAAAATATTGCAATTACTAAACTCCTGGCAAGCACACAAGGGCTTATGCACCAATCAGAAGAGGGAAATCTGACACATATTTAAACCATTTCTGTCTTTATGGTCTTCATCCTCCCATAAACTCTACAGGTCAGCAGTGTAATATAGGCTTTGATTCAGACACCTCTAAAAATATCAAGTGAAGGCAATTTGAAGTAGGAGTCTAAGATCGAGTACAGAATACCAGAGAGTTCTTTCGCCCACTTCTTTCTTTTAGAGTGATGTAGTGAAATTTCAGCTGTAATTGCAAAGGTTCAAAGGAAGGAAATGTCTGCACTCACTTCAGGGACCTTCTTTCAGCTCCACTTGACAGATGCAGTTGTATTTTTGGGCAGAGCTCAGCAGCAGAGCATCTTGATTGCATGCAGTAACATTTCCCTAAAAGCCTGTTCGTTTAGAGTAGCCCCCACGATGTGCAATGCCATCCATGGTATATTCACTTAGTTTTCAAATGTAACAGTGCTTGCAATAACATTTGCATGAATTTGCATTTCAATGAAGACATGAAAAATACTAGAGCTATTTGTAAAACAACAGATATATTTGTCAACTTGCCATTTTATGACTAAGAAGGCCCATAGAGGGACTGCGATGACTGACAGCTTCCAATAGTTACTTAGAAATTTGCTCAGTTTAGGCCAATTTATGGTCTTCTGCAGTCAATCAAAACTTCCATGAAATCATCTGGACCAATGAAGAGTTTATTTTGCTCCCATTTACCTCAAACCCCACAACTTCTAGTTGTGTCTTTGCACTTACCATAGACTGTTCTCAGCAAGTGGAGCATCGCTGGTTGCTTGTCAGATGCTCTCTGATGGGCACATTAAACATCAATTCTTGTGGCTACAACTCGAGCAGTAAAAGACACATCACTGTCTAGACTGGGACACCACCAGGTGGGTGACAAACTGGCCAAGCTGTTGAGCCCATGCAGTAGTGGTCAATGCATTGTGCTCCACCTGAATGCCCAAAGAAGGCGAAGCACCTTTGGACGCTCTCTGGGGGGCTAAACTGCTCTGTATAATATCTTTGTAAGTGAACAGGAGGAGGAGGCAGAATAAACCCTAATGAAGTTTGTGATCAGTGAGCTGAGACTGAACCAGCAGTGAGCCCTGGCACCAGCACCAGCCAACAGCATCCTAGGCTGTGCCAATAGGGAAGGGATTGCTCTCCTTCACTCAGCACTTCTTAAACAGCTTCTGGTCTACTCTGTCCAGGAGAATTCCAGAATGAGTTCATTGGAAGAAAACAACATGCTTAGGGGGCAGGAGCACTTGCCCTGAGAGAAGAGGCTAATGGACCAGGGCTTGTGTAGCCTGGAGCAGAGATGGCTTGACACGAACCTCACAGCAGCCTTGCAACACCTGCATGGAAGTTACAGAGAAATGGAGCCAAGAATAATGGTGAGTGGAAAAACAAGTTCCTATGCAGAACTGAAACATGTTACCCAGAGACATTCCATAATCCCCTTTCTTGCAGGTTTTACAGACCTTCCTGGCCAAAAACCTCAGAAACCTAGTCTGAACTTGGTGTAGACTGTTTAGAGCAGACGGTTGCGGTAGAGTCAGCATGAGTTCTTTTCTAGCCTTAATGATTTTATGACTCTGTGATGCTACAGAGCTGGATAAATTGTTACAGTGGTAGGTAGATTTTGCTTTGAAAATTAAGCAGCTTAACATCCCTGACTCAACTTATTTCCAACAATGCTGTCAAGTTTTCTTGAGTGAATTACTTGTCTTCCTTTCCCATTACGTGTGCCTTTAATTTAGGTCAAAGAATCCGCTTCTGCTTTTTATCCCAATATTGCTACAATTCATGACAATATAAATTTATTTTATAACATCCTCCCTCCCTTCACTCTGCCTCGCTCCTCCTTTTCTCCTCTCTGTTTTAT
This sequence comes from Grallaria varia, assembly GCA_013396735.1. Taxonomy (NCBI): domain Eukaryota; kingdom Metazoa; phylum Chordata; class Aves; order Passeriformes; family Formicariidae; genus Grallaria; species Grallaria varia. The sequence goes on from VWZG01010829.1 coordinate 359,539, forward strand.
TTTCAGCATTTTCAACTGCTGTGGCATGATCAAGCTCATTCATAAAAACACCTGGATTCTAAATCAGTGTCTATCTCTCATTGTTCAGGGCATGTGTTAGAAATCACTGGAAGTAGCTGAAAGCCTCCTCATTATTTCTACTTTTTAGCTTGCCTTTAGCTTTCACATTTCCTCACAGACCCTCCCACAACTGTGCTTCTAAGATGAAGGAGCAGTTGTCTCTGTGCCAAGGAGAATGGTAAAAAATGATGGTAGTTGTTTTTCCTGACTACTTAAGCGAATATAATCATTTATGAAAATGTCTTCCGTGCAAGCCAGGATTGTGTCTGAATCAATGGCATTTGCATACAATATATTCTTAATAAGATCTTCTCCACGGACGCCCC
>VWZG01010830.1:0-13385 GCA_013396735.1 Grallaria varia
AGGAGAGGAAGAAGATCAGGGCAGAGCTTTCCCTTCCCTCTGCTCCTCCTTTCCCACCCTTCCCAGCTGAGAGGTGAGGTGCGATCCAGGCACTCTGGATTAGGGGTGCTCTGGGCTCTGTCACTGCTCAGACATCCTTGTCCCCCAAAAACCTGTGCCAGGACACCCCCATCCCACTCCTCTGTGTCCTCTATCCCACCTGGAGACACCCTGGGATGCAGGAACCTTCCAACCTCTGTCCTGCCTCGCCAGGTGCTTGGATGTGTTGCTTTTTTTCACCCGCCGGTGTTTTGGGCAGGGTTTATCCTGCCCCTATCCTAGCCCAGGTTTATCCTGCCCTTATCTTAGGCTGGGTTTATCCTGCCCCTAGCCTAGACCAGGTTTATCCTGCCCTTATCTTAGGCTGGGTTTATCCTGCCCCTAGCCTAGACCAGGTTTATCCTGCCCTTATCTTAGGCTGGGTTTATCCTGCCCCTAGCCTAGACCAGGTTTATCCTGCCCTTATCTTAGGCTGGGTTTATCCTGCCCCTATCCTAGACCGGGTTTATCCTGCCCTCAATTTCCATCCCCTGGAGCTCCTGGATGCTGCAGCAGCATCCACAACCCCTCCATGTCTGGACCACACTCGCACTTCCCGAGCTGGATCCGCAGAGATGGTGGGAAGGATCAATCCAGCACCCTGTGCTGCCGGCTCAGCCCTGTTTTCCCTGGACTGCGGGGCTGGAAAAGCCTCAGGTGAGGAGCCAAGAGCAGGATAAGACAGGAAAGCCACCACTTTGCTGTTTGCCCCCACCTGGATCCCACCGGCTCCGGAGCATCCCTGGGATGTGCCGTGCCCTGTGCTGGCTCCCGGCCACAGCCACGGCGCTGCCGGCTCTGCCCCCAACCTGCTTCCCATTATTTGGGAATGTGGCTCCGGCATATGGGCGGCAGATTTTGCCCCAGGGGTGTGAAGGAGGGAGCTGGGGGCAGGGGGTGGGCTGATGTTGATGCTGACATGTGTGTCTTGCTGTGACATGTGTGTCCTGCTGTGACACATATGTCCTGCTCTGACATGTCTGTCATATATGTCCTGCTGTGACAGTGTTCTGCTCTGACATATGTGTCCTACTCCGACACGTGTGTCCTGCTCTGACATGTCTGTCATGCTCTGACATATGTGTCCTGCTGTGACAGTGTCCTGCTCTGACACATCTGTCCTGCTCTGACATGTGTGTCCTGCTCTGACATGTGTGTCTGCAGTGACACATGTGTCCTGCTCTGATACATGTGTGTCTTCCTCTGATATGTGTCCTGCTCTGACACGTGTGTCATCCTCTAACATGCATGTCCTTCTCTGATACATGTGTCCTGCTCTGACACGTGTGTCATGCTCTGACACATGACACGCTCTGACACACGTGCCCTGCTCTGACACGCGTGTCCTGCTCGAGACAGCTCCGCAGAACCCTTTGCAGGCCGGGGCCATCTCTGGGATCCGAAGCATCTCCAACCCTCCCCATCCCTGGGGCTGCACACCCCCCACACACCCCAAAATCTGCTCTGACCCGCCGGGGGAACCCGTGAGGAGTTCTGGAGGGAGCCAGATGGACGTGGAAGGAATATGGGTGGGATTAGTGCTCACCAGCTGCAGCCACGCCGGGAGCTGCCGTTCCGCTCCCAAGGTCCTGCTGTTCCGCTGGAAGCTCAGCTTTCCTTTCCCAGCTTTGTCCTGGGGCACAGGGAAGGTCCCAGCTCCCCTCGGGGGACAGGGAGTTGAGTGAGAAGCATCTCGGTGACAACCGTGGGATTTTCATCTCTGGGGCTTTTTGCCCCCTTTTTCTCAATGCCTGGAGGGGTTACCCGAGACCTGGGCTTGGGGAGAGGTGCAGAGAGGGGGGATTTTTCCCAGTGGCTGGATGTGTGGATCCAGCAGGGATCTGTCCCTGCTCTCCCACCCCAGTGGTTGTCCCCCCTGCCCCCCTGCTCACCCCCCAGCTCAGGGGAGCCCCTCGGAGCTCCTGCAGCAGATGGGACATTAAGCACCGGGCTGTTCTCTCCCTCCCCAGGCACCCATAAAGGAGGGGAAGGAAGTTTTCCAGGGCCTTTTCCCCAGGCCTGCTCTCCAGCCGATGGAAACATCAGGTTCCTTTCCAGATCCTACTGTTCCTTTCCCCACCCCCCGCCCTTCACTCCCCATAAATCAGGTTGTTCTCCCCAGGGACCGGCTGATCCCACACAGCTGATCCCACACATGAAGACCTCCTTGGAAAGCTCCTTCCCTCCCTTTCCTGGCTCCGAGCAGGGATGCAGGGAAGGTGATGGGGATGCTCGTGGCCCCCCCAGCTCCAGGCTCCCTTCCCAGGCAGAAACCCACCAGCCAACACTCCCAGCTCTGCTCCTTTTTCCCTCCCAGCCTCTCTCCCAAGGGAAGATGGGGATTAAGAGAAAGCAGATTAAGCCTAATGGATTGATTGCAATTATTTTCCCCTTGTTTATCTGCAGAACCGTGTGGGAGCCTGAAGAAAGGAAAGGGAATATTATTTCTGGTCCTCATTATGGCTCCTGCTGGAGAGCAACGCAGGGCAACCAAAAATAAAACCAGCTACGGCTGAGCCTCCAATTTCAGGGCCTGAGAGACTGGGATGTGTAAATACTGTGTGTAAATGCTGTGAGTAAATACTGTGACTAAATGCCTGTGTGTAAATGCTGGGTGTAAATACTGTGCGTAAATACGTGTGTGTAGATGCTGTGTGTTAATACTAGTGTGTGTAAATACTATGTGTAAATGCTGGGTGTAAATATCTGTGCATGTCAATAAGGTGTGTAAATGCTGTGTGTGAATACCTGTGTGTGTAAATGCTGTGTGTAAATATCTGTGCATGTAAATAAGGTGTGTAAATGGTGTGTATAAATACCTGTGTGTAAAAGCTGTGTGTAAATATCCGTGTGTGTAAATACTGTGTATAAATATCTGTGTGTGTAAATACCATGTGTAAGTGCTTGTGTGTAAATACTGTGTAATTACCTGTGTGTGTAAATGCTGTGTGTGTAAATATTGTGTGTAAATACNTGTGTAAATATCTGTGCATGTAAATAAGGTGTGTGAATGGTGTGTATAAATACCTGTGTGTAAATGCTGTGTGTAAATATCCGTGTGTGTAAATACTGTGTATAAATATCTGTGTGTGTAAATACCATGTGTAAGTGCTTGTGTGTAAATACTGTGTAATTACCTGTGTGTGTAAATGCTGTGTGTGTAAATATTGTGTGTAAATACCTGTGTGTGTAAATACTGTGTGTGTAAATACCTGTGTGTGTAAATATTGTGTGTAAAGACTGTGTGTGTAAATACCTGTGTGTGTAAATACTGTGTGTAAATACCTGTGTGTGTAAATACCTGTGTGTGTAAATACTGTGTGTGTAAATACCTGTGTGTGTAAATACCTGTGTGTGTAAATACCTGTGTGTGTAAATACTGTGTGTGTAAATACCTGTGTGTGTAGATACTGTGTGTAAATGCTGTGTGTAAACACTCCTGTGTGCAAACCCACACCAACCCTGTGCAGAGCAGCTCCAACACCAGCCCTGGACATTCCCAACTTTCCTCATCCCCGTGTCCCACAGAAGCACTTTGGGATAAGAAACAACCTCTCGTTTTGGGGAGTTTCCTCCAAATTTGCCATGTGAGTATTAAACATCAGAAATTCCCGCTGTATCCCTCGTCCTGCCCAGAGCTGAGCCCTCCAGGCCCTTCCTGAACATGGTGTGGAAACTTATTCCCACTTCAATAAATCTTCCTGGCTCTGGGAATTGTGTAGGATCCCAGGAGGCCGATCCTGCACTTTGGGGCAGCGTCACTAATGGGGCAAAAAGAGGTAAAAATATTGCAAAATTTTAGATTTGAGCCCTTTAACGCTCTTTGACAGCAGCAGAAAGAGACTCAGAGGGGCAAGAGGAGGAAGATGCCCCCTTTTTTTCCCCACGTCTTTCCTGGTGGGGATGCTCCGGGTGCTGCCGTGCAAAGCTGGATAAGCCACTCCACGAGTTCCTCCAAAATCCTCCTGCCCCAGACGAGATCAAACTTGACATTCCCGCTGCTTAAAACGCTGAAACAGGAGGATGAGGAAGAAAGAAGGAACAAAAGCCCACCGGGAAGGAAGGCTTGGAGGGCGTCTTTCCCATCATGGAATGGCAGGATTTTGGGAGAGGAGGAAGAACGGAGTGACACACGAGCGCAGCGATGCTCTTTATTGGCATCTGACGGATACACAAGGACACCTCCCCCCCTTCCCCGTGCATCACCCCCCACCTCATGCTGCCCAAACCCACCCCCAGACCCCCATCCCCAAAATCCTTCTACAGCGGCTACTTCTTCACTGGAAAACTTCCTAATAAACCAGTGCTGGGAGCACGGAGGGGCGAGCGGAGGGACACGAGGGCTTTGCATGACAGAAACGTTAGAAAAAGGACACAGAACGTACCGACGAGTGCTACCTTTGGCTTGGGTTTCCCTCCTGGTTGGTTGGTTTGTTTTTAGCTTTATTTTGATTTATTTCCTGCGAGCAGGGATTTGAGGCACAACCCCCCCACCCCTCCCACCCCGGGCTTCTCTTTGGACGCTGAGTTTGTCTCCATTCCCTCGGCCCTGAGGAAATCCCTTTACTATGGCAATTAAAACCTGAGACCATGGCAATATTGTCCTGAAGGAAAGCGATTCCCAGCTGGAGAGGCACGGCCAGGTTGGTTTGTCGGGATGAACTGGAGCTGTTCATTCTGCTTTTGAGTCGGGCACTCCGTTCCAGTCGCCCTTAGTTTATATTGGAGCGGCTTTTCCGAAATAAAAGGGCTTGATGGAAACAACCTGATGGTGACCAAGGATGAAATTCCTCCCAGAGCATCCCTGTGGGTGGCCAAGGGGTTGCAAGCCAGACTCAACCACTGCAAGAGGGATTGCCAGTTTGAGGTGGTTTCCTTGGATTCGAGTCATCGGAGAAGTATGGGATGGGATGGGATGGGATGGGATGGGATGGGATGGGATGGGATGGGATGGGATGGAGAGGTCTGGGATGGGATGGGATGGGATGGGATAGGATAGGATGGGATGGGAGAGGTCTGGGACGGGATGGGAGAGGTCTGGGATGGGATGGGATGGGAGAAGTCTGGGATGGGACGGGAGAAGTCTGGTATGGGATGGGAGAGGTCTGGGATGGGATGGGAGACTCACAGCCCTACCAGGACTGTTTCCAACCATGGATGTGGTGAAGCATCATAGGGGCTGTTCCTCCAGAGGGATCTTTGCTCTTTTGCTGCACAAGTGTTGGATATCCCATCCTGGAGATCCATATTCATCTTCTGAAAAACTCCCAAAGGCTTTTGAAGGACCTGGGTGCTTGAATCCTCATCATGCAGATCCCAATCCTTCAGGAGACCCCAAGTTCTCCCTCCCGATGCCGCAGCTCCACCGGGAACAGCCGAATCCTTGCACATTCCCACCCTCTGCGGGGATTTCTTGGGATGTGCACATTTTCCTGCCTCTCCCGTTGAGTCTTTAAGGCCAGAAAGGAGGTGGGACCAAAGGTTTGGGCTGGGAATGCTCCACTTGCAGGTGGAAAGGCCGTGAGGAAGAGCGGGGCGGGAGCCCCCGTGTCACACATAAGAGTAAAACAACACAGGATTATGTACAAGTCTCGCTTGTCTCCTTTGGGAGGGGAGGAAAATCCCCTTCCACCTTCAGGAAAGAGTTTCTGGATGAATCCAGAGGTGAAGGAGGAGCCGTGCCTGGCACTGGGGCTCACCTGGCAAGTCCTCCCTCCGCAGGAACCTGGTGATGCTCCGGGTGAGCAGGAGGTCAAAGCCATGGCTGCGTTGGGAGCGTTGTCCCAGGACCTCGGTGGCAGCTCATGGTGGGGGACAAGGTGTCCTCCAGCACCCCCAGGAAGGCGCTGAGGGCTGATATGCCAAGAAAAATGCCCTTCTAGCTCTGGAGACGTGGAGGTGGGGAGTGATGGCCCTCCCCCCAGGGGTCCTGGTGTCGCAGGGCGTGCCGAGGGTGGGCAGCACCCACTGCCCTCCCCGGGAGAGGGGAAGGACCCCCAGGGGCAGTTCTGAGCCCCCCTTCACAGTGCTGGAGGAGAAGGAGCCCTTATGAGCACGGGGTTGGGACCACCAGCCCCAACTGGGTCTCTGGGCCAAGAGGGACAGTGCAATGGCCACAGGGTGGCTTTGCCCCCACTCGGGGGCATCAGGGTGGGGAAGGATGAGCAGAGCCCTTTTGTCGTGTCCCTGCTGTGGGCAGGCACTTTTTCAGCCCTTTTAGACCTTCAGTGTCCTTCATGGAGTTTGCCAACAGGACCTTCATTGTCCCCCAAGGAGCTTGTCCACGGGACCTTCAGTGTCCCCATGGGGTCTGTCCATGGAATCTTCAGCATCCCTCATGGAGTTTGTCCACGGGACCTTCACTGTCCCCATGGAATTTGTTGATGGGACCTTCACTGTCCCCATGGGGTCTGTCCATGGGACCTTCGGCATCCCTCATGGAGTTTGTCCATAGGATCTTCAGTGTTTCTCATGGAGTTTGTCCATGGGACCTTCAGCATCCCCATGGAGTTTGTCCATGGGATCTTCAGTGTCCCCATGGAGTTGGTCCACCAGACCTTCAGTGTCCCCCATGGGGTTTATCCGCAGGACCTTCAGTATCCCCCATGGAGTTTGTCCAGGGGACCTTCAGCATCCCCTCCAGCCCCCACGGAGCTCCACCCCAACACCAGGTCCTCATTGCTTGGGTGGTCCCCACTGCTCCTCACACTGGCAGCCCACATGGAGCCCCCCAAATGTCACAGTGTAGCTCGGGCTGCTGGAAGCCACATCCCCTTCTCCCCACCCCAGCCACCTGCTGTAGGACCAGATCCCAAATCCTGGAATCGGGTTGTCTCCAGGCCTGCCCTTCTCCTGCATCTCGGGGGAAGCAACTGGATTGCAGGACGTTGGAGAGCAGAGGGAATAGAGGTTGGACCAAGGAGGAAGAGGAGAACTGGAACCCCGAGGAGAAGGGGCTGGGAGGGAAGAGAGGAGGGGGCAGAGAGCACGGTGCCCTGTCCTGTGTCCATCTGTCCATCCGGCCAGTCTGTCGGGATGCCCTGGCAGCAGACGGGCCACGGGCACCGAGAGGGGCTGAGCGCCCACCCCACCCAGCCCTTCAGGGGCTGCCGGGCGTGGGTGGCACTGGGAGCGGGCGATACCCAAACTGGGAGCCCAGGGCATAGAGGGCTGCGAGCTGGGGGGGCCCGGGGAGACCCCGCATCCTCCCCACCCTCCTCCCGGGGGCTCGGGGGGCCGGGGAGGGGAGAGGCGAGAGCGGGGCGGGCGGAGGGGACCCCGCGGGGCCGCCCCGGGCCACCCTTCAGACGGGCGAGGTGGCCGTGGACTCGCTGCCCAGGCTCTCGGCGATGTCCCCGCGCTGGATCTTGCGCAGGGCGGCGAGCAGGGCATCCAGGGTGGCACATTCCTTGGAGGACCAGTGGGCCAGGAGAGCCCGGGCGGGCGATTCCTCCCTCGTGAAGGAGTCTATGAGGTCCTCCTTGTAGCCCAGCTCCCCGGCCAGCTGCCTCCACGTCTCCTCGGCAGAGCTGCCCAGCAGCTTCTCCACCTCCTCCTGCTTGCTGGCAGGTAGGTTGGTGTAGAGGTTCCCGTCTCCCTTGGGCACTGGGGAGGATGAAGAGGTGTTAAGGCAATTCCAGGGTGCCCTTTCTCACCCCAGGGTGTCCTTGCCCACCCCAGAGTGTCCTTACCCATCCCAGGGTGCCCTCGCCCACCCCAGAGTGTTCTTGCCCCTCCCAGGGTGTCCTTGCCCCTCCCAGGGTGCCCTTGTCCATTCCAGGGTGCCCTTGTCCACCCCAGAGTGTCCTCGCCCACCCCAGAGCGTCCTTGCCCATCCCAGGGTGCCCTTGTCCATTCCAGGGTGCCCTTGCCCACCCCAGAGTGTCCTTGCCTCTCCCAGGGTGTCCTTGCCCACTCCAAAACGCCCTTTCCCGCCCCAGTGTCCTTGCCCACCCCAAAGTGCCCTTGCCCACCCCTGCCCTGCACTTCAAGTTCTTTTAAACAAAAAGAATATTCTAATGAAGGAAAACTTTCCAAGGGTGATTGGACTGACTGATTTTTGTCCAACCCTCTGAAAAAATACCATTATTTCCCATAAACTTGCAAACGACTCACGCGTGCTCGGCTTAAAACATTATGAAGCCCCATAAACTGTTACAGGCCTATCCATGTGCTTAAAGTTAAGCTCAGCCATTTACGACTGGGAAAATGTAGGAAAAAGACCAAACTCCTTTTTTGTTCCCTGAATTCAGGTTATTGGTGGAATAGTTGCCTGTGTATTAGAACGTTAGAGTTTAACTTCATTTTTCATGGATCTTCAACAGCCTTATTTATTTTTTGAGTGGGATAGAGGGTTTTTCCTCCTCCTTTCTCTCTCCACGTCCTATCGTTCCTCTCTTCTCCACCCTTCCTTTCTCCCTCCTTTCCCTTTCAGACAAGAAGCGAAACCGACGGCGCTTCTGAATCCCTGCTAATTTAAACTCAAAAACCCTCCCGTACACAGGATTTTAAAGGACCCCTCCATGGACAGAGAGCCAAAGGGAAGGTGGGACGCCCACCCTTGGGCCCCTGAGCCCACCCTACCTGGCCCTTGGGTGCCCTGGCCGGGGGGCTGCTGGTCGTGCAGGCTCTGGCTGTCCACGGAGATGCCGCTGTCGCTGTGCAGCTTCTCCCCCTCCGGCGAGGGCGTCTGGTTCACCGGGCGGTTGTTGGCCCCTTGCTTGTTCTGCTTGCAGTTGTTCCACCTGGAGGGAGAGCAGAGGGGAGTTTTCCACCTGCGGAGGGACCCGGATGGGCTGGATGGATGAGATGAGCCCAAAGGTGTGAGATGTTCAACAAGGCCAAGTGGCGGGCGCTGTGCTTTGGGCACGACAAACCCCTGCAGCCCCATGGAGAGGTTGGAGAGAAAGGGACCCAAGTGTGCCCAGGTGGGCGAGAAGGCCGATGGCATCGTGGCTTGGATCAGGAATAACGTGGGCACAGGAGCAGGGAAGTGATTCTGCCCCTGGACTGGGCACTGGTGAGGGCACACCTGGAGTGCCGTGCCCAGTGCTGGCCCCTCCGTTGAGGAGGGATGTTGAGGGGCTGGAGCGTGTCCAGGGAAGGGCAACGAGGCTGGGGAAGGGTCTGGAGCACAAGCTGAGGGAGCTGGGGGGGCTCAACCTGGAGAGGAGGAGGCTCAGGGGGACCTTCTGGCTCTGCAGAAGTCCCTGAGAGGAGGGGGGAGCCAGGTGAGGATCAGGCTCTGCCCCCAGGGAACCAGCAGCAGGACAGGAGGGCACAGGCTTCAGCTGTACCAGGGGGGTTTAGGCTGGACATCGGGAAGAAATTCTTTACAGAGAGAGGGATCAGACATTGGAATGGGCTGCCCAGGGAGGTGCTGGAGTTGCTGTCCCTTGGAGGGGTTTAAGGAGAGACTGGATGTGGCCCTGAGTGCCATGGGCTGGGTGACAAGGTGGTGTTGGGTCCAAGGTTGGACTCGATGATCTCAGAGGTCTGTTCCAACCTCAGTGGTTCTGTGACATCCCCCATTCTGGGGTCAGCTCTGGTGTTTTGTCTCACTTTCCTGGGGGAAGCGTTTCTCCTGCAGCCTCTGGCTCAACCGGTTTAAATCAGCATTTCCAGGCACTGAATGGACACTGAGATCCTGAGCTTTCCAAGTCATTAAGGTTGGAAAAGACCTCCGAGATCGCTGAGTCCAGCCTTCAACCGGATCCCACTGTGCTCACTAAACCACGTGCCCCCAGTGCTTGGACTTGGAACCACTGCTTGGGCTCGGAACCACTTCCATGGGGAAAGTCCCTTTGCAAGGGACCGGGGCAGGATCCCGTCCCTTCCACACGGATCTGCTGCCAAAATCCACTGTGGGGGTGTCTCCATCCCGGGATGCCCCCGGAGCCAGCCCCGGCGTGCCCATGGCCAGGTGCAAACGCAGCGCCCCAGGGCTGAGGTGCTGAGCGGGAGCAGCTCCGACAGGCACCAGGGCGGGCACGGGCAGGGATGGGGGGCAGGGAGGGCACCCTCCAACCCCACCCTGCACCCCCACCCTGCTGCCATCTCCCTCTTCCCTCCCTCACGTGTTTTTGTGAATCCACCCAGCCCGCTGCCCTCCCTCGTGGGCGGCAGCTCTGGCCATGGGGCATCCCAAAGTGGGCACACGCTGCCCGTTTGCCACCCCCCAGATGCCCTCCAGGCCGTGCCCCTCCACCTTTTGAAGGCGATGTAGGCCACCAGCCCCACCACCACGGCGGCCAGGATGGAGCAGTAGACGGGGATGAGGTTGTCGGCGGTGCCGCGGCTGACGACGGGCTGGGAGCTGCCCATGACGGTGGTGCCCGTGTCTGCCAGGGTGCTGGGCAGCCCCTCTGTGCTCAAGGGCTCCCTGGTGACGGGCTCGGGGCTCTCAGAGCCCACCAGGGACGGGGCGTGGGTTGTCCAGCGAGGGTGGAGACCTGGTGGGAGGGAGGGGGAGAGAAATGAGGGCAGGGACAACGTCTGCGGGGATGTCCTCCCAGAGGCTCTGGGGCTCGTGCAGTGACACCTCTGACCCATCTTCTGACCCTCAGGCTTGTCCCTGCTCCTTCCCAGGACAAGCCAAAGCTGTCCCCTGCCCTGGTGGCACCTGGAGACGGCTGGACGTGGCCATGGCTTTGCCAGCTCTTTCCCAGCCCTGCAGCACTTCCCAGCATGGGCATGGCACGGACCGAGCCCCAAGCTCCCACTGCCGCTCCCAAAATCCAGGGGAGCATTCCCAGCTGCCCCCCCATCCATGGACATCTGCACCAGGACCCCACAGAGCCGGGCTCATCCTCCCCTGGCAGCACCAGAAACTGGATTTGCTCCTCTCCCGGTCCCTGCCAGCCCCGTTTGGGAGTGATCCCATTCCTGGCTGTGTCCCATGGAGAGTGGATCCGTCCTGTCTTGCCTGGGGAAACCCTCTCACCCGTGGGTGCCCCATCCCCTCCCCTGGGTGCCATCAGTGCCAGGGGCCTGTCCTGTGCCCACTGGCAGCGAGTCCTGTGGGGCTGTGCCAGGTCTGCCAGCCCCGTGAGGATGGAGCTGGAATCTCACCCCATCCTGGAGCCAGGATGTGGCTGGAATCACGGCAGGGAGCTGGCATTTGGCCCTGCCAACCCCCTGCCATGCCTGCCAGCCTGGCAGGAATGGAGCCACAGTGTGGAGCTGGAATCCTGCGCTGCCAAGGCCACTGTCCCACTACGGGTGGCACTGGTGTCACAGCTGGGAGTTGGCATCCTCCTCTGCCATGGCCACTGTCCCACTGAGTGTGGCACTGGTGTCACAAGCTGGAGCTGGCATTTTGTCCTGCCAGCCTCCTGCCACGGCCACTGTCCCAGCAAGGATGGAGAGGGCGTCGCAGCAGGGAGCTGGCACCTCACTCTGCCAGCCCTCCCACCACGGCCACTGTCCCATCAAGGATGCCACTGGTGCCACAGCAGGGAGCTGGTATCCTGCCCTGCCATGGCCACTGTCTCAGTGAGGATGGCATTGGTGCCACAGCAGGGACCTGGCACCTTACCCTGCCGGCCTCCTGCCATAGCCAGTGTCCCAGTGAGGATGGCACTGGTGCAAGGATGGAGAGGGTGTCACAGCAGAGAGCTGGCATCCTGCCCTGCCATGGCCACTGTCCCAGTGATGACGGCTGTGGTGCCACAACGAGGACCTGTCATCCTGCCCTGCCGTCCCCCCGCCAGACCCCGCTGCCCTCCAGGAGCGCCGCTCGGGTGCCCCTCGGGGCCGTTTCCGGAGGGGGCCCCGTGCCCGGATAACAAAGCTGGCCCTGTGCTCCTTGACTTGTGGCTCCATTTACTCGACCCCTCCCGGGGCGCAGCGCCGGCCGCCCTCGTGCTGTGAGCCAGCAACGCTGGGGACAAAGCTCTTTTCTCCCCAGCTGGGCTTGGGTCAGGGAATCAGGCTGCTCCTGCCAGGGAATCAGGCTGCTCCTGCCAGGGAATCACGCTGCTGCTGCCAAGGAGCCGCTGGCATTCCCAGCTGGAGCAGCCCTGATGCACTTTGGGAGGGTCTGTGTGGCACAGGGCTGTGGGCTGGCACAGAGGGCTCTGCTGCTGGTGGATGGTGCCAACCCCTTCCCCGGGCACTGAACCCTCCTGGACTGCGGGGTTGGATGTTCCCGGGCTCTCCAGGGTGATTAATTCCCATCGGGAAGCCCTCGGTGCTGAGTTCCCTCCTGGTGAAGGCTCGGGCGGTGGCGAGCACGGCACCTGAGGCTGGTGAAACTCCCGGCTCCACTCACTGCTCCTGGGCACCAAAAGCCCCCCTGGATCCACGGCAACATCCCGCTGGGAGCTCAGATGAGGAAAAACCCTGGGAAGGGCCAAACAGACCCTGGGGTGTTGTTCTGTGAGGAAGACGGGGGCACACAGCAAGGGATGCCTCGGTGGGACGCCACGATGCCCGAGGGATGGGGGTCTCAGCTGCACATTGGGGGTCCCCTTGGGTGGGCCAGAGCCACTCCCCACCTCCCTGCAGAGGGAAAACTGAGGCAGGGAACGCTCCGAGGGACCCGGTGACCCCCCACTCCATCAGGGCTTCCCCAGAACGGGCAGCGCTACCTCTGCATTCCGCGTCCGCCACGGCCGTGCACTCCTTCACCAGCACCTCGTTGTCCTCGCAGGTGGTGCAGGGCAGGCAGGGATCCACGAAGTTGGCCTCGTTGGAGAAGGTGCCCTCGGGGCACTCCTCGCACACCGTGTCCTGCGTGTCCTTGCAGGGGAACATGAGCCCGAAGCCCACCTCGCAGACGCGGCACTCGCGGCAGCTCCCGCTGGCCTCGTCCTGGAAGTAGCCGTAGGCACAGCGGCACACGGCGTCGTCCGACTCCACGCAGGGCGCCAGCATGCTCTGCAGCCCCACGCACTGCGTGCAGGCCTTGCACGGCTCCGTGGCGCTCACCGTGTCCGAGTAGGTGACACCTGTCAGGGGGACGTGGCCTGAGTGGCGTGTCCCCCCCCGTGGGCGCTTCGCTGCCCGGCGCCCGGCTGGGCTCACGCCCCCATGTCCCCTCTCACCCCTCACCTCTGCAGCCCCCCCAACACCTCTGAGCATCCCCCAGACTCCAATTCCCACTGACATCTTCACCACTCCTGCTGTGGTTCCCAACTCCCTGGGCTGGGCTGGATGCTGCCCTCGGTGTGCCCATCCCAGTGCCCAGTGCCCACGTCTCCAGACAAATTCCCTGCCCCCAGCCGGAGCTCCAGCCCTGTTTTTGTTCCCCCTGATGGTCCTCATCCCTGTTTTTCACCTCTTGATGGTCCCCATCCCTGTTTTGT
>VWZG01010830.1:22108-41862 GCA_013396735.1 Grallaria varia
TGGTCTTCTTCTGCCGCAACAACGGCTACGCCATCTCCACGCCCACCTCGGAGCAGTACCGCGGCGACGGCATCGGTGTGCCGGATGGGATGGGATGGGGATGGGGATGGGATGGGATGGGATGGGGATAAGGGATGGGGATGGGATGGGATGGGGATGGGCTGGAATGGAATGGGATGGAGATTGGATGGGATGCTCCAGCTGGAGGTGAGCCCAGTGACAAGCCTGGATCTGAGCTGCCCCCGAGCCTCACAGACGGGCTCTGCCTTTCTTGGCATAGCACCCTGTCTAAGAAAGGCCAAACCCCTGGCTCGGAGCAAACCCCGAAGTTTGGGCAGCTGAGGAAGCCACGTCTGAGCTCTGCGGGTCCGGCCAGGGCAGGGCTGGCTCTGCCTCTTCCCCCGCCACACGGCGCAGGTAAAGAGCGACAAACGCGGGGTGCCCGTGGTTTGGGTGGGCTCGGGGCTGCGGGCACAGCTGTGGGGGCACCTCTGGACCTGCGTGGGTGGGGGATCAGGGGGTCCCCCCCGGGCACACCCCCGGCTCGGCAGGCGTGATGCTGGGGGGCAGAACCAGCCCCCTGGGACAGAACCAGCCCCCCCGGCATAGAATCAGACCCCTGGGGCAGAACCAGCTCCCTGGGGCAGAACCAGCCCCCTGGGGCAGATCCAGCCCCCCCCCGGCATAGAATCAGACCCCCAGAGCAAAGGGGGTGCGATGGTTGAGCTCAGCCCCGCCCCAGAAAAGTGGCCGTGGACATTTGGGGGTCGCCAAAGCCCGTCCCTGCTGAGGCAGACGGGGCGGGCTGCGAGGTGGGAGATTCCCTGCGGGAAAATCCTTTGAATCTATATGGCTGGGACAGCTCTTGCCTTTCCTGCTCCGAGCATCCCGAGGGAAGGAGACCGTCCGGCACGGAGCTGCCAGCCCCTCTCTCCTTCCCGGTCTCCACGTGAAGCCGCCAAAGCTCCGGCTTTAATATCCTGCCCGAGGGGTGTCCGGCTGCCTAACGAAGCCCCCGGGACCCCCGTCAAACCCTGCCCCAATAAAAGCCCTGTTTGTGCCCCAGGCTGGGGATGCAGCTCCCCGTGCCCACCCGGCTGCCCCACTGCGGGCATTCTCCCCTCTCCAGCCCCCTCCGTGCCCTGAAAGCCGAGGCTGTGCCCAGCTCAGGGCTCTGAAAGGAGGCAAGGGGTCTCAGCCTCTGCTCTGGGAGAGTTTGGAGCTGGGAAAGTCCAGGAGAGGTTTGGTGGACGTGGGGATGGGAGGAGATGAAGGCACGGGGGGCGCGGGTGGCTTCGCCCTCTCTCCCCTGTTGGCCGAGGGTAAAAGGGCTGGCAGCGCTCTGTGCAGCGGGGTCAGAGGGGCTGTGAGACCCCCATCACCACCCACCTCCCCGCGCCCACACCCTCCACATCCCAAGAACTCCGCCTGGCACCCCCGCTACCTCCGGGACCCTCCAGCTCCACACCCGGGAGGGGGGGACCCTGCGCCTGCCTGCCTCCCCATCCCGCTGCATGCGAGACCCCCGGGACCCCCTAAAAACCCCTGTGAGGTGCCTTCGGGACCCTCCATCCCGTCCTCGTCTGATGCCTCCGGGACTCTCCATCCCGGTACCCTCGGGACCCTCCATCCCTACCCCGGCTGATGCCTCCGGGACTCTCCATCCCGATACCCCCGGGACTCTCCATCCCTACCCCGGCTGATGCCTCCGGGACTCTCCATCCCAACCCCCGGTTGGTGCCACCGGGACCCTCCATCCCGGTACCACCGGGACCCTCCATCCCACCCCCGGTTGGTGCCAGCGGGACTTTCCATCCCACCCCCGGTTGGTGCCACCGGGACTTTCCATCCCACCCCCGGCTGCTGCCACCGGAACCCTCCACCCCGGTACCCCCGGGGACCCTCCGTGCCACCCCCGCCGGGTGTCTCTCTCCGGGGTCTCTGGGCGCTCCCCCCGGGATGCTGCTCCCCGCACTCACCGCCGGCAGCAGGAGCAGCAGCAGCGGCAGGAGCCCTGCCATGGTGGTGGCGGGGCCGGTGACCCCCAAAAATGAGCCGGTGCGGGACCGGTGACCCCCAAAAGGAGCCGGTGCGGGGCCGGTGACCCCCAAAAGAGCCGATGCGCGGTCGGGCTGCCCCTGCCCTCCCTCTGCCGCCCGCCGCCTCGGCGGCAGCCAGAAAAGGGCTGCAAGTCCCTCCTCCTCCTCCTCCTCCTCCTCTCCGCCCCCGGAGCATCACGGCGAGCGCCCGAGCCCGCACCCTCCTCTGCCGGCACACAAAGCCCCGGCACCCCCGGCCCGAGTGTCCCCCCGGCCCCCACCAGCCGCCCACAAAGCGCTTTTGGGGGGCGCTGGGGGTTATTCCCCTCCGTCAATCCGGCTCCCTTCACGCTCCCCTGCCCTCTGTCCCTCCGTCCGTGTCGCCGTTCCCTCCAACGCCCACGTCCCTCTGTCTGTCCCTGTCCACCGCAGCGCTCCCCCGGCCACCGTCCCCGGGGTGGGGACATTAATGGTGCTGCAGCCCCAGGGATGGGGTGACCGGAATTCCTCCGGGTGCCGGGACAACAAACACCATCCCTCGGGCTCCTGGATTGGTGACATCCCCAGGACTCGGATCTCCGAGGTCAATCCCAGCCATCCAGGTGACACAGGGAAGCCCCCAGTGGGGACCACACCGTCCAAGGTTCCTTGTTGTAAGTCAATGCTTGGCAGCCAAAAAAATCCATGTTGTTGTTCCTAAAAAACCTCCCTGTGCATCGCTCTCCTTTGTCCTGGAGCTCCCAGATTCCCACAGGATGGCTCTGCCCGGTGTCCTGCCATCCCAGATCCCTGAAGCTCCCTGTCCCTCGTGTCCCTTGTCCCACCTCGATGTGTCAGCACCACAAATGCTCTTTGTGGCGCTCACTGGAACAATGAAATGGGTTTACTGGTGGCACTGGGAAAAGAAGGTGGCTGGGAAAGGCCCTGTCACTGCCCCCAGCATGGATCCCATGGCCAGGACAGAGGAGAGACTCCTTCCCTTCCAACTTTATCCATGGATTTGGCCTCATGTCCTCCTAACATGGGCATTCCCTCACCCCTGCAGGCTCTGCAGGTGCTTTTGGGGCTCTCCATAGCCACGCTCAGATCCAGCCATTCCCACCCTTCCCAGCCTCCCGAGAGCCCCACGGGATCATCCCTTGGGTCACATCTCCCTGTCCAGGCAGCAAAAGCACCCGGAGCTGATCCCAGCTCAGCCGGATTTCCTCTGGAAAAGCGAATCCCTGACTCCCCGAGGTGCCTGAGGTCCCGCTCCCGTCACTCCGTCAGGGAAAGGCTTTAAGGAATTCCCTCTCCATGGGGTTAAGCCAAAGCCAAAGCTGCCGTTTTGTTCTCCGGCACGGACACGCAGGAGCACATGTGGGAGCCACATGGAGAAGGCATTCCCAGCCCAAAGAAAAGCCACGCTGGGGCCAGGTGGGCATGGGGAGGGATGTGCCAGGGGGCCCGTGGGGTCGGGATGCCCACCCAGGGGGTGGATGGACAGTGACAAGCTGGGCATCCCACGCTCTTTTTGATGCATGGATGAGCTGGAATGAGACGGAGCTGCTGCGGACACATGGCAGGGCTGGCACAGCCCGAGGATCCTGCAATTAATTTGTCACAGCGAGGGGCAAATCCAGCTGCTTTCCTCGGCCACTTGGATAAATCCCTCCTCCTCCTCGTCCTCCTCCTCCCTGCAGAATTTCAGGCTGTGCTCTCCCACCATGGGATGTCCTTTCTGGGGACACCAGGACCGAGGGAAGCACCCCCAGAGCCTCGGCTGCTGCCACCACAGGGACTGCCCAGCAGCCCGATGCCAGCGTGGGAATCAGCCCTGGAAAAACCCAGTGCCGGAGCCGTAAAGCCAAGCCGGTGGCCCAGCTGGGCTCCATGTGCTCCATGGGCCGGGAGCCAGCCAAGGTAAGTGGAAACTTCTGCTCCCACCCCACCCCACCCCACCCCACCCCTCGGTGGCTCCTTTGGTGCACTCAGAGCTTCCCGTTAAATCACACACGCACACGCGTTATTTTCCCTGTCCCAAAGAGGTCGTGGCCCTTCCCTGGCTCCATGAAGTGACAAAGAGCCTCTTAAAAATCTGCAGTCACCTCTTGGAATTAAAACCAAAGGCTCTGGAGGGTTTGGGTTTTTTTTTTGCTGGGGGAGCATCCTTCGGGCTGCCGGCGGGAGACGGAATTCTCGGAGCGTTGCAGCTCCCTGGATCACCCTAAAATGACATCCACCTGCCCTTGGCTCTGCAGGGAGGCTGATCACACACCCAGGGAGGCCGATCACACACCCAGGGAGGCCGATCACACACCCAGGGAGGCTCGTGGCCATCAAGGGTGCCCAAAATTGGGCCTCGGAGGTGCTGCCAGTGCCTCCGTGCCAGGGTGGGACGATGCCACAGGCACGATGCCACAGGGTTTGCCATGCTGAGAGCGGGGCATGGGGTGGGTTTGTGCTTGCAAAGCCAAAAAGAGCTCCCATCAATGTTTTTTGTTGGCTCCCAACCTCCCTTCAGGCTGAGGGGGTCGTGCATGGGGGGTTTTCCATGCTGGAAGGGTCCAGGGTGCCCCAGGAGAGAGCCAGTTGGGCATCAAAAAGGGCAGGTTTAATTAGCCAAATCCCAATTACAGCCTGCTGAAATCCTGCACTGAGTCCCTCTCAAGAGCAGTGCCCTCACCCTCTCGTTATCTTCCTTGAGGCTCATCCAGGTCTTCCCACAGCCACTTCCAGAGGTGTCCAAGCAAACCCTTCTCCCACCACCCTCCAAGGGCTCCTCAGGAAAAGAGCACGAGTTAAACACTCAGCGCCAGCTCCTGCCTTCCAACTTTTTTATTGCTTTTACTAAAAAGCAGAGGTAATTACCTTCCCGACAGAGCCAGGACCACAGTAATGGTAAGTTATAAATAACGATGAATAAATAATACACGGTGGGAAATCATCCTCCTGCTGTTCACAGCCAGGGCTGGGAGGACAAAGAAAGGGCTGCGAGGAGGAGGCTGAGGGGACAGAAAGGGACGTGGGCTGGGACAATGTTGGGGGCAGGGGATGGGTGCTGGTCCCCCTCTGCTCCAGGGGAAGGGTGGGGGACCCTGCAGTGCTGGAGAAAATCCCTTTTGAGCAGGAAAGGGTGGAAATTTGGGGTGGAAATTGGGCTCTGCTGACTTCAGCTCCCTTCACTGGGAGCCATCAGAGCATTCAATGGACTCTGTGAGCATTCAATCTCTGTGGGATGGAGAGGAGTTTGTGGCAAGAAGGTACATTTTGGATAATCCATTATCGTTTTCTCAATCAAAAGGAAAAGAGGGAAAATCATATTGTTTGAACTCCCCAGGCCAGTTTTGCTGAGAAATCTGCCCCTTTGGGCCACTTGGCAAGAGCCGAGCCCATGTCTAGGAGGAGCAGGAAGTGCTCCCATGGCCCTCAATCCTCTGATTCTCCTGGAAATCCGTGGGATTTAGGCATTTAAAAGCTTCCTTAAAAGTTCCCCGCTCCTGTCCTCTCTTCAGTGGCCATGCCAGCTCCAAAACCCATTTGTTCCCTGGGATGGAAGGATGGAGAGCAGCTCCTTTTGTTCCCTGGGATGGAGGGATGGGAAGAGCAGCTCCTTTTGGAATGACAGTTCAGGAATTGCTGACCGTCCTCCCCAACTGGAGTGTAATAAACACCGAGTGGCTCCAGGCTCGGAGGAGTTTTACCATTCTGGGAAAACTCTTCCCTGGATTTAGGCAGCTGGGGAGGGGCTGTCCGGACCAACTCCCACTTTTCCCTTCCTCGAGCCTTGTGCCCGCTCGTCCTGCCTGTGCCTTGGATGCAGCCTGAGGGAAACGGGGAGTGCTCTGAAAAATCAGCGCCCGTGCTCTGCGGGGCGTTATTCCCACCTGGATGGGCTCAGTTATTCCCACCTGGATGGGCTCAGTTATTCCCACCTGGATGGGGCTCAGTTATTCCCACCTGGATGGGGCCCAGTTATTCCCACCTGGATGGGGCCCAGTTATTCCCGTGGGGATGGGGCTCAGTTATTCCTGTAGGAATGGGATTCAGTTATTCCCACCCAGATGGGGCTCAGTTACTCCCACCTGGATGGGGCTCAGTTATTCCCACTAGGATAGGTCTCAGTTATTCCCACCTGGATAGGTCTCAGTTATTCCCGTGGGGATGGGGCTCAGTTATTCCCATGGGAATGGGACTCAGTTATTCCCAGTAGGATGAGTCTCAGTTATTCCCACATAGATAGGGCTCAGTTGTTCTCACAGGGATAGGGCTCAGTTATTCCCACCTGGATAGGGCTCAGTTATTCCCGTGGGGATGGGGCTCAGTTATTCCCATTGCAATGGGGCTCAGTTATTCCCATTGCAATGGGGTTCCACTGGACCATAGCACCTAAACTGGGTGGTTCAGATGTTTCCCTCTGGCTCAGGGTGGGAAGTGACACCATTCCCATGCCCACCTCTCCAGCCCTTTGGACACACCTGGACGGACACCGTTGCCAGTGTTGGTGGTGCAGGTGGAGCAGGGAAGGATGAACAGCTGGGGGATGAACAGACTGAAGGGCTCAGGGACCCCTGGGTGGGGACCACCCCACCGCTGTCCGGGGGCTCCTGAGCTCACATTTCCCTTGGGGTTTGGCCCCTGAATGTGACCCAAAAATCCCAAAAAGCCCAGCATTCCCAACCTGCCCTCATCTCCATCACTATCAAAGTGTCCTGCTCTGCTTTTGATTCCAGCCCTTGATTTCCATGCCTGGGGTTTCTCCCAGTCCCTCCCTCCATGCCCCTTTTCCCCTCGCTAATCTCCAGCCTGACAGCTCCCAGCTTCCCTCCCTTCCCTCTTCCCTTTCTTCCGCCGTCTCTCCAGCGCGATCCATCACCCCCGGCTGCGGCGGGAGGGGCAGGATTGGGATGAATCCCTGGATCCTTATAAGGGCTGAGCGAAGGAATCTCCGGAGCCCACGATGGATGGCCGGGGAAACTCGAGCCGTCCTGGGGATGGAGCCGGGGCTGAACTGCGAGGAAGTAAAAATAGACCCTGTTTGGCCCGGCCGAGGGAAAAGAACCAGATTTTGGACAATTTCAAACAACACCGGCAGGGCCAGACGGGGAGGGGGGAAGAAAAAATCCCTCCTCGTGGCCCGTGTAATAAAAGGCATAAATATGTCGGCGGCAGCAAAGTTATCAATATTTTTCTGCTTAAGGTATTGATTGATTCCACATGCCAGGGGCAGGGCTGGCTTTCTTCTCACCAGCCTGGCTTTTGGGAACTGATTGATTTGGTTTTTGTTGCTGATGGGTCAAGAATTCTGCTGGCAGGAGGAAATGAATGTCAAATCCTCCGTGGCATCGCTAAGGACAGAGCAAGGCAGGAGCTGAGGGCTGGGGGGAGAGAGGATTATTTCCTTGGGTCCAAGCTGGGCTTTTTGCTGCTTCTATTTTTAATTTGAGGCTGGAGATTTGTTTTAATTGTTTCAGTGCTCAGCTAGGATAAAACGATAGAACAAGGGAGAGAGAGAAACAGAATAGAATACAGTAGGGTTGAGATAAATAGAATAGAATAAGAGAGTAACAGAGATAAATGGAATAGAGTCTTTCAGTTGGAAGGGACCTAAAACAATGATCTAATCCCACTGTGGGACATTTTTCTGACTGGTTTGGAGTGTGTGTAGCCCAGACAAGATCCAGTGGGGGGTTTTTGGCTCCTTCTTCCCTTCTCCCAGTGTCTGACCCGCAGGGCTGTTGTCAGTGGTTGTGCTGGGAATTTCACCCTGTGTAAGCAGGGAAGCTGATCCCTACATCCCTCAAAATCCCTGGAAAAATAAGGCGTTTATCTGCCAAGAGCTCAGAGCCACTGGGACACTGTTTATTAATTCACAGTATTGCGGAATATCTTCAGTTGGAAAGGACCCACCAGGATCACCGGGATGAAATTCCCCTTGCTGCCAGAGTC
This sequence comes from Grallaria varia, assembly GCA_013396735.1. Lineage (NCBI taxonomy): Eukaryota > Metazoa > Chordata > Aves > Passeriformes > Formicariidae > Grallaria > Grallaria varia. The sequence continues at coordinate 30,076 of VWZG01010830.1, forward strand.
AGGAACATCAGCTGCCCTCCCACCTGCACTTTGCACCGGCTGCTTCCCAAGGCTTGGCCCCTTTTCCGACAGCAAGATCCATGGATGTGACCGCCCTGCTGCCCATCACTCATCCAACCTCCCGAGGCAGCGCCCCAAAGGTCGGGGCTCCGTAAATCACCCTCATTTCCCCCTTCCCGGCAGGAGCAAAGCAGGGAGGGGGATCCGAGCCCCTTCCTGGAGCCTGACGAGGTTTCTGGGAGGCTGATCCAGGCAGGAGCAGATCCAGCAGCTCCAGGCTGATGGTTGGGATGCGCTGGGGATGTGCAGAGTGGCCGTGACGCTCCGGCCCCATTAATTCCCCTCCTGCCCAGGCATCTCCAGTGAAATCTCCCTCAGCCCCTGGGAGGGCTCGGAGAGGATGAAACGCTCCATCCCATCCCCGTGGAGACCCCAGTGCCCCCCAACCCTGCACCCCCTCCCTGCTTGGTGGAGGGAAACAAATCCCTCCTCCCAGGGTGGGGGGGATGAAGCTTTTCCTCCAAGATTTCCTGAAATAAACTCACCCAGGCTACAAGTGCCTAAGGCATTTGGACATTCCAGTGTCCAGTCACTCCCTAAGGAATTTGGACATTCCAGTGTCCAGTCACCTTGCTGTGACTCCAAGCTGGCAGGTGCCCTGCTCTCGTGGGTGTGGGGCAAAGCCGAGCAGAGGGAGCACAAAATATAATCCCATTTTCTCCTTTTTCACACCCAAATCCCCCATCCCGTGAGGGTGGAAGGAAGGGAATGGGATACCACGGATCGGAGGGATCCCGTCCCCTCTGCTTTTGATTAAAACACAACCCAGGCTGGAGCATTTAAGGGGAAACCCAAAGCGACCCGCCTGCATTTTCCCGGGATAATGATGCCATTGATGATGTCATTGATGATGTCAGCTACCGGGGGGTCCGGAGTGACCCCTGACAGCGCCGGCCCTCAGATCTCCCCAGGGTTCCTCCAGCCCCGTCTTCCTGATGGATGGCCCTTTCCTGGCACCCTCGGCGAGGGCCAAAGGTGCTGCCGGTGCCTCCCCCCAGGATTTGGGGTGATTTGGGGTTTTTCCTGCCCAGGGCTGGTGTGGGGGGTGATCCTCCCCCTCCTGGGGGTGAGGGAGGGGCCCAAATTTTTGCTGTCTTCCAGGTATGTGGATTTTTGGGATCTATCTGACCACATTTCCCTCCTCCTGCTCTGGTCCATGCTTGCCCTGGCAGATCCCATCCATGCATCCATCCATCCATCCATCCATCCATCCATCCATCCATCCATCCATCCATCCATCCATCCATCCATCCATCCATCCATCCATCCATCCATCCATCCATCCATCCATCCATCCCTCTGTCCTCCCATCCATCCCAATGCTCTCCAGCAAGCTGCCACTCCAAGATCCTGTCCCTATGGCAACTGCTTCCAGCACCTGCTGCAGCATCCCCTCCTCATCCGAGCACCGAACCTGGACAGGAATCCTCCTGGGACGGGGGAGAGGGGCTGGAGAGCCAGTGATCCCACAGGGCTGGCAGGAGAGCCTGGGAATTGTGGGGGAATTGTGGGGGGAGACAGTTTGGGGGGTAGCAGAGCCATGGGCTGGATGGTCAGATCCCAAACAATTCCTTCCTCCTCTCCCATGCCATCCTCAGGGAGCTGCTTTGGGGACAACCTGGGCCTTTGTGACACCAGGTAGAGAAACCTCCCGTGACTTTTTTTTATTCCAAATTTCCCATTTTTCCAAAATCCTACATGCAGGGCGACGCTGGAGACCCACCCAGCCTGAGCTGGGAATGATCAGGAGAACCTGGAGATGGGAATCCCTGCAGGGTTTGAGCCCAGCTGGATGGAATTAAGGACTTTTCTGGGAATCCAGGAGCTGCCGCTGGGAGGGCAAAGCCATTGAGCCCAATGGAAACCCCAAAACTTTTCCGAGCATTTCCCCAAAAAACCCGGGAGCTCCTCGCTGTGTCCTGGTGGAAGTGGGAAAGGCTGGAGCCCTGGAGCTGGGCTGGATGCATTAACCAGCAGCAACATGGCTGGGAGAAGCACATTCCCATCCATCTTCCCGCAGGAGAGAGGGGAAGCTCCCGGGAATAACGGGAGAGGGGCTTTCTCCGTGCCCTGCAGGCTCATTAGTATTCCTGCAGGGAATAAATCTTCCAGGAGAATTACTGATGGAAGGGAGAGGGGTGGGAGGTGAAGGACGTGGGCAAACACATCTGCTGATCCCCCGGGAATCTCCCCCTGGGAATCTCCCCCCGGCAGGAGGGGGAAGCAGGAGCCGGGATCCCTCGGGAAGTGCCAAAGTGGGGCTGGATCCGACTTCTCCCACAAAAAATAAGTGGGTGCTTGAGGCCTCCTGTGTCTCATCCATGTGGGATTGGGAAGAAAGGAGCCTGGAGATGGGCAGCAGGTGAGAGCAGGGCACTGGTGCAGACTGGGCAGACTGGGAGGGTGTCCCTCATCCCAGTGAGGCTGGGCTGGCTCCGGTGGGATGTTCCCCGTTCCTGGTGGGATGTTCCCCTTTCCTGGTGGGATGTTCCCCTTTCCTGGTGGGATGTTCCCCATTCCTGGGTGGGATGTTCACCTTTCCTGGGTGGGATGTTCCCCATTCCTGGGTGAGATTTTCCCCTTTCCTGGGTGGGTTGTTCCCCATTCCTGGGTGGGATGTTCACCTTTCCTGGTGGGATTTTCCCCTGTCCCGAGTGGGAATTTCTCCTCCCCCGTGTTCCTCTTCCCAGCAACTGTGATTGAACCAGACGGGAGCTCGTTTCCCAGCCTGCTGAGCTGATGAGGTAAACTAATTGCTGCCTTCGTTCCTTATGCAAATCAGCGCCCAGTCCTCACAACAAAGGCCGGAGCATCTGCAGGAAGGGGCTGGAAGCAGAGCTGGAGCTGCCCAGCTCTCCCAGTTCGGGTGGGAGCTGCTGGGATGGTGCCAGGGATCATAACCCAGCACTGTGTCCATACAAACTTCCAGAGGTATCCATGTGCCTGCTTCCTACACCTCCATCCCCCCAGCACCTCCCCTGATTGTATCCAACCCAGCTCCTGCCCCTGCACCTCAATCAACTCAATTATGATTAAATGTTATAATTATATAGTTATATTCTATCACTATAGTATTTAATATATTCATATTATTTTCCGTTGTGTATATTTACTTATCATTCTATTAGTATGTTATATATATTTATAATTACAGTCATTTTTGCAATAATTAACTGTTCCCCAGTGGGAAACACAGCGGGAAACGGGAGGTTTGGTGGGATTTGGTGGGAAGAGCCAAGGGTGGAAACGGCCCGTTGCAAATGCCCTGCTTTGAAAATCAGGTGAGTTTTCCAAAGGCCAGAGAAAGGAAGATCAATTGGATCAGGATAATCAGATTGGGATGAGCAGCTGTCTCTGAGCCTCTCAGACCTGCTGGAATTCTCCGAGTCAGTAAACAACGCCGAGGCCGGGGAGGAAATTGGTAAAAGCAATTTTATTCTGCCTTCTAGAAGGGTTTTAATGAGGTCCAGAACATGACAGTGATATGGAAACGCAGCTGCTGCTTGGGAGAGAGGGGGAGCAGCAATTCCAGCCGGGAGAGGCAGTGCCTGGGTCGGGATGAGCATCTCCTGGGCTTCGATGTGGTGGGACTGAGGCACCCGGTCCTGGGATGGTTCCAGAGGGGTCACAGCTCTGGATGGACGTGGAGGTGGATCCCTCCAGGAGGGCACACAGGTTTGGTGACTTGGAGAGGTCCCATGCTGGACTGGGGAGCTCTGCCACTCCTGTGGCATCCTCTGCCAGCCCCATGGCATCCTCTGCCAGCCCCAAGGGATGCTCTGCCAGCCCCGCGGGATGCTCTGCCAGCCCCACAGGATCCTCTCCCAGCCCCATGGGATGCTCTGCCAGCCCCATGGCATCCTCTGCCAGCCCCATGGGATGCTCTGCCAGTCCCACAGGATCCTCTCCCAGCCCCACGGGATGCTCTCCCAGCCCCATGGGATGCTCTGCCAGCCCCACGGGATCCTCTGCCAGCCCCATGGCATCCTCTGCCAGCTCCATGGGATGCTCTGCCAGCCCCATGGCATCCTCTGCCAGCCCCATGGCATCCTCTGCCAGCCCCAAGGGATGCTCTGCCAGTCCCACAGGATCCTCTTCCAGCCCCATGGGATGCTCTGCCAGCCCCATGAGATGCTCTGCCAGCCCCATGGAATGCTCTCCTAGCCCCATGGCATCTTCTGCCAGCCCCATGGCATCCTCTGCCAGCCCCACGGGATGCTCTGCCAGCCCCATGGGATGTGACAAGGCAGGTGCAGGAGGCTTTGGGGTGTCCCCGACCCACGGGCGGTTTATCCCAAGGTCTGCAGGAGATGCCCGTTCCCGGAGGGGCAGGGCCGGGATACCGGGAGGGGTCAGAGCGCTCAGACTGCCCGGGGGACACGCGAGACGCGCCCGAGAGCAAAGAGAGCATCGTCAAACCGAGCGTTATCAAACAAAGCCTTGTCAAACAAAGCCTTGTCAAACAAAGCACTCTCGGCTGTCCCTGTCGCCAGGAGCCCCCGCCGCGTCCCCGCACGACAAACCCACCCGTGGGCCGAGGGAAAGGGCCGGGGTGGGGGTAGGGGGGGCGCTGCCCCTTCCCGCTGCCTCGGGCTGGGCTTCTGGCTGGAATTCCGCTGGATTTCTGCTGGAACCGGGCGAGTCGAGCGTGGGAAAAGCAGAAGGTTTGGGGAATTGCCCTCTAAGTCGGCAGGATGGGGAGGAAGAGGAGGAGGAGGAGGAGGAGGAAGGGGGGTGGGGTTGGTGACAGCCACTCACAGGGCAGAGGTGACATTGGGGACAGCGATTTTGGCCCAGGTCGGTGGCAGCCGGGACGAGCATCCCACATGTCCATGGGAGGGATGGAACCAACCCCCCCTTGCAGCCCTTGAGCTGCTCCTGGGGGCTTTTCCTTCAGCCCCCTCCCTCCCCACCCCCGGGATGTGGGGACAGAGCCCTTTGGGGGCACTGGGGGCTGGCTGAGCCCCCCGACACCTCCAGCCCACCCCAAGCCGAGTGACGGGGTCACAAAGCCCTTTGTTTTCATCTCTGGGTCCTTCTTGGGAGCCCCAGTTGGGGAAGGGATGGATCCAGCAGATCCCAGTTGGGGAAAGGATGGATCCAGCAGATCCAGTTGGAGCAGGGATGGATCCAGCAGATCCAGTTGGGCAAAGGATGGATCCAGCAATCCCAGTAGGGGAAGGGAAGGATTCAGCAATCCCAGTTGGGGAAAGGATGGATCCAGCAGATCCAGTTGGGCAAAGGATGGATCCAGCAGCCCCAATAGGGGCAGGGATGGATCCCAGTTGGGGAAAGGATGGATCCAGCAGATCCAGTTGGGCAAAGGATGGATCCAGCAGCCCCAATAGGGGCAGGGATGGATCCCAGTTGGGGAAAGGATGGATCCAGCAGCCCCAGCTGAAGCAGGGATGGATCCAGCAGCCCCAGTTGGGGCAGGGATGGATCCAGCAATCCCAGTTGGGGAAAGGATGGATGTGGCAGCCCCGGCTGAAACCTGAGCTGTGGCCCTGGCAGTGACTGATGGGCTGGGGGTTGGCTGCTGCCTTTGCAAATCTCCTTGTTTTAAAAGCATTACGGCTCCCTGGCTAATAAAGGGAGGGATTTGCTGAAGCCGCTTGAGGTCCCATTTTCTCTGGAACCCATTTCCATGGCATGAATCACCAAGAGGAATGAACTCAATTAGTTCAGACAGAGGCAGGAGATAAATCAGGGTCCCATTAGGAAACCTTGAGGTTAATTTATGGCCTGGAGCAGTGCTGGCTGTCTCCCTTCTCCCTTCCCTCTCTGTGTGCAACCTGCTCCGGAGCCAGCCGGGGAGCAGGGAGGGATCTCTGGTATCTTCCCCCCGTGGTGGGAGATGCTCTGAGTTATTCAACCAGCTCAGCCCTCGCCTTGACCAGATGACCCAGATCTGGAGCAGCTCCTCATTCAGCCCTTTGCTCATTCATCCATCGCCTGTTTCCCGCAAAGGGATGCTTGGGAGAGAGCCGGAGCCTTCCAGGGAATCTGGGATGGAGTTTTCCTCCCAGTGCCCCATACCCTGGCTGCTGGGGGCTTTCCCCTGTTAAATCCACGTGTGGGGGATGAGCTCCTCGGGGCACGTCCTCCTCCCACTGTTTGCAAACTCAGGGGTGCTCGCGGGGCGATCGGATCCCCGGAGGCGCTGGGAATGCAGGGAGAGCTCCAGGAAGGAGCAGATCCAGGGAGGTGAACCCGGATTTGGCCTCTCTGGGTGGTCTTTGGAGGTCCGAACCCTCAGTGAGGTTGCTGGGTGCTCTGCGTGTGCTCTGCAAGCTGCGTCTCTGCCCTGGGCAGCAGCCTGCGATGCTTTTATGAATAATGGAGCTGCTCTGCTCTCCTTCCAGTCAATGGAGAGGGACAGGAATCTTCTGGGGACAATTTATGTCTTAGACGGGCTGAATCATTGCCCGGGAAGAAAGTGGCATCTCCATCCCTCGCTGAGGGATCTCGAGGCAGACCAAGTGCTCCGGGCAGCTCGGGAGGACGATGCGCCTCTGCACGCAACCATCTTCCCTCTCATCCCGGAGATTTTCAGGGATTTTCCAGGGCACAGAGGATTCCAAAAGCCCACCTTTTGCTGTATAACCCACAGGGAAGGCCTTGGAAAAGCCACTGGTCGGCTCAGGGGGTTTGAGCCCTGGACCCAAACTTTTCCATCAGTGGTTTCCCAGAGTGAAGAGCTGCCTGGGAGGATCCCGGGGAGGAGCAGCTCCTTCCACACTGGTTTGGAGCAGGATGTCCCACTGATGGTGCAGGGCATTCCCAGCGTTGGGGCAGCGCAGTCCCAGTGGGAACAGCTCTCCTGGTGGAGCACCGGAGGTTGGTTTGGCTCTGGAGGTCCCCTGAGAGCTCACACGGGGCTCGGAGAGAAACCACCGAGCACTTTGGGGCTGCCCCTCCCGGGACCGGGGCGAGCCAGGTGCCAGCCTGCCCTCCTTGGAACGGGCACCATAAAAAATACATGGACGGTGCATTTGGACCATCAGCATTCCCCGGGATCTAATTACACAGCATCCCACTTCCTTCCTCCTGCCCACTCTCTCGTGGCATCACGTTGCAGCCTGGAGGCTCCCGGGGAGCAGGAGGTGTTGGCAGAGGAGCCTGGATGCGGGATGGTGTTGGCATGGCTGGTGCCTGGTGGGCAGGAGAAGATCCCAACCCCATCCTGGCTCATTCCTGGGGCTCCTCCAGGCTCATCTTCCCCACGTCCCTGAGGCTGCACAAGGTGGGATAATGGGGTACTCTGTCGGAAAACAACTTTTCCTACGACATCCTTTCCCTTTCTCTGAGACATATTTTTGAAAAAACAGATAAAAATAAAGCGCTGCCCTCTGCTTGAACCCACAACCCAGATGGTTTGGGCCAGAGGTCTTTGCCGAGGCTGGGAATGTGATCCAGAGTGTCAGGTCGTGTCTCTGCAGTTCTTGGCTGGATTTTTCCACACAAGCAACTTGCCCAAGCCGTGGTGGCTGTTCCCTGCTCCGGGGCTCCGGTGTCCCCTCGGATGGGGTCCTGTCTGTCACTGTCATTTAGGCAGCTCCTGGGAAGTTTGTGGGGACTGTCCTGTGGGTTATCCCGGGTCAAAGGCAGCTTGGGCAGCTCTCCCGTGTCCTTGGGACACTTGGAGGAGGGAACTGGAGCTGAGGAGTGCTGGTGGGGGGGCTGGAATCATTGCTGGCTGTGTCTGTCTGCCCCACAGACACCCCCACAGCCCCCCGTGGCTCCTCACCTGGCTCTGTTCACCCCAGTAGTCCCAGTGGGAGCAGAGATCCCACCCCAGTTTGCAGGCACCCCATCCCAGTTTGGGTGGGGCGGCTGCAGGGACCAGGGTGAGGTGCTGGGGGTGACACCCATGCCACTGGGTCAGCACCCAGCCTGCTGCCACCCTCCTAAGGAATCCCACTGCCAGCCCCCTCCAAAGGATATTAAAATTAAAACCAACTGTCCTGTGTGATTTTCACCCCCATAATTGTATTTAGTTAGGAAAAAAGAGAGGGATCTGTGCAATATTTCCAGCTTCCCCCACACAGAAACCTTGGAGCCCAAAGGGAATTGCTCTCCCAGACTCCAACACGTCTGTTGGGGGAGCTCAGGCAGTTCTTCCCTGGGTGTCTCCTCCAACTGCCCCATCCCTGTCAGGGCTCCTCCAAGGATCTGATTCCCTCCTTGATGCCACAGCAAAACTCACCTTCACCCCCTCCCAGGTTTTCCTGCAGCCCTCGGGGGCTCGGGGGAGGCGGATGGAGGGTTGCAGGAAACTAAAAAATGTTGGGGAAAAGGGTTGGGAACACGTCCCCAGGCTGGAACCACAGGAACCAGGGAAGGGCCCCTCCATCACGGAGCTCCCCCATGGACAATCCGCTGAGAATTCCCAAAGATTGTAATGCCTGGAAGGGGGGATTTAGGGAAAAGCAGCAGCTTTGCTCCAGGTTCCTCTGGGAAGAGCATCTCCCCCTCAGCAGCCACCCAGGGCAGGGATAAGGGCTGTGAAAAGGAGGGCGTGGGCTTGGGGGTGACAGCCTGGGTGACATGCGGTCCCCCCGACCCAGCCTCGGGGTGGGGACCTCAGGGAGCTCATCCCAACCATCCCTGTTCCCTCTGGCTGGCAGTGAAAATGTGGGAGAGGAGCTGCCAGTGTCCCCACTGGTGTTCCCAAGCTCTGGGGTCACTGTCACAGCAGCAGAAGGGTGGGGGGCGTGGGAGGAAGGAGGGAGACCCCAACAAGGTGGCAGTGGTGACAAGGGTCACATCCAGAGGGGCTTCCTGGATTTACCAGGGAATAAACCCCCCCGGCCAAGCGGGACCCTCAGAGACGCTGCCAGCCCCTCGCTGTAAGAACCCCAAATCGTGTCCCCAACCCGAGTCCCCCCATCCCCACAAGGCACTGGCAAGTGGCACTTTGAACAGCTCCACTCTCCCTATTTATTATCCCTCATAAAACCTCCATCCCGAGGCCCCCGGGGAGCAAATCCTTGGAGGAGCAGCAGCACAGACTTCCGAGACATTATCCAGGGAAATAACCTGCCGGCACGGCGGTCTGGGGGGAGCTGGAGGAAGGTCCTGTCAGGGCAAAAATCCCCTCCAGTCCTTTTTTGGCTTTTATTGGTTATTTAGCAGCTTCTGTTGGAAGCTTTTTAGTCGCTGCGTGAAGGGGCTGAGTGCACCGCTCTGCTTTGGAGCCTCTTGGTGTTCCTGAGTGGATCAGCTCCTGGAGCAGCCTCTCCTGGAGGTGTGAAGGTGGTTGGAACAGGGAAGGCTCAGCCCTGGTGTCTCCTCACCCAAAACCACACCTGGAGAGAGGGTGTCCCGTATTCCATAGGAAAAGTCTCTCCCGACTCCGCCGTGTCTGTCAGAGCAGCTCAGGCACGTTCCCCTCAAGAGGGATCTTTTCATGAGCATCTCCTCCAGCCACTCCATCCTTGTTGGAATGAAATCCTGCTGCTCCCAAGCCACATCCCTGTGAGTGACGGGCTGGGAAGAGCTGGGAGGGAGTTAGAGATGGAGGGAAGGTCTGCCCTGGGTGCTGCTTGTCCTGAGTCAGGTCCATCCAGCTCCAGGTCCCAGGTGATCCCGACCTTCCCAGCAGGACCTGGCCCCCCCAGGATCCACCTTTCCAGGAGTTCCACATCCTCCCTCCTGCCAGCCCCGTGGAAAGGCTTTGATGAAGGATCTGCTTTGGGAGAGGGCAGAGCAGAGGTTCTTGTGCTCCATCGATTTAACTGGCAGCCACCACGAGGCTTAATTGAATTAAGTGATTTAAGGATTTCCCTTTGCCTGCAGGGGAGGTGGGGCCGAGGTTCTGGCTGGGAGTGGGGGGGCTGCATCCATGGCCCAGCCTCCTTGGATTGGGAATTTCTGCTCCTGCAGCAGCGTTCACCCTTTCATCCCAGTGGGAAGCAAGCTCCCCTTTGCTTCCCCCCCTGCAAATCTGGGAACAGCTGCCCCTTCCCATGGATTTGGCTTTGCAAGGCGAGGGATCTGCACCCCCTGAGCAGCCCCCAGCCCCTCGCTGGCTCTGCCACCCGCCCATGCCAGGGCTCAGCCAGCAGCAGAACTCTGTCCCTATGGCAGAGCCTGGCACTGAACCCACCCAGGACCCTCTCCCAGCTGCCCTGAGGTGCTCTGCCCCAGCTCCCTCCCCTGGCAGGGCTCTGCCCCCCGAAAAGGCTCAGCTGGAGCTCGCCTGGCACTGCCCCACACTAGGGGTCCCCTAATCCTAATCCTAATGCTAACCCTAACCCTAAACCTAACCCTAATCCTAACACTTACCCGAACGCTAACCCTAACCCCAACCCTAACCCTACCCCTACCCCTAACCCTCTCCCGGTGCTGCAGGAACCCCCCTCCATTGGGAAGGTGTCCCCCAGGATCCAGCTGGGCCCCCAGCGTGTCCCCACTGTCACCCCCTCCTGGACCTGACCCACAGGGACACAGCATCCAGCCAGAGCCTCTGGAGCAGCGGATAAATCCAGGCTTTCCAAAGGCTGACCTGCCCCTCGGGATCCCCTGCAGCCCCCGAAAATCTGGCTCCAATAAACTTCCAAGCCCCTCCACGGGCAGTTGTCGGCTGAAGTGTATTTCCATCACTGTGCTGTGTTCAGGCTCATTATTTCTGCTGGATGCTCCCGAGGTTTCCCCGGATTTCTGGGGGTGGAAGGACTGGGATGAGCTGGGCAGCTCTTCCAGTAGCAAAGCAAAGGCTGGGGGGACAGCACAAGAAGTGGCCTGGCCAGATTTGGGGACAGCAAGGGGTTATCCCATGGATTAGAGCATCGGGAAAAGGCGGGAGCTGGAGGGGGAGATGTCTCATCCACAGCCCCCCGGGGCCATCCAAGCTCAACAAATTCCCCAAGGGCTGTGCCTTTGTCCTCCCAGCTTTGGGAATGTCCCAGTGGCAGCTTTTTGGGAGACACAAACTTCGCTGCAGGCACTGGGAGCGTCCCGGGACCTGCTCCAGAGGGTCTCCCCCTGCCCCCCAAACACCCCCCAGCCCCCCAAAGGGGCTTTCCCAGCACTTTTCCCTCCTGGATCCTCCGCACCCCAAGAGTTAAGGATGGATCCATCCTGCCTTTTTCCTGGTATTCACGGATCAAACATTGCCTTGTGCCAGTGGGGAATTTAGGGAATTGATCGGCAGACAAGGAAAGTGCCCTGAAACTCGGGGGTGTGGGGAAAGAAGCAGCAGAAAGGTTTAAACCCGGAATGCTCCCTGTTGTTATCGGTGCCAGGGAATGAAAACTCTGGGAGAGAGCCATGAGGGAAGTGACGCCTGGGGAGCGATGGAGATGCATTTGGCAGAGAAAGCCCCCAGCCTTTCAGACTCTGGAGGAGTCAAAGGGAAGGGTTGGGGGTGATCAGACAGGAGGTGGGGGAGGCTGATAAATCCCCCTCGTGGGCCACCAAACCCCCTGTGGGCCACCCGTCTGGGCTGCTGAAGGCAGAGGGGAAACAGTTCTTTGCCCTCCTGTCCTGGAGGGCAAAGAACAGGGGCTGGGTAACCCCTCCCGTGCCCGTGACCCCCCCAGGGATGCCTGGGCCCCCCCCCCCTGTACCTGAGAATCCCCTCCACAATTCCTGGGAACCCTCACAATGCCTGCGAACCCCCAGTTCCTGTGACCCCTCCAGTGCCTGCAAACCCCCCAGTCCCTGTGACCCTCCAATGCCTGCGACCCCCCCGATGCCAATGATCCCCTAATTCTTGTGACC
>VWZG01010831.1:0-58717 GCA_013396735.1 Grallaria varia
GGGACGCTGAGCCCAGAGAGAGAACCTCCCCCCCTCCCCTATCTTATATACACCTCATCACGGGAGGGAATAGGATGGAATACTGCCGTGGTTTTTGACCCCAGTTGTTAAGGAAGGCCTAAAGAGCAACAAACCTCACCGAAGCCTAAAATTTAAACTAGCACACACCAGATGATGGTGAGCTCAGGGATGGGAAAGCAGGTGATGGAAAAACCCCTTCATACAGCATTCAAAACTAGGCACTTCCTAACATCCAGAGACTCAGCATCTTAATAGCACTCACTAATGTATAGACTTCTATCAAACACTTTTGCTTTGTTTCCTCTTTCTCAGCTGAATTCCATTTCATCCATTTCTCCTGACTTTAATTTATTTTGATCAGAACCTATTTTTTTCTTACAAGACTTTCTTTTGTGGGAGATATTTTTGGCCTGTAGTCATACTTCTTTATGGCTTCTTAGCCTTACTAGAACATTTCTGACATAGAAAATAGGATCCCAGAGCCTGATTTTCAAGGCTTATATTAATCTGGAAACTTTCTTAATGTTAGTTGTTAGTTTGTTTGTTTTTGTCTTGTTCTTGTTTTTTTGGGGGTTTTTATCATTTAAAAAATAATTTTTTCTTCATGTTTTACAAAACAAATAAAAGCATACTGGATGTCTTGAAGTGTCTGAAAACTTCTGGAAAATCACCTTTCATTCTTTTAATTTTGCCTTCATAGAGAGGTGACATCCAAGCAGATCTGTGTTCTTTGCTCCTTTTTGTTGGCTCCTCTGTCTCTAGAGTCTGAATTGCTGTTATGTCACCCATGGAAGCTAAAATTATCTCTGCTTTTCCCTTTCCACCCGTAGGAATGACAAATTCTTTTACTCCAACTAGCAGTTCACAGATGTGGGTTTTAATTTCTGAACATCACCTTACCAAAATTAAAACTATTCTGCTTGAAGGAAGAGATCTTTCAGTTAGTATTTGATATTACATCTGTCAAAGCTCAGTTTTTCTCCCACACATTTCACTCCAAGAACATTTATCCCAAATTCTGGCCTCCTCAAGTATCACAAGATAAAAATGGGAGTCACAGACCACTGACTCTGTCTGCCCTTTATTCCTTTTTTTTTTTTTTTCTGGTATGGGTAGAAATGGAAAAAATATGAAACACAACAGCTATTGGTAGTTGTACCCAAAAGACATGAAACAAATTTCTAGCAGGTATCGAAATCACTGAGATCAAAACAGTTGGAAGGCAGGAAACGGTAAGAATTACTTTTTCCCTCCTCCAGAACAGATGAACCAAGTTTTGCACAAGGCAGAGAATGTAAAGTACCAGCAGGCTCAGCTGAGCAGAGCAGCCTCGTCTGTAAAACACAATTGTAGCTTCACCCCCTTCCACAGCTTCTTCTCTCCCTCTTGCATTTGCTGGTTACAATGGGCAGGCACATTTGCCAACTATTTGTGTTACAGTGACCAGAGAAACACTTAGATAGAAATAGTAGACCTCAGTTAAAATAGTTCTTCAGATGGGTCCCTTTGTCTGGACACTCAGGCAGATGGCATATGCCTAGCAGGTTTTCGTCCTAACTTGTAGCTCCATTTTAAGAAGTTATAAAGGAAAATCCAGTTTATAATAAAAGGGTTTCAGCTACAGCACTACGGAGCTTCCTGACTTCCTCCATATCAGGAATTATTTAGGGAGGATATTCCCAAGAAATTTCATGAGTTTATCTAGACAAAACTGAAGAGAGACAGACAGATGAAAAGCATTCACTTTTCCCAATTTTAAACTGAATTTCCAAATTTTACTGTTGTGACTCTTAGACAGTCACTAATCTGAGGGCTGCTGCCAATAAAGAACACAAAAGTTCGATTCTGATCTCAATCACGAAATCACAGGATGGGTCAGGTTAGAAGGGACCACAGTGGGTCATGTGATCCACCCTCCCTCATGAAGATTTTGTCTCGATGGCTCTTGAATATCTCCAGTGAAGGAGACTCCACAACTTCTCTGGGCAATCTGCTCCAGTACATGGTCACCTGCACAGTATCCAAGTTCCTCCTCATGTTCAGGAGGCACTCCCTGTGCGTCAGTTTCTGCTCATTGCCTCTTACATGCACCTTCCCTTCAGATACTGACAGAAATTGATGAGGTCCCCTCTCATTCTTCTCTTTTTGAGCCTGGACAGGCCCAGCTCCCTCAGCCTGTCCTTATGAGAGAGATGCTCCAGCCCCTTCATCATCTTTGTCACCCTCCTCTGGACCCTCTCCAGGATCTCCATGTCTCTCTTGTACTGAGGAGCCCAGAGCTGGACACAGCACTCCAGATGTGCCTCACCAGGGCCAAACAGAGGGGCAGGATCACCTCTCTCGACCTGCTGGCCATGCTCTTCTTGATGCACCCCAAGATACCACCATCCTTCTAGGCCGTGCTGGCTCAAATCAGCTCCCTCGCTCCTGTCCCGTAGCAGAAAAAAGTTGACTATACAATATTGGTAAAATATTATACAATATGTTGAAAAGTAGCAGCCCAATAGAAATGAAGTAATCTAGAGTTTATAGCTTTTTTTTTTTTTGGCTGGATTTGAATTTTGAGTCCAGACCAGGGAGCAATTCAATCTGAGTTTCATTTCATTTGAACACAAGTTTCAAGAGCTGGAGACAGGATAAACAGCTTATGGTTTTTGTTCATCCCTACTGAGTAGTAAAAAAAAAAAATCCAAACAAACTAAAATACAACAAAACCCCCAGGCCACCCTTTTCTTTCAATATTACATGTTCTGGAATTCTTGACCCTGTTTGAATTGATTCAGTTGTTTTTTAATGCAGCATATTCAAAAGAAAAAGAAGAAATACGAATTTCTTTGGTAGAAATAGAAACTCTCAAAGTCAGAGGCCATTTGTCTCACTGTATCTCATCAGGCTTAAATTCTTCTTTTTTTAATCTCTCCCGATCAGCTTCACAAGCTAATCTCTGCTTCTTTAGAGTAAAAAAACGAATGGGAAAAAAAAAAAAAGAGAATAGGGGGAGAGAAGCCCCAACAATGAAGAATTTTAATGATATGGCTCTTTGTGAAAGTTTTATATGCTGTAAACTTCTGTAAGAGTGGTACGCAGTCATGAATTCATGGTCCAAAAGCATTAAAAATTAAGAAAGCTTGGGAAGCTTTGGAAAAAGTCATAATTAACTAGGGGAAAAGAAAAAGAAATCTCATGCTATGCTAAGGGCATTAAAAACGTATTATTTGATATAACTAAATCATGTTATAATTACCATTGGTTAAAGCCTCAAATGGCATTTTATTCTCCACAGAGAAAAGTACTCTTTCATTTAATGCTCTCTTTTTGTTTTATCTCCAAACCATGATCAAAAGCTGCATATCTGTCAACTTCAAACTATATCTATGAATCACAGGAAGAGAATAGGAATCATCACTCCTGGGAGTTTTTCAATGAGAAAGAGCAGATCAGAGAAGTAAATTGGAAATACAAACACATACTTTCCAGGATTTCTGGCTTTAAATCTGCATGATAATTTGAGTTATTAAATGCACAGAGTCCTAAATCATTGTGGTTTACTTAGAAGCGTTTTCAACTTTGACTCCATGGGGACACAAGGCCTGCTACCTGGGTTTATCTCCGGGTGCTGATGATTCTTGAGATGTGGAAGGAAAATGGAGTAATCATTTCACATTGTGTACAGAATATGCGTTTGTATGAATTCGGTGGTTACTCTGAGCTGGCTGTGGGACCCAAGCCAAGATAAAACATATTATAGGGATTTCACAGAGGGTACAGAAAAAAATGTTTGAAATATCTCAGAACATGAAGAACCAGGCAAGATCCTAGTCAGGTGTCATTGATTTTAAATGAGTCTTTAGGATTTCATCTCAGTAAATCATTTCTGTGCAGTGAGAGAGAAAGGACAACACTTGAATTTACTTCCCTAAAATTCCATGGCACTCATCTTCACAGAAGAGAGGACATTTCAATGTTGCTTTGCAGATATAAGTTCCTCACGTTTTTCATATGTACATTTTTTGTGGTTAAAAGCTTCCTTTCCTAAGTGCAATTTCATTCCAGCCATAGGAATGGCTGGAAAACTCCATAAAGAGTGTTCACCAGAAGTTAGACATCTCCAATATAGGTCTGCGTCTACAAAGAGGACAGAACTTCTGTCTCCACAAGTTGCCACATGTAGAAGAAAAGGGGCAACAGGAGCAAGTTCTTGGAGAGATTTTATCTTAACATAAGAAAGAAATTTTTTTACCATAAGAACCATCAGTCAGTGGAACAACACACCCAGGAACATGACCTGGGTCCCCATCGCTGGAGGTCTTCAAGGCACCTTTGCATAGGGTGTTGGATAATTTCATCTAGGCTCCCTTTCCCACAAAATGTTGGAGTGGATGATCTTTTGAGGTCCCTTCCAGCCTGGGCTATTCTATGAATTTATGACTGGTGGTGTTTTTTGGGAAGGTGTGATAGATTTTGAATCTTCCCTTAGGTAGTAGCACTGAAATTCAACACAGCAGGTTGATTCCATGGGGAAACTAATTTTTCTGAGGTAAAAACTCTTTAAAAAGGTTTTCACCCTCCTCCCCAAAAGCAAATTGTAATTACATGTATATTCTAGCATATCTCCCTGTCTATTAAAAATGAAATTTACAAGATAAAGGAAATAACAGAGAACTTACTTTCGCCTCCCTGCCTCCCAAGCTAAAACCTTCTGAATTTTAGCATCTTCTGAATAAGCTTAAATGAACTGAGAGAATACTATAAAATTAGACTAATTACAGAAGCAAGAGAAGTGATCTTTGAATTATTTTTGGTGGAAAGCTTAAGAAACTTGACCATAGATGCAGCAAAGCTGGTGGATGTTTTTTCTTACAATATGATAAAAAGTGAAATGCGTAAATCTGCAACAGTACTAAAATCCTCCAATACCAGGAAACACGGTGATATTTTAAGAAACATCACAGAGAAAGGGTTAAAAAACATGTAGCAAAGATGTGTGGATTTTATAAAACTGTTATAAAGAAATTAGGTTAAAATACTCCAGCATTTTTAAAAATTTAAACCATTGTATCTTTACAGAAGATTGAACCAAAGCATGCCTGCCTAATGAAAAATATAAAATATAGATTCGTATTTCAGAAAATACATCTCTGGACCTCCATGTATTATCTGTAGCAGATGTTGCCCGTGTGATTGACCATGCTGTTCATATTTGGTTGGAGCGAACATTCACAAAAGCATCTTTGTGTTGCGTTGGAGATGCCATACGCGCACAGAGCTGCACATTTTGGAGCTACTCGGACAAGTGGGGAATGAGGGTAGAAGGCAGAACAAGGAACGCCAGTACACTGGGAGAGAAATGCAAGGAATTAATACATGGTTATTACTGCAGAGGCCTCTCAATTGAACATGTCAACTGTGATTAGATGATGGCTTAGATCTTGCGCTGGGTTTATGTTTGCCACTTTCTGTGGGTTAGTAGCTCTTGAAGATCCCTACGTCTCACAGTGAGCACGTAACTCCTCTTTGACTGATGTCTCAGTGACAGCAGATGAGACTGTGGGCTTAACAAAAAGACAAGTGCTAACAAGAGTCTCCTCAAAACAGTGTCAGGACCGAGCTAAACTCTGGGTGATATCGGAATGCTGGACCAAATATCGCTGACTTCAAAAAATAAAATACCAGACAAGAAACCAAGTGTGTTGTCCTGAAGCAATGCAGTTGCCTGTAAAACAGTTACAAGTTTTTCATTATCACGCAGTCATCATCAAAATATGTGTCTTGGCTTGGAAAAGCAGCCCACCAGCAAAATAAAAAAAACCAAAAAAAAAGGGAAGGGGAGAAAAAAGCCCTTTCCATTCCTCAAATGCAGACTCTTTGTGGTTGTGTTCCTGGCTGTCAACACTTTCCTTCCCTATTGAAAGATTATTAGAAAAACAGGGTTCTGCCAGTGCCAGTGGCCTCAACAGCCTCATTATATCATAAGGATAACCCCAGAGTGAACACTAAACCTAAGCACTGACCATACAGAGCCCTTTTCAGTCAGGCTATGCACACGTAGTCCAGCCAAGTCTACCAGTAGATGAAGCTCATATAGCAGCAAACAGCCAGAATTAAGAAGAGAATAAGAAATTTGGCAGCTTTTGTCAGTCTTTCTATGAGAATAAGGCCATGGGCAGGCAGGGGAAAGGATCTGGACCCAAATTCACTCCCTGCATTCCCTTTTATTCCCGTGCCCAAGTGGTTTTGTCTTCTAAAGAGGGGGAAAAATGAAACTCATGAGAGGTGAAAAAAGGGATGAAGATGGACTCATTGGAAGCTTTCCTCATGAGATAATGAAAGGTCCTGTGGTCATATCTTAACCCCATCCCTTTAGAAAAAAAGCTTAGCATGCTTTTATGGTTTTTTTGCTCTTGAACTAAAAGCCTACAGCTGTTTTGAAGCTTGACATAGTTCTAGTATATAATTAATACCATTTCCATTTAACTCACCAGTTAAATCTTAAACAGAATGCACAAGCTGTGACACATTACTGAAAAGAAGCAATGCATTTTGGACAATTGACTTGGTGGTGGCCTTTAATGCTGTGCCCTGTTGGTGCGGTGTCTGTGGTTGCCATTTTTCATTGGAGAAATGTCAAACAGTTCATGGGCCTGGCAAATGTAACTATCACAGGCAGTTCTGCTCCTGCTGGCTTTCATCCTGTGAAATGGTTGCATTTCCTTAGAGAGCATCCATAGATTTATAGGCATATATGCAACTTACACTCTGCATAAATACATACCTATTTTTATAGCAATACGTGTTATGATATAGAGCAGATCTGGTCCCTGTCTGGTACAACATGGAATGGTTTGGGTTGGAAGGGACCTTAAGGGTCCTCTAGTCCAACCCCCTTGCCTTTGCCACCAGATGAGGTGGAAGGTTGCTCAAAGCCCCGTCCAGCCTGTCACTGAACATCTCAAGGGATGTGCAGCTTAACTCCACCAGACAGCCAAGGAACAGGTGAATCAATGTGCTCCAAAACTAGCCAGTTGTAATCCCTCTTGGCTATCTGCAGCACTGGAAGTCAGTTCTGTCACTGCAGTGTGGATATGCTCTTCAGACAGCAGATTCATTGTAAGTACTAGTTCACAAATGTGCAACTTACAACTTATACGAATTCATCAGGACTTGGCAAAACTGTTTCTGTGATCATTTCTCGTTTTAGTGTATTAATGGAAAACAGACATGAAAAGGAAAACAAGCATAAGTAAAATGTTGAATAAATATTGCAAAATTTTTTTCCGTATTTCCACAACTTGACTGTAAATTGCCCCATGTATTTGAATCACAATTAAGGTTTCTCCAGTGAAAGCTGTTCCCAGCAGAAGTCCTGGTTGGTACAGATTAGAAATCCCACTTAAAGTCATTACAGTAATCAGTTCTCTCTAACAGCAACCAAACAGCTGGCACAGTCTGTATCACTAGTAGGCAAATTTGTAACTCCTTAGCTAAAAGCAGAAACATCGTACTCAAAACAGGAGGGATGGAAAAATACACCAGCAATACCCTTCACACAGGGAAATGTTAAGAAACATACCGGGGAAAGTTTGTTGATTCCTACTGTTTCTCTTGGCTTTTTTTATTGCAAATGTACTGTTTGAGACAATTTTCCCCCTTTCCAAATCTTTGATGAGGGTATGTCAGTGATTGGGTCTTGCCCAGAACGCAATCAGGGTGTACAAGCACTGCTCTGAGCTGTTGTAACCACATTTTGCTCCCCTTATGTTCTTCCCATCAAGCGGCTGTAATGTGGCTGGCTGGCTTTGAGTTGGGATTATTACTTTTGAAAGCCTTGAAGGTGTTGGGCCTGGCTGAGTTTTAGACACAGAGTAACACAATACCTGCTCTTTCAAGGATCTGCTCTCACTTCTGAAATTGGCAGGTGACAGTGTTTTTATCTGTGGGGGGCACTACAATCACCCTAAAAACTGATTTTACTTATTCCCTTCTAACTTTTAAAACCTACCTTTATGTCTTTTCTTTAATTTCCAAAGGTGTTCTCAGATTGACTACTGTTGGCTCTACATTGTTGCTCCCCTCTCCAGTCATTTTTATTATTTTTCTTGCCGGATCTCCTACACTGTAGCTCACATTTATATCTTGAGAACCTGGCATTGCACTTTCCTTTTACTGTTTATAAACTTATACAATGTTTGTACTGTTGTACATTATCATGAAGACAGAGCAAATGTGGTATGCTGAAAATAATATTGGGATTAGGTAATTGGGGATTTTTCAATATTGCCTTCTCTCTTGGGTTCCAATATAAATGTATGTGTTATTTCAAACATGAATTATTGAAAGTATTCAAACATGAATACTTGTGCGAGGCTTGAAAAGCGACCTTCTTTGCCTCTGCTGCCACAGTCAGAAAATGCCTCACTGAACAACACAGCCAACGTGACTGCATTATTTTAAAGTTTACTGGGCTTTAGTATGAGACCAATAATGAAAGAATGACAAATGTCTCTCAAACTGTTTTGCACATAACAGAGCTGGCAGTGCTGACTTTATTTTTCAAGTGGGCTAACCCCTGAGCTCCAAATGGGTATTTCTGGTTGGTACTGGGTGCAAGCTGGAGCAGAATTTGAAACAAATGAATTTCCACAAAGAAATGAAATGAGAAAGGCAGTGCTTGTGATGGTCGCCCCAACATCTGAGAAAACATACACTTAGTTTTACATGAAACAGGGAATATGTAGGGGCTTGGGGGGCTTTTTATGTTTTTTTTTTTCTTTTTTCCTTTCTTCTGTGGCAGAAGGTCTGATTAAAATTTTTGTATTGAGAAGTTGTTTATTTCTTGATACAAGTTTACAACATTTAACACCAAATGAATGACTCATAGAAATATTGGTTGGAAGGGACTGCTGGGCATCATCTACTCCAACCTCCTGTCCTAAACAGGACTAAAACCAACCCTAAATTAAGTAATTTGTGGCTTTGTCCAATCAAGCCTCAGCCTCAGGCAGAGGTGAGTCTGAACAGCCACAAGTGAGGACAGCAGCTATCACCCACAAGATTTTAAAAATTAAAGCAAATTTAAAAAAAAACAACCCATGCCCAATCACTAACAGAGCATTTTCAGGAAATAAGACCTTTGCTACAACATTGTTCTCTCTGCCCCCTTAACCTCTGGGAAATGCCTTTTCTACTGGAGACCACAGCTAGCTTTTTTTTTTCTGGTGTGCCCCCATTTTGTCACCAAGACAAGAATGCAGCAGCAGCACAAAGTGGTTACTACTGTTTTATTAAACAGAGATCGTCATAAATTCCAGCTGCTACCCATGTGTTCCATCTTTTTATGTCCAAACTCACTCTCATTTTAAGAAATGCTGAGCACACGTGTGAGCACATGCAAGTCCCCAGGCTTTATATTTGCATTGTGAGTAAACCCTCAACATGTGACTTGATGTGGAAAGATCTGCTGAACGTGCCCCTTTCACCTCATAATTGCTGTGTCTTTTTTTTTTTCTAAAAATGAATCTGACTTGAGAAACTGATCAGATGATCATAAGAGTCTTGTACTTGAGCGTTATTTAGCATAGATGATCTGTGGCAATAAATGAGGAGCTAGAGATTTCAGCCTGTAATCTTAGTAATTTGAAGGGGGAAGGATTTTGTTCTGGCATCTGTAGCAATGCAGGATTGGAATTCAGAGGGAATGGTGGAGGGCAAGTAGGGCTTTGTTAAGAAAAGCCACCAAGCTTTTCACAGGGCATTTGGAGTCATGGTTAAAACCCAGAAGGCATGACATTAAACTTAATATCTAGTTAGTATTGCTTGTGAATGCTAACAACTGCTACCCCCCCAGGAGTCACATGGTCATTTTTATCCTTGTTAACCTCAGTGGAATTTGGAGGAGATATTTAGTGAGGGGATTTGATGCACTTACTAGTTTAATTTTTCTAAATCCACCTAAAGTCACAAAACCTCTTATTTAGATACTGCCTCTTGAATGGGAATGGGGAGGACACTTTGGAAGTTATGTTGTTTTGACTTTTTTATTAATATTATGCTGTAGATAACTTAATAGTTATATATAGTTATATATATATTATATAGCTATACATGTATCATATAGTTGTACATGTATATAGTTAATATAATGATAAAGACAACCTTGAGGAAGTGGCAACTGAGCACCGAGGTATGAGAACCTCAGTCTGAGGAGCTGAATTCAACAGACTGCCAGACATAATCACAGAAATTGTTCATTTAATTCCTTAACCTACTGCTTAAATAGGAGACCCTATTTAAATCTTATCCTTACATATACTCAATGAAGTCATGTATATTAAAGCACATCAAAGAAAGAAGCGAGACACTAAGATAGGGAGTCATCTGCAGGCCTTGATCACTGGAGCAAACACAGCCCCAGGCAACTTCAGTGCCAAAATAAACTGCTGCTTCTAGTACTCCAAAGAATATGGAAGAAATAAAAATACATATGTATAAATAAGGAAGGGAAAACATGCAGTGCGACACTTGTGTAATCCATTAAATTATTACCTGCCAGCTTTCCAATACAGGAACAGGCAACTGGTGTGATCAGCGTGACCAAACCAGAACCTCAGTACTAGCACGGCTTCTAAAATAAGGGAGAACAAAGTTGGTTTCTTCAGGGAACAGGCAAGAAATTGAGTAAGAAGGCTACATTCAGAAAAGTGACAACTACACAAATAGAATTTGCTATTTGTCTCATTAAAGTTATTTAAAAGTGATGGCAACATTCTCCTTGCAAGTTGCAATAAGCCTTGAGAAGGGGCTGGTTAGTAAAATGCAGCAAAAGTCTTCAGAAAGTTATTTAAAGGTCTGTTACCATATTACTGCTATCTTATTTATGTACCAAAGACTGAGCCATTATGGTTAAACTGACTACTTCAAAAGATATATTGAAATATTCATACCGCATTATTTTCAACAGGATTTATTTGGGATAAAGTTGAGTGCTGGTTCTTGCAAGGACAATTTATTTTAAGGAGAAAAAAGAGGGAGAGACACCCCTTTGATTAACACTAGCGGAACTAAAACTAGGCCAAAATTCTGTCATTCTGTGATAGTAGCAGGATTGGAAAGGATTGAAATACAATATTTTCTGAGGAGAAAACCAAAGAATTCATACAAATGGCCGGTTTTTGTTTTCAGTCTTAGAATGAGGTTTCAAGCAAGGGCACTGGATTTTTGTTGCAGCACGATCCAGTTGCTGGGGACAATGGCAGTGCGGTAGGACCCAGGATATTTCTCAGCTCCTGAGTGTCCACCAGCCCTTTTCTGACTCCTAACCATGGTGGGACAAAGGGTGCAAGCGCACGTGGCAAGGGAGAGCTATGAGAGCCTGAAGGGAACAAATTTAAAGCATGTACCAGCCACTCCATGGGGACCAGCTGCACTATGGGCTCACCAGTTCTACTCAACGTGGCCTAAAAGTCTAAGCAAACTTGGGTCTTAACACCTCTGGAGCATGAATTAATAATTGAAGGAACAGCTAAGATCCCTCATAATGACGAGTCTTGGTGAGGTCAGCTTTGGATGAGGCATAATGAAGACCAGCCACTTAAAACAGCTCCTTCTACTCTGTCCTGAATTATTGCTGTATTCTGGAAAGGGAAGTTATCTTCTGGCTCTTCAGCATGACGAGGTCAGAAGTACACAGAGAAGAAATCTAAATGCAGTGTAAACTTTTGGCATGTTAGCCAGAACTGAAATAATTTAATGCGGATGCAACGCGAGGACTTTTTGTCTTCTCATAATTTGCCAGAGAGATTTGTACAGTACGTGAC
Source organism: Grallaria varia (assembly GCA_013396735.1). Lineage (NCBI taxonomy): Eukaryota > Metazoa > Chordata > Aves > Passeriformes > Formicariidae > Grallaria > Grallaria varia. The sequence continues at coordinate 11,835 of VWZG01010831.1, forward strand.
TATTTGTCTGCCAAAACCATATGCATCTCTGACAGAAATCATATTATGTTTTGTGTCTTTTTTAATTTACGTCTACTGACAAATACAACCTGCCTCATTGCTTTTTCTGCAGTGGAAAAAATTAAGTTTTTTTGAAAACCAGAGACTGCTCCATATTTATTTTCATATTAAAAATAAAAAAAATAAAACAAAAATCAGCTAATGCACACTCCTGCTGACTTGAAAACCTGATTACTTCTGTACTTGAATTTAACTTACACGCCGAGGTAAACATTGGTGTTTAAAAAGAGGAGAATCCTAAACACCTCATAAACTTTTAAGTGTTGATTTCCTGGAGAAATCTACCTCTGAAAAACACGTAGTACAAGCAAATCTAAAACAAAACAAAAGTTTTGGGGGGATTGTCTTTTCCATTATCTTCTCCTTTCAAATGTGGTTGGACAAAAAAGCATCACTGTCTTACTTGTCTCATGTTAAACCCAATCAGATTTCAGTCCCATTATCTTTTCACTTCTGTTTCTCTTGAAGACTTGAAAGATTCTCACAACTTGCTTTTTTGGGGCTGATGTTTCTTCTGCATTAACCTTCCAATCTGGAGGGACTGTGAGCATGTGCACCACTGGCGTCTGTTTGTCACACTGGACTCTCCTTGTATATTTGTGCAAATTTGTTTTGCCTTGAGATGGGACCAAGGAGTGTTAATTCCTTCTGTTCTCCTGGTGTGCCCTGAAAAAGTGTCTGATTGATGAGCAACTCTTTAGGGCCCTAGAAGGGAAATCCCTTTAAACCAGATCATATCAGAAAACACAGGGCTGCTGTTAACCCCCAGCAAGTTCTCTGAGACTTGGCTGACATCCTTGCATTCCGAAAATCTTTGAGAGATTTGTTCTCTCTTCCCCTGCAGAGTAATCACATGTTTAGGGGACCCCTCATATGAACCAGATTAATAGAAGCAATGGACAGATCTTTATTTATTTACTGAAGAACTGAAAAACACAGGAGAAGAGGTGCCAATATAAACAAAAGCTTAGAAACCATGAAAAAAAAAAAGTGAAAGAAATGTGTGTTCTGTTACCCCTCCCTCATTCTAGAATAACATGGTTTCCCTCTGTAGGAATTTTGCTGAGAAAGAAAAGGTCAATACAGCACAACCGGGCACAGCACGGGGATGTAAAGGCTTGGGACATTTTTCTAGCTGAATTTGGCATAGCTGATTTCTAAACAGTGATTAATAAAAGCAGAATATGCATGTGCATGTTGCTACCAAGACAGCTCATAAAATTTTGGGCAGTCATAGAGCAACATGTTTGTCTCTTTCTAATATGCAGGGAGCATATTCTGATTACAAAAGCAAACCAATCGATACTTTTGTGAAAAATGACATCTTTTCTATACAGGGGTATTTTTTATTCAAAGCTGCATTTGCATATTGCCATCAATAATGGTACAAATGGCTTCAGAATTTCAGGAGACTCCAAAGCGAGGATTCCTGTCTTGCCTTACAAAGCAAATCCCACTCTGATTACTGATTTGGTTGGAGGTTTTGGGAAGAACCGCTGGACATCCAGGAGATGCAACAAAATGCGGCTTGACAAGAAAGAGAATGTTTAAACACACACGTGGAATTTATACTGGGAGAGGAAATATTCCTGCAGTGCACATCAGACATCTGTTTGCATGCTCTGAACTTATTGGACCATCTTGATTTTCAGGCTTCTAGCTTGAAGAAAATGGGAGAGATATCATCATCTTTTTTTATTTATTACTTCTCTAATTGGGAACCACTTTTCTGTTCCTTTTTTTTTTTTTCCCAACTGATTTAGTGCTCAAATGACAGCACAGACTACGTGCAGTCTCGAAGAGAAAAGCACTGACAATTGGTTGTTGTTGGCATCATTCTTCCTGCTGTACAGGAGTTTAACTAATGAATGCAGCTCTCCTGCTCTTGGAATAACAAACTTAACACGAGAAAATTACTTGGGGAACTTACAAGTCAGAGTTACAGCGTACAAGGCGAAAGACTAACGGGGATCTAAATGAAGATGGTAGTCATTAAATGATCCCTTCTTTGAGGGTTTACATTGGAAAGCCTTAACTGGCTTAGATATTTGAGCCAAGAGCCTTTAGCATAAAACTCTCTGGTGAGTGCGAGGAAGCTGCCGGTTTACTGTGCTGTCAGTCCCCTGAGAGAAGGTCGGATGTAAAGGAAAATGGGGGTTTTTTTCAAATATTCCTGAAGTAAGTTTCATAACAGACCTGAAGAGGTAGCAAAGTTATTGTTCCCACTTGGCAGATTTGGAACCTAAACCACTAAGCAATGAGATCATTTCTGTGAGATCAGCCCTTGCCATCTTACCTTGGAGCCCCAGCAAACAACTTCATCCCCACAATTATTCTTCAAGGCAAGATGATATCATCCTCCACTTTACAGCTGGAGAGCTGATGCCCGAAAGATTTAGCAGCTTGTTGGAGATAGTACAAATATCCCTTGACAGTTTTAGAAACTGGAACCAGGTCTGCCAAGCCTCACTTTGATACCTTAAACACATTCCCATCCTGGTTCCTGTCCTTTTGTCTGTTCCTTTAGGCAATTTTACCCGATTTGGCTTTAAAATACTGACAATACAGGAGGTAGGGAGCAGTAACAAATGTGGCTTGTTGGACAGCAGCAGCAAAGGCTGGGACGGTCCAGAGCACAGATGTGTATGAAGAAGCAGAATTTCAGCAGAATTTTGGAAGAGGCACATTCTATACCATGTGATTCTACTACAGGGGCTATATACTAGTTCTCTGATAAAACAGGCCTGATTGCTGCTACAAAGAAGAAGAGGACATTTGATGCCAAAGAGAATCTCTGTAACACACCCTGTAGACAAGCAAACAAACAAACAAACCACTCAAAAGGACAAAATCCCAAGCCAAAAAACCTATCACAACAAAACCAACATGGTGGAGGAGACAATCTCTCGTTCTCTCCCTCCTCATGAACTCAAAGACTCTCTGGGAAGTTGCCTTCATAACCCAGCCAACAAATGCAGCAAATAATAAGGATGCCTTAATTGAAAAAACAAAGTACTTACTGCAAGTCTGGGTGATCTCAAACCAAACAACAAAGCAATTCAGTTTCTTTAGGGAAGATGGATTAGTGGAGAAAATTGTTATCAAACCACAAAATGACTAACCAGGGACATCCCTGCTAAGAGATCTACTTTCCTAACACAATGGTCCAGATTGTTTTTTCTGGTTTTTATGCTCACAGAGCAGTGCGAGAGAGGGTGTGCAAAGTTAGGATAAGGCACTTAAATTCCTCTCTAAGTGTGGGGCCAGTCATATAGTCCTTCGCGTATTGCCAGGGAACTCTCTGTGTATTCCCTGGGCCACTGCAGCCCCCAGGGTAGCCGAGGAGTAGGAATTCTCTGGCCACACCACTTTCTTTCCTGGTCTCATTCCTGGTACTGAAGCAGTGATGAAAAACATCTGCTGGTGTTGTTTCCCTAAGACCAGAAAAGACCCATTGTAACATGGTTGAGCTGGATGAATAAACACTGTTTGTGCAATTGTTTTATAAACTTTCAAAAGCAGTGAAGGAATTTTTTGTCATCTTGCTTAAAAACTGGGAGAAAAAAAACCCAAAACAACCAAAAGGAATGAGAAACAGGTATAAGGGGACATAATCAAAAGTCCTTCTGACTTTGTGAGGTGTACCTTCTCATGCTTTCTGAGATGAGTGAATAGCTGTTCCTCTGGAAAAAAAAACCCAGTTCCTAGAGGAATGATTTTGGAACTCTCTTTATTCTTATAAAGTTTGACATCCAGAATTTGGCAGCCAGCGCTTCTTACCAATAAATGAAATGCAACTAATTTTATGAAATGCTGTGGAATTATCCTTCCTATTTACTGATTAGTCTCAGTGAAATACTGTGAGTAACAAAATAAAATCTGGGGGAAATTATATAACTTGAATAGAGCCCATACTGCAATCTCTGGTAAATTCACATCAAGCCTTATTCTAACTTGTAGATTCACTGCAGGTTCATCTTGCAAACAAAAAACTATACAAAGATATGCTGCCCTTTTACTGCACTTCTCAAAATATGTCATGAAAAGCACAGGGTGAAAATATGTTTATGAAACTACTCCACATAATCCACATGAGCAACTAATACAAGTATCCATAAAAATGAAGGTCAGAAGAGAATTGTTTCCCAGAGTAATTTTTCTGGTATTAACTGACCCAGGACAATGGATGGCTATTCAGTGTGCTGCCTCATGTAAAACTCAGCTATTTCCCCAAACATAGGAGGAAAAAAAAAATCAATAAAAACAATATGAGGAAGCAATTGATATTATCATCTCCCCATTGTTCTCTACCCTGTAAACCAAAATAACTCCAAGGACAGTATGAAATCCCCTGATAAAATATGAAGAAGACGTAAGCCTCACAAAAGCTTTTTGTTAAAAAAGATAAAAACATCAACAATACCACACAGTTTATTTTCCCAGAAACAATTTTGGCACTTAGGAAATAATCTTTGGTGGCAAGCTTCATACACAAGCCATGTCAAAAACCTACAGGCTGGAAGCAGTTCCACTAATCCCATCTGGGCTCTGAATCTACATCAGGATGAGATATGTGCACAAATATTTCTTCTTTGCCTATGCCTTGTTTTCCCCAGGAAGAACACCCAGGCACATAGGAGGGACCTGCAGAGCTGGGGCTAGACTTCCAAAACAGGCAGGACCTCAGGACATCAAGGGACACATACCCACCATTTGCTCTGAAACAAGCACCAGCCCTTCAAAGACATTCACGGCTGACAAAACAGAGAAGCAGAGCATTAGACCACCTCGCTGTGGTACCTCCTTTGGCCTCCAGTTTACCCCTGGAAAAATGAAGCAGGGCATGCTTTTTGGTCTCTAGAGAGAAAGTTAAAGAGGTTCTAAGGCAGCTGGGAGAGAGCCAAACCCAAACCTGCAATGGGCACCTGTGACGCTCTCAGTGTGGCAAAGGGCGCGGATGTGCTACAGCCAAAACCACAGCGCCTGCGTCATGCCAGGGCGAGCAGGGGCTGTGACAAGACTTATCATTTCTCTGCTATGATCTAGTCCTGCAGGCATTTCAGTTTAATACAAAGTAAGCACTTGTGATGATTAAGGGAAATGTACAGTTGGATCCCTCTGTTGTCTGGTGGCCAGTCATAACACAAAATCTGCTGGTTAGTGCAGAAACACAGCATTTTGGGCTATGTGTGGTTGCTCTCTGCTCCAGCATCTGGGTTGATGCAGTGAGCTCTTTGACATGGACCAACAGTGCTGTTCTACACCTTCATTAGCTCCCTTCTCGCTGCTGCCACCAGCATTGCATGTTTATGGAAAGCATCTGCATGCTTAAAGGAAACACAAGGGTTTACAGCAAAGGTCACATGGGCCACTCCTGTCTGTTATCTGGTGCCCCAAGCACATCCCTGCTCCTGGAGATGACCCTGACACACTCCACGTGGGGAGAGGGAACAACATCTTTGGGGCACAAGCAGTGGGATGTCACACCCAGGCCCTGCCCAATCTGAGCGTAAAAATCCTTGCTCTGGCTGTCTCCCACTTCCTTCCAAATTCCTGCCCTTCCAAGGCTGATACTGTACATTCGCACTGTGCTGTTTGTTTATCCCTCCCCCCATGGAAGCAAGCTGTAGGACCTACAGTGCAGACATCTGATTTAAATAAGATTCCAGAAAGGAGGCTGGAAAACTGGCACAGACGTCCGCACAAGAGCAAGCTCCTAGGCAGAAAACAGGCAGTGTCGCTGGGTTTCAGCCTGTGCTGCCTAATCAAAACCAGGGAAGAGGGAATCTCAGCAAACACTGCTCTGCACACTGTCCTCTGCTTGTCTCTGGCGTTCCCAAACCCACTTACCCATTAATGCTGCCCTAAGCAGTGCCGTCACAGGGACTTTTTTAAAGGACAAGGCACCTGGCAGACTTATTTCACAACCCTGTAACGATATGTCAGCGGTTCCTCTGGCTGTTTCCACTTGTGACAGAGAAGAGGATGATGAAAAGGAGCAATTTCCCCTTAGCAACATAATTAGTACTTAATTGTATTCAGAGCTACAACTGCCATTTGTATATATGCGAGTAAATATATATGTAGAAAACTCTTGGGAGCATATAGGTAAAGAAGGGGGAAAGGGGAAATTTGTGATGTACTTAAAAAATAACTGATAATGCTTCTGAGAATTCAAGCTGAAAAAACAATAGAAGGGATTCCTACATCTCACTGTTGACAAATGGATTTTTTAGACTGAATTAATGCTCTGCTTACCTATTCATTGTCTGTGCAGACTCCAGGAAAAACACAAAAGGGACAGAACTCCAGATTCTGCTATGATAATCCCAGTGTGATTCTTCTGCTTTCCTCCTGCTTTTCCTTTTGTATTTTTAAGTGCTTTTTCATTATTATTGCTCTGATCTTCTTGTTCTTGGTTTGGACCCCAGTCTGCAGTTCTTCCTCTTAATTCCCCTTCTGGCACCTTCAATGAAAGCACACTCTTTCTCTGCTGCCACTTCCAAATTGAAATCAGGAGAGCTGGATTGGGTGACCCTGAAATATAGGTGCTCCTGTAAGTACACAGTGAATTCCACCTAAGACATTCCAGTCCTTAGTGATGCTCTCACCTCCTGTTATCACCTGCTAACAGGTATTGCTGGGTATGACAAAAGACTCCTCCAATGCCTGGTAACAGTATAATGCAAAAAGACAACTTGCTGAATCATGTGTGTGGAATTCATAGAACCATAGAATGGTTTGGGTTGGAAGTGACCTTAATGCTCATTTGGTTCAAAACCCCCTGCCACAGACAGGGACACCTTCCAGCAGTCCAGGTTGCTCCAAGCCCCATCCAACTGGCCTTGAATACTTCCAGGGATGGGGCATCCCCAGCTTCTCTGGACAATACCTGCTATTTATGGATAGGAACTGTACCCTGGAGCTCTGTGTCTCCCCGTCAGTGCTCCTGGGAATCATAGGATCATAGGATAACCAGAGTTGGAAGGGACCCACAAGGATCATTCCTTGGCTGCTCTGTGGCTGTGTTACTCAGGTGCAATAAATGAGAAGTGGTTTGGATAGGTCACAAATGCACCTATTGATTTTCCTCTTTGCGCCTGGTGAAATGATTTAAGTCTTATGTAACACCTTGTTTCACTGAAACAGGAGCTAACCCCTTGAGATGGTGAGAGATGATAACCTTTTACACGTATACTTAACCCACCCCAAAAGAGTGTTTTTATACCACTTCCCCCATGGGAAGAGTTTTCTCTCAGTAAAAGCTTTTCTTATTGAAAAAAAAAATTATATATTTTTATATACATATTTGGAAAATGTTGGGTAACTACTCATTTATACTTTGGAATACCTGGCCAGTGTAGGTGTTGATGGTGCCCAGGAGTCAAGAGGTATGTGTTAATATCACTGAACTCCCTGCAAGATCCTTTTTGCAAGTAGGAGAGGAATTCAGATTTAGGAAGGCAGACAGACAGCCCCAGTGCGAATGTGTGGGCAGCACAAGGCTTTGCTGAGATTCATGACAACATGGCAGTACCAAGGAAGCTTCTTTTTCCTTTCTAAGTGTGTTCAAATAAACAGCAAGGCTTCAGTTCTTCTCTGACACTGTTAGGACTAGATTGATCCTTTCTTCTCTGTCTTGGAAGGCAAGTCAACACAGACAGGCTGAATAGATTTCCAGGTTCACTAATGACCTCACAGGAATTGAATAATGACATCATATCTGCCTCTTTACTGGAAAGAGACAGCCCAAGCTTACACAGATCTAATTATTGCATTTCTTGAAGATAAATTGCAGCCTTGAAGGCGTCTCGCAATCAGTTATCAGGCATAGCTCCATGGGCACCAACCTTCTTTTTTCTCCAGTACAGTGATGTACTGCCAATACTTAAAAAGGGGCTCCCACTAAAATTTCCCTATTAATCTGTTCTATACCCTTGTGTCCCTCAGGCGCATATTCTTGCAGGGAAAGAAAATAGTAATGAAGAAAATCTATTCATTTATTTTTACATTACTGTTTAAACATTTTCTGAGGGTCACAGCCAAAGAGGAAAATAAAACCACTTGGCAAACAAACCTCTATTATATGTACTTTTGCAGGAAATGTTTATACTTCACTTCATTCCTTTTTAAAAAAAAAAAAAAAAAAAAAAAAGAAGGGGAAAGCTGGAGCACTTTTAAAGTGGCATTTGATTTGTGATATTGGAGTTGGTAGCAGCAAAGGTACAGAACAACTTCTCTGTGGAAAACCAGAAAACTCAGGAAAGGCATCCTTTTAAAAAGTTTGAAAAGGAGCAAAACTGGTTTTCTCAAGTATGGCAAAAACAACAATTAGTGAATGAAGGCAAAGAGATTCTTCATGAAATGAAGTGATCGCCACCTTAGTGTACTGAGCAATTCCATCCATTCCAGTGGAACGTACAACTAAGAAACAATAAAAGATGATGCAGCAGTCTATTTTTTTAAACAGAAATAATTCCACTTTTGATTTTGTAAGAGGGCTGGACACTAGATAATACAGTTACAAGAGGATGAAAAGAAACTATCTGATTTAACAAGTATCTCAGGGGTGCCACAGTTCCAGTAGTGTTAGGAAATCATCCCAGTACTCCTTTCAAGTTGGCTGCAAAGCCTTAACAAGGCTCTCAAGGTACACCAGGGATTTGTTCCAATGATGTACACTTCTCCCTTATGGCTAAATTTGTAACTTGCATTTGCCTTAACAAGTGACCAGAGATTTTTTTTTGGGGGGGGGTTTATAGATTGACTCCAAATGTAAAACAATTGCTACTTTTTGTTGTTGGTGGTGGTGGTATAACTGGTTGAGTGCTGATGTCTTTGCATGAATTAAAAGGAAACAGAAAAATATTGTTCTTACTCTGAACTGAAAAAATACTCATTACACTTGTAAGTTCAGAGCTTACATGAACTTTCTGTTATTGCTCACGTCTTCCTTGACTTTTTCAAAGAACTGATGTGAAAAATATTGGGATGACATGACTACTCATCCCAATAATGAGCCCTGCTTCCCCACCCCAATAATTAACAAGTAGCCACCCGTTATTAAGCAGACCAAATATTATAAAAAAAAGGTCCTGCTGAGTTGTCTCTGTTCTGAAACAAGATTTGACTTCAAAATTGAAATAATGAGGTTCCCCTAAACTGATAAGCAGCTCAATCAAGCCCACTGCACTGGATTCATAAATCTTAAGCAGAGTTTAATTACGAGCAGAGTTTTCCTGACAGAGCCAATAATGGGGCCTTTTCCTCCCGCCTGCCGACTGGTTGTGGTTCCCATGATTCCAGTAAATCTCTGTAGACCTGCCTGCAAGGAAAACAGTTTGAAGTTTGGACATCACTTAAAAGGGAATTGGAGGGAGCTGCAAAAACAATACCCCGATGATGATGGCTGTTAAACACTGGGGACAGGCAGCTGCTAACAAAACACCCACGCAAGTAATTAGCAAGACCAAATCACTTCCAATTAGGCATCTCAACAGCAATCCTATGTGGTCTCAGAGGGCCGTTCCCTTCGAAAGAAGAAGATCACCTCTAAAATTATACCCCTACCCTACCTAGAGGAATCATTTGAGGAAGGGAAGAATGTAGTGCTCTCTAGTGCTATGGGAGCATTCGCAAACACTTTAATGCACATATTGTTCAAAAAAACATGTGGATGTGGCACTTGAGGACATGGTTTAGTGGTGAACATGGTAATGCTTGGGTATCAGTTTGGCTTGATGATCTCGGAGGTCTTTTCCAACCTCAGTCCTTCTGTGTCTGAGATATCCTGGTCCTGTCTGGGGACACTAAGAGCAAGATTTAGTATGTGAGAGAAAAATCACGCTGAAATAAATGGGATTAGCCAGTATTTCTTCTTAGCAAAATCATAACTCTGACTGAGTTGGCACTTCTGTATGACTGTTCAAACACAGCAGTAAATTGGCTTTAAGAGTTTTTGGACTAGAGAGACTGGTAAGTGGAGTACTTTTTGAATCAGAGAAAAGCCAGAACTAGAAATTCAAGTCAGTCAAACACTCAGTGCAGATGTCTTTGTCTCTGTCTTCTTCGTGAAGTAGGAAATAATATTGGATGTTGCTGAAATAACAGGGTCTAATTGAAAAAGCTTACACATACTCTCACAGACAAACCGTCCAATTGTCCAAAAAGGAAAAGAAACAAAAAGACAGGTTCTTCTAAAAGAACTCAGATTTAACAGTCCCTCCAAATTCAGCTTACAACAAAAATATATAGCAGAGTTTTCATTCTCTTCTGTACTGTCACCACTGCTTTAGAGCTACCAGAGTCTGGAAAACAAAGCTCAATGAAAGCAAGAGAAATATAACTTCAGATATCTGAAGCCTTTTGTGAGTTTTACTCTGTATCCAGTTTAAGCCTTAAGACGAATAGGGCACATTCCTTCTTTGCAGAGAGTGCTTGAGATTTTAACTGATTTATTGTTGTGCAGTGTGGACTGGAGGGAAATCACTGTGCCGTGGTGTTTCACAGATTACACAGGGTAGAAGCCAAAGTATTTGTTATAAAAGCAACCGTTTGTTATATTTGCAAATCTTTATAGGCCATGTTGGGGAAAAGCAAATTCAATACTACTGGAAACATTCCTGTCATACACCGAGGAGCTGGAGCACGAAGATATACACCCTGAATGATGAGTCTTGTACCACAGACCTTCAGCACTCAAAACTGTTGCATATCTAACACAGACCGAACTCATTTAGGGAACTTATTTTTTGCTGGGTGGGATTTCAATGAGTTCAAATGAGCCATGAAAAAACCCCAAACATTATGGAAAGCCTTCCAGTTTCACTAAGAATGTGAATTGATTGTTTACACCTTCCCTTTCGGATCTCCTGACTAACCTATTTGTTTGATAACTAACCCCCAAATTTCAGTCTCTGTAGTCTCAAAATATTTGTGGTTCTTCCTGAAATTATTAGGACTCCTATCAGTAATTTGAATATGAGTTAGAATAGAGAGTGCATGTATAGTGAGGGTGCTGGAAAAAGCTTCTTCATACCATATGTGGGCTTGGTCCCCACTTTGTGAGTTTCACAATGCATTTTTGTTTTCACAAGCCATTTATAGGAATTTGCTGTATGTGAGGAAAATATTTCTATATATTTTGTATGTCCATTTCAGACTCCCATAATGTCCCTCAAGTGCTTGTTCAGGTGTGGTATTTTCTTGTGCAACCTTCCTACCTTTCATTTTCATTTTGAGAGAAGGTCTATTCAGATTCCTAGACCTCTCCATAAAATCTCTTCAGGATTTTCTTATGGAATAAACATGAAGTAGAGAAGTCAGGATTTTCTTTAATAGTTTTTCACAGTCGGCTATAGGGGAAATATATGATGAATCCATGCACTCCTACATCTTTGGCTCCTCTCCAATGAGCTAAACAGAAAATGTCCTAGCAACACCATACCTTATTAAGATGTCTCCTGACCCTTTGTTGATGACTTAATTAAAAAGGTACATTAAAATTTACTGAGTGTCCTCAGCAGTGGAAAAGTCCTGCTGTCTGTGAATTCTCTGGAGAATGAAACTGAAGGAACATCTTTCTGCTTCCCAGAGACTAGAGGTGCGTTTGATTTGAGGACTGTGCTCAAACCTGAAACTGTCTGACTTCTGGTGAAAGATGAACATGTGAAGAAGAGGAACAGAGAATAAAGGACCTTGCCTTTGCACAGTGCGGAAAGGGGAGTTGTGTTGAGAACGTGGAGAGAACATCTGCAGTAAAGCTCTTCCAACTCCCTATTTAAATCCTCCCCTATGCACGTGAAAGGAAGCATTACCTGACCCACTTTGTGTGATGTTTCACGAGAAAATTACCCTCATAAAAGGTCCCAAACTTATCGGTGATTGCCATTTTATATCACAAGCCAGAACATGAAGCAGCAGGATCATATTCCAGTACTCCGGAATGACACCTCTGCCTTTGCCTTATGCAGAAACAGGTCATCACAGCTCCACTTGGTTACACGCTCTGACATCGCCCATGTTTGCACACACACGCCCTGCTGCCCCTCTGAGCATAATGGCAAAAGGCAGACTTGGCCAGTTAATGCCAGAAGATAATTTGGCTGCATTCGTTTTGATGTAGTGCTCCAAGCTGCGAAAAGCTCATGGCCACTAACTGCACAAGGCAGAGATTTATGAAGTCAAATGAACTTCAGCACTTGGGCCAAGAAATCAAAATATGAAAAGTCTGAATTAAGCAAACCTCCTTTTTTTTTTTTTTCCCCCCCAAACAAAAAATATATATTTTTAGTGTAGGTGTAGGTATTGCAAAAATAACCAGAAAGGACATGAAATACAGCTGGTCAGGTTCCAAAATTTCATATAGTTTTAACGTCACAATTTTAAAAATTCCTCTGTTCCTTGCCACGTGACTTTTGCATATCAGAGCCACCTTAAATAATATCTGAGTTAACACTTGAAATTCCCACAGACTATAACACTTGAGTCTATGCAAGAGACTTCCTCATCTTTACTTAATTCTGGCCAGCTAGTGATGTTTTCTTCCAAGCTGAATATGTTTAATCTGTCACAGAGTCACCCAGTTGCATTGTAAATGTTTTCTTAAATGGCAGTTCTGTCTTTTTCTTGCTACTTTGCAAACCACAAATATTTATAATGTGTTTCAGAAGCTTTATTTTTCAGTCAGGCTCTGCTACAGTCTTCAGCCTTGCCATTTGCTTTTCCAACATAATGCCCTTATCACTAGATATTGGCATGTAAGGTCTCACTGCCACCCTGGCATTCATTCCAGAGAAAGGATTTACAGTCTGATTAAGCCAGTCTAAATCCTATGCAGGTTGCAGAAAACAGTGGCGCTGTAGGTGGTACAAGTGGACATCAGTTTCAGAAGAGAATCCACCCAAGACCTTGTGCATCTTGTAATGCCAGTGAAACTGAAACAGAAATGGCAAGGGAAAACAAGAAACGACACTTTCTTGACCCCCAAGATGAAGAAAGACTAGATACATTCACAGCATTGCTTGAGTTCACCTTATAAAGCAAACTCCTTTGCAGCATCCAGGGACCGCAGGAACTGAGCCTGGAAATCCACACCCGCCTTCACAGGAGCTTTCCCAGAGCGCAGAGAAGGGGCAATAAATTAAAGATATAACATTGTTTTAAAAGTGAGGCAGGGTTTGAGCTGACAAAGCGCAGCATTTTGACCACAGGCTTTGTCTACAGTCACTCGGCAGCACCTTCAGTGGGGCAGCACAGCATTTAATTAAAAGTAAATGATACACTTGTTCAACACAGAGATCACATAAAAACAAGGAAAAAAAAAAAAAAGAAGATACAGAGCCTCCACTGCAATTCTCCATGCGTGGATGATGCAAATTACGTCCGTATTCCTTTGTGGAATCTGACATCCTCAGCCTACAAACTGAACACTTAACTGCCTTGATTTGTTGAAACAATGTAGCGCTAACACAGTATTACAAAAATATGAACTAAGTAGCTCTCCTAAACTTAGTATATCTTAAAAGAGAGTATTAAACTGAGGATTGCCAATTCCCAGCTGAACTGCAAACCATCCCTCACTTCAGCTGTTGAAGTTCAGTTCCATCCCTTGCTGTTTCAACCCAGCAGGAAAGGAATGTAATTTCAGACAATAAGAAGAAATTCACTGTTGAGGAAAATAAGTAATGCAGCATCATGAACACTCTGGCTTTCTATGTATTCACTGAGATTTGGAGTTCCAAATACAGTGCAACAAATATAGAACTCTTCTTGCTTTCTGCCTCACGAACAGTGGAAGATCTGGATTCCACGTGTTCCTGTAGCACAGTCAACTGGGAAAAGTTGTAGGTCGTTTTGTTTGTGTTTTTCTTTTTGTGGGACAAAAATAACATCCCAGAAAGAGTGTTTTAGAAAGAGAGAGACACAGCAGACCCTGTTACAGTCTGTTGCAAAAAGGTCCAAAAGATGAATTAGAACTTCTGTGAGGTGCCTGGGAGGCAAGAACAACTTTCCTTCTTGTTCTTGGCAAATTGTCTTCTCCAACCTGACTCTTTCAAGCATGAGAAGTGCAGACCCTTCCTGAGCGCTGTGAGCAATCACAGCGTGTTGTCCACAGCTCTCTGCTAAGGTGGAGTCCATCTGATTGAAAGGAAAATGCTGTGCTTGCCCAGGCAGGCATTTCGCACAGCGCCACAGAGGGAACTCTCTTCCCATTGTGCAAGTTTAATCCTTCTCCTTTTTCTCCCTCCTTTGTGTATACCTTTACTGCTCTGTATCCTTTGTCCAGCCCCCAAGCCCCTCTTCATTGCTAAAACCACATCTCTGATCCTCAGCAAGCCCTGCCATTACCAAATCCGTCTTCCTAAGCTGAAATAGTTTTTCCAAGCTCATTTTGTATATCCACAGAATACCTCCTGATCTCTGTAAAGAGCTGATTTAAAGAGCACAGAAAAGAGTAATATTTAGTGAGCAAATTTAGTCTGTATTTCAAAACCTGAGGAGTTTGTTGCCTGATCTTAACCGGTGGCCTTTCCATTGCTCACACACATATAGGTTAGTTTAACAATCCTCAAGAAGCACCACAACTTCACAGACAGAATTATTCAATTTTGTAATAGCTGGAGGAGGTCTTTGGTATCACAGTCTTTTGACCTTTTCTTAGTGTTACTAGGAATTCAGAAGAAATCTTACATTCCATATGTTTTTTAGACAACAGTTTTCCTTTCAGTATTTCTTGATTTACTTTATTTGTACCTGGGGCAGCCTTATTTCAGGTTCTGGACAAGGACTTGTGCCATTATAACTTATTTGAGGATTAAAAACTTATTCCTAAATAAAATAAGAATAGAAACATTCCAATAAACTAATGCTATACATGGTGTCTTCTTAAAAAAATAAAAGATGTTACCAGAAATATTAATTCTTACGGGATTTTAGAGGTCTTAAGAGCATGTAAGAAGTGCAGTGTCCTTAACAGCAAGAATAACTTTGGTTTTGCCTTCCATTCTTTCTAAAGAAAATTAAGTTACTATTTAATTTTAAGGTCTGGGATGCCTTGGTACCTGTTCACTTTGCTGAACTTCTTTTTTGCAGTGTATTCTTTCAATGGTGACTGTGTCAACAGATTTCTGCTGTTCTTATTTTGTTTGACAGAAGAAGAAACATTTTTTTCTCTTTTGTATTATATTTTGTAGGTTTCAGTGTTGTAACTGCAGCTTCAGTATTCAATGCGCTAAACAAATACCAAAGGATAGATGTTAACATTTTAAATACTGCAGGTACGGAACAGGAAGATAAAAAGGCTATCACAGTTTGCAGTGCCTGGTGGTGGACTAAGAGTAATGACTACAACAACAAAAGATAAATTGGGTTCATTCGTAAATGGCCTTGAAATCTGGGACCATATAAATTGGTCAGGAGTGATTTCAGGGGGTTAGTGGTTTAAATGCATTAGCAGAATCACTGCTGGTTATTTGCTTTACAATTTTCTTTATAATATTTACTGTTCAGTACAGCTAATGCAAAACACTGCTAGAGTCACAGTGGGGGATTTGGCAGCCAGAGAAACTTGGAAAGTCTAGCAACTACAGTTTAGGAATGTGCCATGCACACAAAAATAAAAATGCTGTCCTGCATATACATATAGTGGCATGAACCCAATCAAGAATTACAATTCCATCACCCCCATCTGCTCCAAGCCAGTGTATTAGTTTTCTTGAGACAGCAGCACTCAATAGAGTCAGATAGTCTAATAATATTTCCAGTTAACAACAAATATGAAACCAGACCCTATTCTCCTAATTTACCAGAAGAATTTATTTCCCATCCACCCACCACTGCAATGCACATAGACTTAATTTTCCACATCGGTTGAATACCATCCACATGCAGAATTTGCCTGAGTATAAGCACAGGTAATATTGCAGCAATGTTTTAGGAATTTCCAAGCTAAGTCATGCTGTGCTACTAAGGCTTGAGCACCTTTGTAAGAGGTGTACAAAAGAAGAAGGTGAAAAATGTGGAAAAACCCACTCATTTAACCTATCATTTGATGGTTATGAAGTTTGAATGACCATCACAATTTCTATAGTCCACAGTTCCTTTCAGAAACAGACACTTTACAAGATTAATGACAACACGAATGAAATTCAAAAAGTCATTTTCCCAGCAGGGAGCAGAAGAACATAATCCAAGAAAGATATTGTCTGTTGAGTGATGACAAGGACAGTGACAGTTAAAGCCCTGAACGTAGGTGTCATCCCAGAAAAGCGTGTGGTGCTCATAGCACATTTTGGGGGGGGGATTAAAAAAAAAAAAAAAAAAAAGGAAATCCATATATCAGTGCTGTGAAGACGTGACCATTTGAAAGACTGCCTGTTTGCTCTCAACCTCACAAACGCAGCGCTTCACAGATGTGTTGGGCACTGAAGGACTGAACTCAGCAGAGAGAGCTGGTGCTGCAGTTCCGTCCCACATCTGTGCCTTTTATGCGATGACATTCTGCTCATTAGCGATTCTGTGGTGACATGAGCAATTCAGGATGACCAAGGGCAGTGGTAGCAGCTGGGCTGGTGAGACCTGGAGAGATCATAACTCCCAAGGTCCCGAGCTTTAACCTCTAATCTTTTTTTTTTTTTTTTCCTTTTTTTTTTTTCATTTTCCATGTCTGTTCTGAGCCAGATGAAAGCACAGCTTGGCACTGCACAGCCATCTTTTGGGGCAATTACTTTTATATCTATAAGTTTAGTAGCCAAAAAGAGGAAAAAGAGTCTAAAAGGCATTTCAATGTTTAAGAGCAGCACACTTTTAAAAGTAAATGTCTGAGTCAATAAAATAAATTCAGAGCCCACAGAAGTTAAATAGGTTCCCTCAGGAAGGGGAGTACATCGTCAAGATCATTTGTGTGTGAAAATGCACTAAGAAAAAAAATTAAATTAAGATATCAACTGGATTGAATTAGATGACAGCATCATTTCCCATGTGCCAGCAGGTAACTGGGTGTATGATTTGCAGGTTGGTTTTCTTAGTTGAGAAGTCAGGGCTGCAGAGAATCCCACAGTGAGTCCATGTATTTATTTCACTTCAGAGCCCTGAACTGCAAGACGTAAGACTGCTCAAAGCCAGTGCCCTTCCAAAGAAAAAAGCCTTCCCTGAACTGAGAACCCAATTTCTTTTGGAAATCATATACCATTCTTGTTTCCCTGAGCTTTACACTTGGAAATGCTCTAATGCAGAAATCACTGGCCCTTGAGTGACTGCATGGTCCTGGGTGGGGAGGGCTGGGGACTGCTCTTAACCCCATCCTGGGACACAGGCAAAGCCCACACCGATAAGGCAAAGATTGATAATATGGGGAACACTTTGTCTAAATAGCCTCCAAAGTTCCTTTTCCCTCTTCTCATGCAGAGCTTTGTCCCGAGTGTGTAAATTCAATGGATTTTGCGTCGTAACTGACACACCCAGAGGCTTAAGGGGTGGTAAGAGGCACAAGATCAATTATAATTCTTACTGGACTCCTCACACATTCATGGCAGCCATTGATTAAAGGATCACAAAGTGTTATAAGAAAAAAATACAAAAACCAGACTTTTGTTGGCTTGTTTGGTTTTGGTGGGGTTTCTTGGTGTTTTGTTTTGTTTTTTTTTTTTAATTTTTTTAATTGTGTTTAGAAAGCTATCCTTTATTTCAAGTTTCAGCTGTATCCTGAGTTTTTTCGGCCTAGTTTTGCACCCACAAAGTGGAGCGTGGACCATTCCTTTAACTGCAGGAGGGAAGGTCTGCTATATATCCAAATAGATAAGTTGTCCCTTCTTCTCAGAAAGGACAGTGGATGAGCCTGTTCTTGCTGCTCTTAAAGTAAGCATGACACACTGATCTATCCGTGAATAACAGCTGACTTGGCTGAGGAGGACGGACAGGATCAAGTAATGTTTTAGATCAAGTTTTCAGACACTTTGAAAAGGTACCAGGAGGGTTTATTCATTTGAACAACTCCATGGTTATTCAAGTAACTGAAAGCATTTAAGGCAGGAATGGCGCACAGAAGAGAAACATTAATTGTGCCGATCATAGCACTGTCGATCTATTTTTCCAAAACCCAAACACATTTATACATAGCCATTCCCCTGAAGCATTTGGAGGCACCATTCCTTTCTTCCTTATCTGCCTAACTGACATCTTCATTCAGCTCCAGCCAGCTTGTGAGAATTTTTAATAATGTGATTTCTTTCGGGGGAAGGCTTAGTCTTTTGAACTCCAGGAATAATTATTATTGCAAAGCAGTTTTCCCTTTCCAAAGGGACTGCTCTGGGGTCACCACCACTTCCAGCCTCTCTGGGCAGGAGAACAATGAAGCTTTGTTGGTGCTGGAACGTTGTCCCTTCCAAAGAGGCTGGTGCTTTTTCTTTCTGCGCTCGCCTCTGCATGTTGAAGTGAATTGTGCCAAATCAAAAGGCTTGAAATTAGCACTTCACTGCCTGCAAGTGTCTGGAAGTTAATGCTAAATCATATGGGGCTAAGAACCTTTTCTACGCCCTTATGCCCAGGTATTCCCTTCAACGTGTAAGGTGCCTTACACACACTGACGGTTATTTTCTCTCCTCATTAAACACAATCTTGAAAATGTGTATTTTGCCATTTTCAGCTAATCACCAAACAGAATATGTACTGTACATTTTATGAGAGAAGAGCAGCTATAATTCTATTTGGGAAGAACGTAGTTTTCAGTGACAGGAGCAGGGATTATCACGGGAAAGGGATGGAAGCTGCACTAAAAACAGCGAGCGCTACTGCCAGTAGTAATCTTTGCCAGTAAATGATCTTACTGACTATCAGACTTGCAAATGGACTTAGCAAATCCAAATAAGGCTCTATAAGCCTGACAAATAGCATGAAAAGTAGATTTTTAACTTTGCATCTTCATTGTACATTCAAAAGTTTGACATGCAATTTTGAGCCATACAGAATCTTTCTTTATCCAATCCCTTAAAAGAAATCATAATTAACCTAAGTTCAAAATACTCTTCCTGACTTGGAAAATAAAGAAAATTTTTTTTAAAGTTAGAGGACTGACATAGTAATGATTTAACTTCACAAGAGTATTGTTTTTGTGTAATACTTTCATACAAAGTAAGGGAGAATCTCCTTGCAAGAGACCAGAATTTTTACCTGCTTTGCCGTGCTCCTTGTTGGTGTACATTGCAGATCAAATACAGATTGGAACAGACTTGAGGTTCACCCTTAATTTCTACTATAGCTCTGGTTACCAGAACGACCTCATCCTGTGACTGCAGTAGAGTATTTTAGAAGCAGAGCTGACAAGCTGTGTGTGATATCCTCTGGTTTACCAGTGCTGGAGTCAAAAGCTGCCTAGTAAGGGTCGATGGGAGGATTGAATGCTGCTCACATCTCTGAAGATCAGCAGGGGTTTCCATGCCACGGACAACATCAGATACATCCCAGTCATCAACGCTGGAAAGTAGTTTTATGTTTTTCTTACAAGTACAGAAGATACAGAAGATCTTGAAAAACACAGAAATAACATTTGCATCCCAAACTGCACCTCTAAGGGATGTGAATAATGGTCGTGATAACACGATGGGGTGAGAGGCAGCAGCAGAGAAAACACTGTAAGGAGCAACAGAAGGTCAGAGAAACCGCACAATTCCTTGTGCTCCACAGCTGTATGCAGAATACATAAATAGACTTCTAAAAACTAATTAAAGTCAGAAGTGTAGTTTGAAGAGCGTCGTGTCAAGCCAGAGACAGAGACGTGGCTCTCATTCATTAGCACCCAGCACAGCCCAGTAAATGTGGCTTCCAGCAGGTTTATGGGCTAGGGGAACTCTGCTATTCCTAGGCACAGATGTCTCTATTTTCCCCTTGGTCTGTTTACCTGGCAATCATGGTTGGCAAAGGGAAACCTAGTCAGATGCTAATTCCAGCCAGGCCAAAGGGAATATGAAGTTGGTGAAGTTGCTGAATTCTCTGCTTTCTATTTTTGGGATTCCTCTTCCAGCTTGCAGTGCTTTTTTATGTTGTTTGTTTTTCTAGAAAGGCTGACCCGGTCTTGTCCTCAACAGCTTCTTGGAGAATGTTATAAAACCCCAGCTACACATCTCCTCTGTCTAGGAATGATAATAACTGCCATTAAATTTTGCCACCCCGCTGTCCAAAACATACCAGCCCTGATGAACTACAGACATAAAACTAACCCTGGCAATCTCAGAACCACATATAAGCAAAAGGAGAAAATGGGATTTTAAAGCGCACATGCATTTTCTTGCCTCCGGCTACGAAAGGTGGAAGCCCAGGCTATGCTGAGCAGCAGGAGATGCTCTAAGGTGCCCAGAATGTTGTCAGACCTACAGCTGTGGGAACAGAGCATGTTTCTTGCCTATGTGCCTGATCTTGCCTTCCTTTCAAAGCTCCTCATCCATTTTAACAGCACAAGATGGAGCTTTCTGTGGCCATATTGCTAATTCATTTGATATTCCTAATGAGAGCTACATATATTGCTAATTCATTTGATATTCCTAATGAGAGCTACATATAAATTTCTAAACCCAAATTTGACTCCAAGTGCATATTTTCCAATATCTGGTTTACCAAGACAAGAGGGTTAGCCCTGAAATACAGAGTAAATCCAGTTCAAAATGTTTTGTAATTTTAAGAGTACTTAAGACCAAAGATTCAAGTTAGAATCAATATTTTTTTTTAATCTTTTCTAACAAGAATAAAGGGGAAGAAATGGGGCATTGAGCAACTTGCTCTAGTGGAAGGGGTGCCTGCACACGGCAGAGCATCTGGAAAGAGATGATCTTTAATGTTCCTTCCCACCAAAACCATTCCACAATTTTATGATAAAAAATGTAGAGTATGATTGAGATTTACTATAAAGACCTATCTCTTCCATAGAAAAAACAGTAACTTATGGAGGAATACAAGTTTCTCTGCACACAGTAGAAAAGTCTATAGTAAAAATAAGGGTTAACTCCAATAAAGTCTACGGCTGAGAGACACAAACCTAGCATGACACTAGTTTATCTCAGAGGCAAATCTCTGTGACTGCTTTCCCTGTTCTTACAAGTCCTTTTGGTGCTCTCGTCTGGTTTCTCAGTATCTTCAGAGTAGGAGGTTTGAATGGGGGCATCGAGTTTTTCTTACTAATCCACCAGGAACTGATGCTAAAGAAAAGCTGTAGGTACATGGCACAGTATTGTGCCATTTAGTTGGTCTTGGAGTGGTTTGAATCCTAGTACAAGAGTCACTTGTCTCACAACTAGGTCCTTAGTCTCTACCCTTGAAAGAAGGAACAGCCTATGAAATCCAGATCTTTGTCAAAAGCCCTAATTTTAAGTAGGTAGGTGAAAAGTGGAAAGGAAATGCTAAATATAAATGAAATGTAATACACCACAAACTAGCTAGAGTCCCATGGATGTATATGTGACATGTTCTGAGGAAAAAAATTAAAAAGAGCAAAGGAGGGTCACCCACTAAGGTTCATTTTTATAACCATTGTATAAGATTTCTCTTTGAGTCTGAAAGTACATTTAACAGTCATGGTCTGTCAGTGACCTTATATTTAAGAGCAGAGAGGTAATATGGGATTATTGGTAACACATTATTTTACAGGGCATCAATAACCATGTGTAAGAAATTACCATAGAATTACAATGTTATTACATGGTTATTTGTGGCTTTGCCAAATGCAATGTTACTTGATCATCCTTGGATTAATGGAGTGTTGATCGGGTTTGGCCATTTACCTCCATCCCGGGTCATAAACCTGATGTTAGCTGAACCAAGTTCCCAGTCTAGCAGTCATAGCATTTACCATTTCTTTCCCTCTGCAAAAATAAGTTGATGGTGGGAGGTCAAATCACAAAATACTCTGGTTCTTAAATGCAGAGGCTTTCAAAAAGACTTCATCAAGACCTCTTCAATAAATGCATCATATTTTATATTCCCTACAGTCTGTAAACAGAAACTCAAAGTCTGGAAGTTCATACTTTCCCATACTATTTGGATTTTTCCATCAAGAAAACACTGCTTGCCACCACTCTTCTCTGCATTGTAAATGGAAATAAAATTATCTAGCTAAATTTCTTTTAACACACAGATTTTATGAAGGCAACATTCTTGCAAAGCCCGGAACTTTTGTTTGCTAAATTTTGGTGCAGGTAAATCCAACAGACCCTAAGTTTGGTCTTGGAAGTCTATAGAAAATCCTTATAGGCATGTCTGTGTACATACGTTTATTTCACAAAATCACAGAATCCATTAGGTTGGAAAAGATCTCTGAGATCATCGAGCCCAACCTATGACCAAACACCATCACATCAACTAGACATGGCACTGAGTGCCATGTCCAGTCTTTTCTTGAACACCTCCAGGGAGAGTGACTCCACCACCTCCCTGGGCAGTCCATTCCAAGGTCTAATCACCCTTTATGAGAAGAAATTCCTTCTAATGTCCAGCCTAAAACCTGCCTGGCACAGCTTGAGACTATGTCCTCTTGTCCTGTCACTTGTTTACCTGGGAGAAGAGACCAATCCCCAACTGGCTACAATGTCCTTTTTCTTTACTTTTCTTTTTCTTTGTTTAAAATGCATCAATCACAGAGCTGATCAGACCTGAGAAAAGCCTAATAGTACCCTGCAACAGTCTGGAAAGTTCACCGCAGTGTAGGCTTCCTGTTCCTCCTGAGAGTTTGAAAGCAAGCTTAAAGATTCCAGGGTAGATATAGAGTTGAAATTCCTGTGTGCTTAGGTTGGCTTTATTGGTATACCTCACAGCAGCTATAAAAAAAATAACACAATTTCTAAATACCAACTGCAATTCTAAAGGAGATTGACCTTGTCTTCCACCTCACTCAGTAATAAGAGAAAATACTGTGGTCATGGTGCCTTATACTCATTTTTTGCTCACTTTACAAAGCTGTAAATTGAATATATTGCATGGTCCGGGTCATACATAGCACTCATTTTCTGGTCAGCAAGAGTCACCCCATACCTCACATGACCTTTATTGCAGTCTGATGTGTGAGAAACTATTTATTTTTAATCAAAGACATGCTGTGAAAGACTAGGAAAGACTAAGAAAGAATAAACAGCGAGGGTTCAACAGTACACGCACAGTCCTCGTGGCTTTATTCCGCCCTGCCAGTGATTCCTCCTGTCATCTTGAACAAACTAACTCCTTGGTATCTCCAACTCCCCCAAATCCCAAATGCAATAATAATGCTTCCTGTCTCTATAAGTGAAGGAGGGAATTTGTTAATATCTTCAAGCTACTCCAGCTTCTCAGATGAAAAGTGCTATTCATACTCAGATTATGATATTTGGAGCTGAGGATAATGTTGATAATTCAGCTGTATGGGCTGTCTGTAACTCAGGTGCCTTTTTTCCTCGCTTGGAATGTAAAGCTCTGAGCTAATTGAACACCTTCCATGGAAGCAAGTGCCATTTTTTCATGTTGATGCAGCTGTAATTCGTAATTTCTTTTCCCTAATCCTATGTGGGACCAGAAGGGAGGGAGGAATAGCCAGAGCCCGTTTCCGTGGAAGCTGCTGTCTCCTCAGCCGGGAGGCTGCTGGGAGGTGGGGCAAGGTCTCTGGTAGGGCTGGCAGTGAAAGCTCTCATCACCAGCTTTTAATCAAGCCCACCAGCCCTCCTGTAAGGGGGCTGTCTGTCAGCAGCTCCAGCAATTCCCTGCCGAAAGTCCTCCTCGCTCCATGGTCTAATTCAGGAAACAACTCTCCTGTAAGAGTGTTAACATTGGCATCCACTGCCTCATTCCAGCTTATATTTTAGCAAATAATTTCTCTTTGCTTTCACCAAATTCATCCTCGGTGGAAATTAGAAATACATATATATGTTGCCATACTCTTGAAAATTCCTGAATAAATCAAGGGCTGGGTGATTTGAATTGCAAACAGCACCATCCATCACTCCTTGAGCTCCACAACATTTAATTCTCTGTCTCTTCCATCTGAAAGTAACCTTGGGGATTAAGTACTACTGGGAATAAAATCACCTCACCCTTTCTTCCCAAAGATATTAGGAACACAGCAATTTCACCTATACAAATTTGTCATTCCCAATACAGAATATTTCCACCTGTTATCTGTGCTGTACAAATTTTGAGACTATAACACCAAAGAACAAATGCAGTTTCCACAACCTCTCGTTCTCCCCAAAATTTCCCTCTTTGATGATTTCAGTTTTGAAATCGCAAACCCCAAAATGTTAAGCGTCTGCTCACTGGAGTCACCTGAGTAGAAGGTACAGGGACTTGAATGTGGCCTGAGCAGATTTTAACCCCAAATGCAGAAAATGTTTAATTTTTTATTCCAATTAAAAAAAAATAGTCTTGTAGTAGAGTTCTAGCTTAATAATTAACTGTCAAACACAGGAATTTAAAGAAAAAAAAAGATGCAAAAGAAATTAAAAAAAGATAATCAGAGAAAAAAGGTTTTGGCTTTTTTTAAGATCAGGTTGAGTAAAAATTTTTGAAAGTTACACTGTAAGTTGTTAGAGCTTCACAAGCCTCCTTAAAAACGAATGTGTCTGTAAACAGCAATTACTATGGGGCAAAAAAAACCCTCTTGGTGTTGCAGATGGGAGCTACTTTTTCTATGACGGAAGGACCTGCTTATGGGTTTTGCCATGGTATAAACTCTAAAATGGCCTCAAAACGGCTCAATGGACCCTAATTTATATTCAATGATAGCAAGGTAGCCATGTGTTGAGTGTAATATTCACCGGCGCTAATGTCAATACAACTACAGCCAGAACTACACGCAGAATTAGGACTCCAGCCTGGATGAAATCTGTCGTAGTCTCTGCTCGTGTTATTTTCCTTTCTGGGAGAAAGTCTTCATCTGGAAAAGGAATTAAAAAACTGCATGTCTTGTAAAAACGGAATAAACATCAGAAGATGTGAGGAAATTAAACAAGGGAAATGGACAGAGCCTTGAGTACAGTTTTTCATGGAATTCCCCACAACTTCATATAACAATAATTATACTTCATAATTTTGTATAGTGATAAATATTTTGCCCGGGAAAAGTAAATATTATTTTTTTCCGGAGCTCTGTGCAAAAAAATAAAAGAGGAAAGTATCTAAAAGGAAAGCCAGGCATATTTTATGTTGATTACAGTAATAAAATCTCAACCTCTGCAACCATCGGAATCAATGTTACTGTAGGGGTCTGACCCAGAATTCACTGGAGTCTAGGGAGAGATTTGTCCTGACTTCAATGGCCTTTGGATTAGGTTCTGCAAGAACAGCCAAACCCTGCAAAAATTTGTTCTGCCAAGTTCAAAACCAGATCTTTGAATACAAATAAAACTGAACCTCAATATCATCTCTTCTTGCAATAAATTCTCCTAAGTTCGTTGGGTAGAAGGAGCTGAGATTTCACAATACCTAAAAGCTCCATTTCCCGCATTCCAACAGAAATAAAGAAACCTGATGGGGCTTTACTAGTTCCATCTTTTCTGGTATCCAGGGAATACTGAAGAAAAGGCTCCTCACTTTTTGGTGGAATTTGCTCTCTGTTCCCACGTGAAAGTGGGTAGGAACCTCTACCACAATTACAGCTCTCAGGGCGGGAGAGAGATGAAAAATGCATCCCTCTCTTATTTAGTTTCCTCAGAGATTATGGATATAAACCCCATGCCCAGATGGAAGGGATGCTTTTTTTTTTTCTTTTTTTTACCCTCTCCACAGCTTCTTGGCTCCCATCTCTTACTTGGAAATCAGTTTTATTTATTTGGGGGAAGGTACAGCCTGGGCAGTTGTGCTCGTATTTCATGTATGTGCAGTCCTATGACTTTAATTGCTCTGGTGTGTTTTGGGTTTTTTCCGCTCATCCTTTCCCTACTGCATTTACTGGTCACTGCAAAACCAATAAATCCCAAGATTAATCCCTCAGCCCTGTAGCATATTGAATGCACTTGGCATCCTCCAGAGAGCCAGGGCAGCCATCACACCTCCCTGGCTGCTCGCTGTCTGCTTCGTTCCCCTCTGGCACTTTCAACCCTAGTGTGGGACTGGTACAACCATAGAGATGGTCTCCGGTGGGGCTGGCCAGTGTTCAAATGCAGGTTTATTGAGGTATTATGGCCCTGATAAATAATGTGGGTCAAGGGATTCTGTGGGAATGGCTGGTCTCTCCGTTGCCATTGGTGTAGGGTTTGGGGCTGGGTTGGATATGTAGTCACCTTCAGGTTTTGCTAGCTGCTTCATTGGTTGGAAAAGGACATCTATCATTACACGGGGCAGATTTTTCTAAACAGCTCTTCCAGTGGGTATTCCTTTGCCAGTAATAATTTACATTAAATATCCATGAGAACTCAATCACCTGGCTCACTGTGCCGCACAGTCGTGTTTAAAGAAGGCAAAGGGATGGTGCTGCTGCTTTTATGAGTCATAGTTAAGTCTGAGTATCATCTGTCCTCTGTTTATAAATGAAACCACTGCAAAGCAGCAAACTGCTAGGAAATCTGTAACAAATATTTCTGGGTCCAGGAGAACCTGATGTTGACTTTTCTTTACATGTATCTGACAAGACAATGTTTTGATCTACTGTAAAAATTTAGATACGTGAAGAAATTATGGGAAAGCAACTTGGTTTCTTGCCCCTCCACTTCATTAGCCATAACTAAAACTCATAGCTCACATTAATGCTGAATAAATTACTCTTTGTTGAAAAGAAAGAAGATACATGAGCAGGAAATGCTCTATACAAGGTTCATGTGTCATTTGGTAAGAGAAATATGTCAGCGGTATGACAGGTCAGGTTTTGTGAGAAAACCCACTGTCATGATTATTATTTTAGTTCACTTCAGAAACATGCATAAAAATAATTCCCACAAAGGCTCTCTAAACTGTACTGTAGCTCCATAAGGCACTGTAATACCTGGATTTAGCAATCATAATCCCTACATTTTTTTTCCTGCATAATATATACATATAAATACATACACACATGGTTTTTCTGTTTTAA
The DNA here is from genome assembly GCA_013396735.1 of Grallaria varia. NCBI lineage: Eukaryota > Metazoa > Chordata > Aves > Passeriformes > Formicariidae > Grallaria > Grallaria varia. The sequence continues at coordinate 38,908 of VWZG01010831.1, forward strand.
GCACAGGCTATGTTTAAGCTTCCTTTCTGTGGGTCAGGACAGATGGATTTAAGTTACTGCAACAGTAAACATAATGCTTCTGTCTGGTAAACATGAACAAATGTCTCTGCATGCAGCTTTCATGCATCGACTTCAATACACTCAGCAGAACAGCTCGACAATTTTACCAGCTCTGATGTAACACAAATTTAAAATACATGGTCACTGCCTAAAGAGCTACAGAACATATGATTCTGTCTGACTAATGAATTCACTGTCAGCTTCCTCCAGTTTTAGCTGCCAGATAGTTTCTCCTATCCATCAAAGATGTTTTCATTAAAACTGATTGGCTGCTGAAAATAATAGAGTGGAAGGGGACAACGATGCTTTTTGTTCTAAAATTAGCTGGGTTTTTTTTCTTTTCACAAAAGCATCGTTAATTTCAGCCACAGCTTTTTATTTCCATTTGAAAAGTAGAACCCAACCACCACCTATAAGCCAAAAAGGGTGGGAATAATGGGAGAAGAATACTGATTATAAGCCTATCCCCTTACTTTCCCAATGTATCAGTAGTAAATTCTGTTACTTCCAAGTAGTAATTAGGAACATTTTATCCCAAGACCTACATACCTGTATTATCAATCATTAAAAGGCATTGGAGATGCTTTTTTTCCCTTCCTCGGACAAATCTTATTGAAGAGAAGATACAACCATTGGTTTGGAGGCATCTTTCAGCCAGTCACAGCAGAACACCTTGGTACCCAGGGCTGCTCCCTCTAAGGCTGCCAATGTTTACTGCCTGACAGACCCCTCTTGCTCTCCCTCCATTTAGTTACAGCTACTCCTGCAATGGGAATAAGGCAATTTCTATAGGAAAAGGCACTTATTTAGTTAAATGATACTCTTTGGGGGTGGGTAAGAGGGAGGGAAGCATCACACTTTTCAGGAACTTGAGATTTTGGGGTTTTTTTGTGCAAAGAGCCAGAGAAGGGCATCCTCTTGACATCAGTTTGCTTCTTCCCTGGCTGGTGCATCCTGACTACAGCTGCTGCTCAGCACTGGCTCTGACACATGGAAGTAGCTCCACGCGGTAATTTGCTCAGAATTAGAAAGAGGAGACTCCAAAAAGGCGCAGCAGACAGAGATGACGTCCCAATGTTTGGAGCAAGAGAACTTCTTATGGGGATTGAACTTTCTGTAACCAAAACTACTTGGTTTGCTGTGAAGACTGTTGATTCACTGGCTTTTATTATTTTAATATGTCTCTCTTAAACTAACAATGTATTAGGAGCCAAATCCTCAGCTGGGATAAATTGATTTATCAGCCTTCCTTCAGGACACCCTTTTAGCTTCAGCCTGCAGTGTTAAATCCCGCTTCAGCTTCACCAGTAAAAGCCTTTCCCAAGTTAATGTGCGGGAAGTACACTGAGGAAAAGCTTTTTCCTGTTGTTGCAGATACTGCTCAGAGGCTTAGCGTGGATTTTTCAGGCTAAGGATTTAATTGCAATGTCTAATCCAAGTTGTCTTTAAATCTTGGATGCTGTTCATTAGACAGATATTTTCTGCTTCTTTTTTCCAAAAGTTAAGCATCCCCAAAACAAGACTGTATAAGGCTGGAGCCTCAAAAACCCACTCCAGGCAGCTCGGGGAGACAATGGTGTTCCTAGAAGAGATTGTTAAAACCTGAACGCAGTGTTTTTAGGAATCTTTGCCAAAGCCCTTTGGAACCTCTTTCTACAAATCTGACAAACAATGGGCTGTGACTGAAAGGCTTTGAGGAACAAAAGGTTCAGGACATGAAATGCTTTTACCCCAAATAGCCTGACCGAGTAACAAAATACGGATTAGACGTTGATTTTCCGTAGCGTCCAAAGGTGCTTTTGCGAGGAAAGAACGTGCAGCTCCTGCCCAGAGACCCACCTGGGCCAAGAGGTTTCACCACCCTCTGCATGGAGAGGGGTGGCAAAATTTTCCTTTAACATATAATAGAGCGACCTGGGTAGAACAGTGGTGTCACTATTTCGTTCCTTTTTGTATTTCAAGCACGCATGAAAATGGCAGCAAAACATGAAGTATGTGGAGAAATGTTGCCTGACACTGAGGATCAGTGGGCAATTACATTTTTCTTCAATAGGATATATTCAGAATCTCCTCCAGCTATTTTAATCATGATTTCATACCACAAAATGTGACAAATTATTATTCTCAATTCTGTTTTTAATAAAACAAGCCAAAATAAGCTCATTTTGCTAGCTGGCTTGTGAAAAGTTGCACATATTCAAGAATTATTTCGCAGCCAGTCAAATTATTAGCAGAAAATCCTTGATTTTTCTAATTTGCTACAAAATCTGAAATCATGTTCTTTCTGTATTTCCTTTATGTAGTGAAACACATCACTTATTCAAGATGAGTCTCACAGGTATTTGGGGTATATGAGTGCACTTCTCCCTTTAATAAATGGATATAAACTGAGATATTTGATGTTTCAAATCATCCAACACACAGGCTTAATTCCTGAACTTTTTTTCTTCTGCATAAAGCTCTTTACATCTATCTTTGGTTCCCTGTCCCTGACAGCATTTCCCCCCACAGTTTCATAGTTTTTTTAAGGGTGGTGTGCCTCTCTGCATTTGATAGAAAATATGAGTACAATTCCTGTGGATCTACAGTCGTATAAATGGTGGGAATATCAAGCTTAGGACATCACCAGCTCTCCTCAAGCTGCTGCCTTTCATCCTTCCTTAATACTTTTCCTGCAGTTAAATCTTATCCATGCTCCCTTTTGACACAGAAACAAACAAACCCCAGTTATCTCTGGTGAAGTCCTGCAAATTATAACCTTCCAGCCTAAAATGATAACTTAATCTTCCAGGAAACAGCGCAGACAGACAGTATTTGAGCTTTGGGGAACTGTAACTCACTGTGGCATGTGAAGCCAAAGCTTCATCCCTTCACATGTCCCGGACCAAAGGACACGTGAAGTGGCTTCAAACAGAAAGACAGTAGGTTTAGATTAGATATTAGGAAGAAATTCTTTTCTGTGAAGATGGTGAGACGCTGGCATAGGTTGCCCAGAGGAGGTGTGGATGTCCCACCCCTGGAAGTGTTCAAGGCCAGGCTGAATGGGACTTTGCCAGCTTGGTCTAGTGGCAGATGTCACTGCTCATGGCAGGGGTGGGGGGGGCTGAAAATAAATGATCTTTGAGGTCCTTCCCAACCCAAACCATCCCATGATTCTTCCTGCCCTTTTGAGAGCTTACAACACTTCAGATCACTGACATAAGTGAGTCTTTTGGGGATCAAAAATCACCACCAAGATACCCAGAAAAAGGAAAGTGATTGGAAACCCTCCCAAGTCTCAGCCCCCTGTTCTTTCCGACAGTACTCAGTGACATATAGTATGTAGGCCTGTAATTAAAATCACTACAGAGACAAAGGAAACAAACCCTGAACCCTGTTAGAAACATCTAATCATGGCAGAAAAATTGCACTACAAAAGTATGCTAAACAAAACACTTATTATGAGTACCTTAAAAAACAATGACAAATGCAAGATTGTAAAGATCAACAATAAAAATTAATTGTAAAAAAACCTCAAAACAAATGTCTCCTAAATTAATGACAATATTTATAGAACAGATCTAAGCACAGACCTAATATTTAGCTTTATTTAAATTTTGGTTCCCAAGAGAATTAAAAAAACAGCTGGTATTGTTGATCTAATAGCGCCATGTCGTCCCAAGCAGACGGTGCAAGGACTGCGAGAGGTTCAATGTCAACAAGCTATGGACTTGGAAATATTGAGTTTACTATTTTATTTTATGTTTAAATGTTGTGCTGCAATGAGAGTGGAATTAGATGAAATTCTAGAGCAAATATACAGTTTAAACCCTAATTCATTTAGTCAGTTTCAGCAAAGGGAGAAATAAATATCACCCCACTCAGTACAACAGGCTGACCTATATAGTACAACATCCACAGGGAGCATCAGCTGGCTTGGGAACTTTGTCCTTTGGAGTTCACTTTGGTTTTCAGGAGGGATCTTTAAGCTATAAGCAATATAGCAATCCTGATTGAGCTCCTCATAAGTCACGTATAGAGAGGAAGCAGTTTACTGTCCGAGTTTTGAAAACTTTACAAAAATTTGGCTGTCTCGGTGTTTATTTGAGGACTATAATCTCTAACTTTTCACAATGGGAATGTCACTTAGGATCCTTTTTCTTCTAAAGAAGCATAATTCAAAGCATTAACAAAAAACTAACCTGGAAAAGCATTTTGTCCTGCTATAATTAGCCTTGTCTTCCTGTAACACCTTAGTAATGTATTAGAAATGATAATTATCTCCAGTATGCCATTGTGGTCTAAGAATTAGACTGTTCAGTCACAGCTCTCCACTCCACTACCTTTCTCCCTGCTTATACAGTTATTCAGTGATCCTGAGGAAATAATCAAAGCTTGTTCAGCATGAAAGGACCTACGTAAGAATCAAGAGGTCCTGAGCAATCTAGTCCAGCCAAAGATGTCCCTGCTCATTTCAAGGAGGTTGGACTAGATGACCTTTAATGATCCCTTTCAACACAAACCATTCTGTGATTCTATAATCAGTGAGAACTAATGAGGACCCTGCAATCGCCTTGGACATCTTCATGAGCTGCCAATATACATTTTTTGTCCTAAATTTACACACACATACATGTATTAATATGACGCTGCTGACAAACTAAAATCTATTTGTTGGTGCCAAAGCTGATTCCATGTTGCACATATAGAATTATATAGACCACTTCCATGCCTAGGGGTTGTGGAATGTGCAGGAGGGCAGGAGAGCAGCCAGCTCCCTGCCCCAACCCAGCACACATACCAAAAACACCCAAGGGACTAGCTGAGTGGTGCAGTCCCCAGGCAGCAAATATTTAATTATAGTGACAAATAGAATGAGTGGCCTGAGTTGTCCCCTGTCCTTCTCATGTTGAGGGAACAAAGCAAAACACTGGGAGGGAAGCCTCTGTAACGCCCCAAATGCCTCCCGCCTGGAAGGATGTTTCTTACCTTCAGCTTTTCCATCTTGGCCCTTTTCCATCTCATGTGGAACAAATGTCAGAATAATCCTGACACGGAAATCTCTTAACCATGCTCTAAAATCTGTCCACACATGGGAAAAAAAAAAAATAAAATGTGATACGTGCATCTATATGGGACTTCCCTAATTGACAAAAACCTGGAGATAAATGTGCTTACCTTCCAGGAGTGCCTGCCCAGGTCCGTGCCCAACACTGTGCTGCTGCTGTGGCACTGCCTGGTATCTACAGCTACCTAATATGCCCCTTTCTCTTCTTTATATTCATTCCTACTGAGAGCCCATAATCTTTTACTAAGAAGAATTTTTGTAAGAAATAACAGAAAAGTGCTTCTTAAGCCCATTTTTATAGGGAAAATTACTTTTTTTGTTTCCAGTTGTTGCATATCTTTATCCCCTCTGGAATGATTTCGCAGTGATATATAGTGCTAGATGCTCTTTACCATCAGTTTCTTGGCATAGGATTGCACTGAGTTTAGTTTCTGACACATCCGGACAAATAATAAAGTTTTGGGAAAAATTTGAGCCCTGACACACAGGAGCTGTACATAAATTTACTTTAATGTTCCTCATGGCATCTTTTGTATTCAGGAGACCATTTAATATCACCAGACTTTTTTTTTTTTTTTTGACTCTTCTACCTTCTCCTTTTTTGGATCAGGTCAGTGAGAGGAGCAGAAAGTATGGAAAATCTCTGGGTTGCATTTCCTATAACCTTGCAAACGAAATTATTATTGGTTTTGTTATCTGAGTATGAAAATGGCCTCTAAAATAGCGTACAAACCTGGGTTTAACCATCCTTCAGCCTAAAAATCAAGGATTTAGTCCTATTTGGGGAACAATCACAGTTTCATATAAGCTTAGGAATGACTTGAAAACTAACTCAAAGTATTTTTTTCAGGTGTAATGATAATTTCAGATCATCTCGATCTAGAACCTGCTGTATTTGCTGTAATGCTGAGATGCAGGTAGCGATATTAATTAGGGTAACCCTAATTCAGCCCTAGCAGTTGACCTTACAAGCATGGGGCAAGCCCCTGAGCCACATCCAACTACCACCTCGTGTCATGAAATATGCTGCCACACTGCATTTTGCTCTTCTCTGAGCAGCTGGCAACGTGCCATCTGCAGGCTGAATATTTTTAATATCCAAGGTCTCCTCCTCCTTGTCGGCTGTTAAACCACGCAAAAGCCTACATTTGCTCCACACACTTCTGAAGCATAATTTAAAAAAGATAAGCTAACGTTGCCTGTGAGCTGTATGTAATTAAATCAGTAATTCTTCGTGGAGTTCTCATTAACTAGAAACAGTAGGAACAGCCGTAGCCCGAGGTACTCCTTCCTGCCTGCAGTTTTATTTTGTTTTTCTGCACATCTGCTTCCTATTGTGCCTTTTAGTGCTAACACCTTGAATGTGAATGATTCCCCTAGGCTTTCTGGCTGGCCACCTTGATATTGTTTTCCTCCTTTAAAAAATAATGGTAGAAAAATCCTCTGAACTAAACGGTTCGGTTAAACGAACTACTGTCTTCACTGAATCTCTGTGATAGATCATATTTACATAGCTAATCCTTAATGAAGAAAATTTCAGTATTTCCTCGTGTTTATTATTGCGTGTCATACAGGAAACGCAATTTGAAATAGTTTTTTCTTTGCTATAAACCATAAATTTTCTTGTCTCAGGTCATGTTTTGTGTCTGTGTGTATAAAGGCAGGACAGCCCAGCAATATAAGCTCGGTGCCAGAAATCCAGGCTCGATTGTTCCCACCAGCATTCACCCTTAGCTCAGCCATGCAGAGTTTGCTTTTCCTGTATGTTGAGGTCTGTATTCCCTGGAAAGGGCTAACGTGAAGTCTGGCACTGGCAACTCACCAGTGAGCTCCAAAAGGAGCAGATGAGCTAGGACACATCTGAGCAGCTTCCCCTAATGCTGGCGTCTGGACTGGGTCAGACTGCAGAGAGGTGCTCAACGTACTAAATCAATTTCCATCCAAGATTCCCAGCCTGTTTGACCTCCACCCAATTCATCAATGCATCAGAAGACAGATCGGGACGAGTGTGGGTGCCTTTCAAGGCAAAGACTGCAGCAATTGCACAGAACGTTGAAGATCCTCTGACTGATGCTGTCCAAGCTCATGTGAGACCTCCAGATGCTTTTGCTGACACCAAGAAATTGGCTACCGGGGTTTCTTCACCTTCCTATTGTTTTTTTGTCACAAGAAAGACAGCTTTGCAGAGCCAGAAAAGAGAACAAGACTTAATATGGCCTCATAGCACACTCACCAGGGAGAGCAGAGTCATGAATTGTCGTTTCTACCCTAAGATGTGTTTACACTTTAACTGAGAGTTTAATGGAAGGTACATTGACCTGGCCTATGTACTTCTGCACCCACGTGCTAGAAAAAAAAAGGCAGTTTTGTAGATCTGTTCCTTTTTTTCCGGCATTTCTTGCTTGCTTGTTGATCAAAGAAAAAATTTAAGTCATCTCAGCCACTCTTCACACTTCTAGCTTTGGTGGAGCTTGCACTGCAGGCAGAGAACTTTTGGAGTCTGCATATAGCCTTTCAGGCTTCAACCAGAGCCAAAACCCACTTTGGACTGTTCAGAAACTATTTGTATTTTACAGATATGGCTTTCTCACACTTACTGCTTAATTGCATCATACAAGAATGCCCCCTCTGCCATGGCTGGTTCAAAAGCAGGCAGTGCCCAGATGTTCTGCCCTCAGCCAGACTGTGATGCTTATGTGAGTGAAGCAGAGAAGCACTTCACTTCCAGACAGGCACAAATTGCATCTGTCTTGTCTTTGTTTTTATGAGGTCTACTATATCAAACAGGATATGTCGGAGGCCCCAATTCAAGTACACAATTCACTTTATGCAAATGTTTATGAGCATGACTGAGTAGGAATGGCTTTGCCATATTAGGAGCTAGGAAAAAGGAATAGTTTGAGTAGTATATGTCCAAAATCATGAAGATACAACTACAGATGTCCCAGCAAAACTCTTGAAAGAAAAACAAAAGTCCCGATAGGAGCAATGTTGTTTATCAATAAAGTTCATGAACTCATTTGTTTCTTAAAGGGAGGCAAAAAAATTGTCAAAAAATGTATTTATAAGGGGGAGAAAAGGGAAAACGTTTTACTTTAAGTGCACAGTGGGCAGATTATGTGCAGTTTAGATTATGCTCATACAAATAATTTTGTCATAAAAAGGTAGAGTCTTTTTGAAAAAGTGTCTCCTATAGTAGGTTTTGTCTTTTTTTCCTGTCAAAAATTCCCAGCAAACTCAAGAAGGCAAGATCCTATAGATAGTGTAGCAGCTCAACACCATGACTTTCAAAGTGATGCCAAACTTGCAGAGCTTTCAAGGCTCCATTTCCCCTCCATTTGCCACTTTCTGCACCACAGTTCTCCATGAGATGCCAGAGCTTTGTGAATCCCAAGCCAGCAATGCTGTGAGGAGATGGAGAGTTGGATAAAGCCATTCCCTGCACAAATCCATGAAAACAGCTCTCTCAGCTGTTTTATAACTCTTTCTGTGAAACATTACTTGCTCAAGAAAGGATTCTTCCTTTGCCAAACAAGGAAGGAAGAGAGTCTAGAAAATAGAACTCAAACTACACCTCACTTTCTATAAGAGTCCCTTCTGTCAGTCCCTCTCTCTGTAAAAGTAACATACAAAGGGCCCAGATTATGAAATCTTTGTTCAGAACACCTTGAGCCTGTCTGGTTTCCCTTTTATAAATCACAATAAAAGAAACACTGCAAAAACAAAGGGCCAACAAGCTGAATATTAGAGCTGGAACCTGCCATGCAGAGAGTTCTGGTCCTAGTGGTTTGTGAGCACTGACTTAGCAGTTATTCCTGTTTTTCACCTGATTCCCACTTGCTCACTGCTTCCCCCCATCGGTTTAGTTTTGCAAACTAAACATCAGCCATCATCTCTAGCAATTTAACCCTCAACCATTGCTACCTAACAGGCTAGCCCTCAAATTTTCCATACTTACACCAGTTCTCTTTGAGGGTGCATTTCTATTCCCATGAACTTCTTTATCTGACCAATATTCCAGATTCTTGCAAAATATCCTCTAAGAGATATTTGGTCTCTTAGATGCTGCCAGCTCTTGTTTCTCTGGAGCTATTGCATTTAGTTTGATTTCCAATGCGTTTTTTGAAAACTTTCTAGTTACAGAAACTTCAGAGCTTTTCCCATTATGTTTGGTATTCGTGCCCCTAAGCCTGCAAGTAAAACAATACATGAAGACAAATTCAGATGTTTCCAGACTCAAATTCTTGTACAATTTCCTTTGGTTTAGAGCAAAAATTTATTTTACATAGTTTTCCTCCCTAATTGCTTGTATCAACAGCCTGACTATATTGTGTTTCCCAAGAGTTTAGTTTGCTTTATCGTTTCAACGTGGTAAGTTATTCATAGAATTTTCTGCGAAACAGAGTAAAAGAAACCTACTCTGTGAGTATTGCCCATAATGTATACCTTGTTCTTCAGGAATCTCACAAACATTAATTATTCTGCATTGGCCATACCACAGTGGAGAAATAAAAACATTTGTTCCAAGATTTTATCCCTGAGGTTTTCTAACTTTTTGTTGGCATTCACAAATCACCGCCACCACTCTGAAGTCCTCCCAGTCTCTCAAGAAGATATGTTAAAAGAACTGTAAAAAGCAAGGCTTCAGAAAACATCTGATTCAATGCATTTTCTTTTCACTCCTTATTCTTCAACTGGCCATGACATCCTTAATGAATAAAGGTTGAAGAGCAGACCTTTTTGCTTCCACAAACTCCTTCCTGAAAACAGTGCTGTACTGTAAGCAGTCTGGGGATGTTGCATATTCTTCCCTTAAACTTTCTACCAGAAAATAAATTTAGAAGGTATAAATAGCACGTGTGCATATAGAAGTGAGTTCACCCCACAGGCTTTATTTGATGTGTAATTTCAGTTGTTTTCTGTGTTTTGTGTACATTAGAAAGCAAGTTTATACAGCCTATGGTTGATATTCTTAGTTCCCATAATACCTGAGGAAATAGCACTAAATCAGTTTTATTTGCTGAAATATCAAAAAGGGCTTTAGCTGATGTAACACCAGAGAAGAATTGGCCGGGACCCCCAGCAAGTTCAATGGTACCATTTTTGTGGAAGGGTGGCAGAGAGGAGGAACTCCTCTCTTTGCCCACGCTGCCTTTGCTTCCCTCGGCCTCCTGACAAGGCACTTTAGTTCAGCTCGATGTGGATGGAGAGAACCTGCAGACTTGCTGGGGAACGAAGAATTGTTGAGAGCTCGAGCAGCAGCAACTGGATGCTGACCTTAACAGAGCTACCCCTTCACAGGCAGCCCCCCAGAATCTGGCAAGCCCCGCTTCCAGGCGCTAATTAAAAAGCAGCCGAGCCAAATGTGTTTGCGCAAGTGTCGCGGTCACACTTCTGTCCTCCTGCTAGTTATGTGATCAGCATCACAACGGCTCATTAGAAAGGCTTCCCCAAATGCTCCAGGAAGCCACTTTTGGCGATCTGGGCGACAGCTACTTCGGCTGCGTGTGCAATTAGGGGATGCATAAATGAGTAGGCGGCTGATTAATTTTCTCCAGGCCTGTGAAAACAAGGTTAACGAAGCACATAATGGACGCTGAAGGGAAATTACAGTCACTGTTTATGTATTTCTGTCAGGATGAAAGGTAACGCTTCACAACTGCCATGACATATCTCATCTTGAAAATCAGTCCCTAATTACTTTCCTGATGCTACAATCAGCCTCAGTTAGGCAGTGCTATACATGGAGAGACCTTCAAGGTGTTTCTTCAATACCTAACCCTGAAGCCTTTGCAGGGGCTGGGGAACAGCAGGAAGGGTCTTAGTTATGCTAGATGTGCACACCAGTAAGAGAAAGTTCCCCTCCACTGAGTTTTGTAGCAGAGGAGTGATGATTCATGCTGTCAGAAAGGCTTTTTGAGTCCTCACACTTGCCCCAGGTAATTTCATCCACTAGATTCTGTGTGAGATAAATGCCTAAATTATAAAGGGCATTATAAAATGTCACATAATACTTATTTTCAGAAGTAGTATGACTGGCTTTGGATTTTAGTTACAAGTACCATGAATTTCACTTACATTTCCTTAATAGCATCTGTTTCTGCTGCTTCTGTGCAGGGCATATTGGGCAATTTAATTTTAAAAAGAGTTATTTCTGTGAATTACACAAATCAAGCCTTCACCTTTGTGCCAGGCTTGCAAAGAGCTGACACCAAGCTATCTGAGGAGACCTGAAGGGAGCTCACTTCTTGCCACTGAAAAATGTGGAAAAGGTGGATGGATCACCAGCTATCCATTCCAGTCTGACACTTCTTACATTAAAGCATATTGCAAATAAAAACTGTCTTTGATAGCAAAATTTAACTGCTGACAGTAAACGTGTTTACTTTAGTCCATGGGAGATCAGGTCCCAGTTATACACTGTTTAGAGGAAGTTTAATACACAACCCAAAACTGGAGGAAATATAAGGAAAGAATAGTCAGATATCCACAGTATTTTTAAAAAAACAGAGAGAAAAGTACATTATAGGTGCTTATTTTTGCAAGTCTAACGGTGAAGACAGTTTCCTGATAGTCCTTTCAGAGGTGAAAATTCAACTTCTGCAACTGGTCAAATCTAATTAAGAAACAATTAAGATACTGACCACCAGACAGTTTTGGGAAGAACAAGCACACCTTCTTCCGTCCGTCCATCCATCCATCCATCCATCCATCCATCCATCCATCCATCCATCCATCCATCCATCCATCCATCCATCCATCCATCCATCCATCCGTCCTTGCCATTAGAACTGTTAGTTCTTACAGCACTAAAATACACAACTTTGACAATAGGAAGGAGGGGAGGAGAGTATAAGGCTATAAGCAATGAAAAGATAAAACTGCCCAATGTTTTGTATTCCTTGCAGTGAATTTTGTTTTTCTATGCAACTCATGGGCAAATTAGAAGCTTTACTGTGACCATCACCTGAATCCCATACTTTCCAATAGCCAGATTGTCGAAAAGCTTCCCAGAGAGAATTTCTGTTGCCTCAAAATAACCTCAAAAATGGATACTTTATGTGAGAACAGCCTAAAAAGACTTGCTGGCAAAAACTGGGAAGTTACTCTGAGGAGCAGACATCCACAAGGAATTTGTACAAATCTACCTAAACCAGTAGAAGAGAAAGCAAATGAGATGATTCTGCCTTCTGCGTATGTCGCTCATTTTACAGAAGCCATGTTTTGGATGTTCCATAGAGAACTCAATGTACATTTTATAGGCTCTTCTTCTCCACCTCTCTTTTGTGAAGTCCTGCACCACAAAACCATATGATCAGACTTCAGGAAAACACGCACAGATGGCATGAATGCCTCCTGCTTTCCAAATAGCACTTAGTAATTAGGAGCACCACTGCACAGACCATTACAATGATTGAGATTGCAAGGACGATCATGGAGAAACCCAAACTATGTGGATAAGAACCAGATCAGGATGCAACACATTCCTAGCACTGAAAGCAATGGCTTGTTGGATCCGAAACCCGTAATAAATGCAGCGCCAACCATGGCAGCAGACTCCAATCTGGAGCAATACATTTATCTTAAATAAATACCTTGTGTGAGAGGGGGCAATACATATGTTTTGGTTATTTTTCCAAGGCAGCTGTTGTTAGACAGAGACTCTGAGCGCCCCAGGGAGTGTCCTGGCACAAAAATATTTTGCAGGTGAAGAGGTCAAAAGAGGGCGCCCTTTCGCTGAGGAGGGCTCAGTTTATCAAGTGACCCTGCAATTTGTCATCCTGACATCATTATCCCACTACATCTGTTTCAAGCCCTCACATACTGTATATAACACATATACATGCAGTGAACTTTTTTCTCAGTCTTTTGTACTGCATATGCATATTTATAAACTTATAGACAGACACACACAAAGGACTCTGCTCTTCTTCTCTTTTGTTCCCCAGGTTCACTCCCACCAACCACGCAACAGGCACTGGCCATGTTTGCTTATATATCCAGTTTGAACATCAAGAAATTGTTATTTTACAGTTCTGTCTTACACTGCCTGTGGCCATGCATGTTTCTCCAGGTTTGTATTTATGCATCTGTGTCCACAAGCATAACTAGAAATGAGATTCTCCTTCGGCTTTTTGTCTCAGGCCTCCAGGAGTCAATTTTCACCATAAAACATTTCAGAGCCATTGATCACAGAATGGTCTGGGTTGGAAGGGACCTTAAAGAACATCTAGTTCCCAAACCCATGTCATGGGTAGGGAAATATTCCACTAGATCAGCTTGCTCAGAGCTCCATCCAATCTGACTTTCAACACTTCCAGGGATGGGGCATCCACAGCTTCTCTGGGTAACCTGTGCCAGTGCCCCATTACCCTCACAGTAAAGAATTTTTTCCTAATATCTAATCTAAACCTGCTCTGTTTCAGTTTAAAACCATTACCCCCTGTCTTGTCACTACTTGCCCTTGTGAATAGTAGGATTGTTTCTTGTAGGCTCCCTTCAGGTACTGGAAGGCAGCAATTAGGTCACCCCCAAATATTCTCCAGGCTGAACAATCCCAATTCTCTTAGCTTTTCCCCATAGGAGAGGTGCTCCATCCCCCTGATCAACTCGGTGGCCTCCTGTGAATTTGCTCCAACAGGTCCTGTCCTTCCTGCGCTGGGGACCCCAAGCTGGAGGCAGCACTGCTGATGGGGTCTCCCCAGAGTGGAGCAGAGGGGTGGAATTCCCTCCCCTGACCTGCTGCCCACAGTGCTTTGGATGCAGCCCAGGGTACAGCTGGCTTTCTGTGCTACCAGCACATGTGGCTGGCTCACATCCGGCCTCTCATCCACCTGCACCTCCAAGCCCTTCTCAACCTGGTCATCCCCAGCCTGCACTGATACCAGGGATTGCCCCGACCCAAGTGCATTGATAATGCCAGTTTAGCCCATACCATACTGAGAGCGGGAACTTTGAAAAGAAAATGGGTGCTCCTCTTTGAGCTCTCGGTCATTTTGCCTACTTGCTGAATGCGCTTTTCTTTTACAAAGCAATTGGACAATAACGATAAGAAATTACTAGATGCCACTGAGTCACACAAAACCCACTAACCCAAAGAAATGTTGGAGGACATTCTCATTTCATTTGATTACAGGCTGAACTTTAAAATGTGATCTAGACAGAGAAAAGTCATCGCTAGCCAGATGTTTACAAATGAGTGAGAATGTTTGCTTCAGAAATATGAACCAAGCAGTGCTCTCTGAGAGGACTTTTTGGCCTTTAAAAAAATGTAATTTGTGGATTGATGATAACTAGACACAGTACTGACATTAGCTCCCAGACACTGCTAGACAATAGGAAAGTACAGGAAATCCATAAGTCGAATCTTTCTCCTTGGGGGATACACTTTGTCTGACCTGGAAACCACACACTCAGCCCCGTCTAAAAGGGAAAAGATTAGTCACTGGTAGGTGGGCTCTCAGTCCTACCTTGCGTGAGCCTGATGACAGCCTTTCAAGGATGGGTCCTTGTGAAAAGGGACTTGGCTTGAAAACAGTATCTTACAGTGAGAACATTACCATTTGAGCTCCTTCATACTTTCTGTCTAAAAGCAAAGACCACATACTAAGGCAGGATGCAGAATAAGCATCAGTGGAAGCACATTCCCCCCTTTAACCATTAGTTTGTGACTGCGAATTTTATGATGTTATTAATCTATAGAACATCAAATTCTCATTAAGATGTAATCTGAAAAATTAGGAAATAATAACTGTCCACGAAATTACTGTTAACCCCGAAGTGCTGTGTATTTCTAGAGTTTTTACTTTGTCCCTTCCAACTTTCCTATTAATGGAGAAGAAAATCTGTCAATGCATTAACTGGATTACCACAGTTCCTAGATTCTTTCACTCTGACTGTATTTGAGTAATATGGGTTTGGGTTAATAAAAATAATTATTCTCTGCATTTCTAGTCAACTGTATATGCTGGGTTCACATCAACAGCCTCAGAAACCTCCAGTATCCCTACTCCAGCTACTTTTTTCCATTGCACAGAACTTCTCTGCTCCTCATCTGTTTTCCAGCTATTTCCTCCGCTCATGAACCTTCTCCGTTCCACAACAGAGTAGTTCCAACCTGGCAGAGCCAAGCAAAGAGGCATTTTGGGGTCAGAGCAATGCACGAGAGAATCCAATGTGCTGCAATGACAGCAGGGCAGGCTTCAGCAGAAAGGAGCCCTGGTAAGCAGCACTGTATCCTGTGGCTCTGAGGTCACTCACCCATGATCCACTCAGTGCCAGAGCTGCACCAAAGGCACACGATGTTAATCACCACCTTCATCGAGCAGGGCTAAGACAACTGGTGAGTCCCACACACCTTAGAATGGCAATAGGATTTCTCCTTTGAGATGTTCGTATATTTTAAAGAAGTTTTCAGCCACCCTTTCTCCCTTAATGGAGCTTTCCTGTTTCTCACTGCTGGCTTTCACACTTTCTCCTATGCTTTGGCCCACGAGCTCTTTTAAAGGGACGCAGTAACTTTTCCCACATGACAAATCGGCAGCAGTGGATCGTTATTATTCTTTAGGTTAAACAAACAGTTTGGGTAGGGAACAAGTCTGGGTTAACTGAGGTAACAAGAGGAAGGAGCAGAGCTGCTGCTGAGCCCAAACACTTGGTGGGTGGCATTTGCTTGATTCACTATTGCTGCTCCAACTCACACAGGGTTGGCAACCCAAGTCTTTTACAATCAGGAATCAGGACCAAAAATCTGTGCAGTTTTGGCACTGAGGTCACAAGCTAGAGTTTAGGGTTTTTATTATTGGCTTTCCTCCTTAGATAGAAGATCTAGCAATTTATTGTTCTTTTTGTTTTTCTTTCTTAAGTAGATCTGCTTATCTCACAAATATTTGGCTTTGTAAGTCAAGGCCTGAAGAGAAGCCCCCAGTGCAGTAGATCTGTGATGGCACCAAAAGTCTCAATCTGCTCCAAAGGGGACTTTCCACTTGCAGCTTGGATGGGCTTTTGCGAAAAGATGAAGTATTGCTTTCTTTTAAAGGAATGCTCTGATCTCAGCATCCACTTATTTGGGGGGAATCTCACAGGATTTCTCCCAGTCATTGCCTCGCACAGGGACAAGCCAATAAAAGTTACAGCTTTCATTTGAAGTGACTCTTGGTGTGTGGTACGAGACTTGCTGCAGCATCTGGACCAGACGGCAAAGTTTCATCTGAGTCAGGCTTTTCCAAGAGACAGGTAAATCCCCTGGTAACTGCAGGGAGGAATGGTTGAATTTCATTGTTTGTGCAGAAGCCCATACCCACACTTTTAAAGTAAACCAACCTCGGTCCCCACAGGGTCTCTCAGCTTGTTTACTTTCAGACTCCTGGAAATTTGGGGTGGTACTTTAATTGCCTTGTTACTTTACTCTCCTGGCAGCTCCTCCAGTACCTTTTCTCACTATAGCCTTTTGCAAAAAAGCAAAACAGGAAAAAAGGAAAAAAAAAGAAAAAGAAAAATTCAATCCCACAAAGATAATAGAAATAAATGTTGCATCAGCAGTTTTCTAAAAGGATTTTGTTGTTATCAAAACTGGCAGACATTAAACAGACAGGGTCTCAGAATAATTGATATGGCCAAGAGGGTAAGCATTTAGTCCCCCGGTAGGCCAGCCACCTGTGCAAACAGCACTTCCAACTTCTATTTCGGTCGCTGGCTCCTGAACAGTCAATTATTTAGGGCTTTCCAGAGATTTCAGGGGTAGAGAAAAAAAAATAGCCAGGCCTGTATTTGAAAGGTAGCTTTATCAGCATAGCTCAGTTGTGCAATTACAGCCTGTGTCTTTGTTCCTCTGTAGGTGACCGCAAGTTCCATCGAGACAAGTCTTTTGTTTAACTTTTGGGGAGCAAGGATAGTGCCGTTTGTAATGTCACCACTTTCCTCATGCCCCACACAGTCCTTTCTATCTGCAATCTCCCTGCACACACTGCAGAAGAACAGGATGGATTCAGTGAGACACAGGCCATTTTTTCCCTTCCTTTCCTCCCAAGACAGGATAAAAATTCCTGAATAACTTCTAATGGGTGATATCAATAGTGACCAAATACCACTGAAAATAAACTACTTGCAAAGACCTTTTCCCGTAGTTGGGGCTTTCCTGAGCTGTCTTTCAACAATGCACAATTAAATAGAGAACTTGTGAATTCAAAATGCAAAGTTGAAAATGGTTATCTCCTTCCTCTGGTTTTGACATTGGCGTACATGATACATATTGGTTTAGGTAAAGCTAATAATAACAAACACAATAAGAAAACAACTAAAAAGAGCTGTATGTCCTCCTGTTTTGGAGGGAAAAAAACCCACTAAATGCTTAATAACACATTGGTTAATCTGGTTTACATTTTCATAAGTGTTTGTTGCAAGGTTTCTTGTACCACGACATAGGTAGATATTTGATTTCAGCATCCTTTGATTATCTGTATTATGCCTTGTTTTGCACTCTCGTGGGGCTTCTGGAAGGAACCACACTACTTTTATTTAATGACATGAATCCTTTTATGCAAACATAAAGTAATTCATGTGGGGAAAACACATTCCTAAAGTGATGTATAAAATGTTTGGCTCTGATCTGCTCATTAGCACCCAGGAACATGGTTTAAGAGTCAGTGTTGACAGCTCAGTGTTCAGTGGTGGTCAGGAGACGAAACAGCAAATCATCAAATACGCTCATACAGGCAAACATTTTCCCTGTGTGTTCTCCTCCTTCAAGGACTGTTTACGAGTCACGTACTTGTAATTCTACCTTTCCTTTGTATTTGGTATCTCTCAGAATTAATTGCTGCAGTTCTTCAAGCTGTTTAAACACTGATGCCCAGGGCCCACCACTGCTTGTTTTCCTCCTGTTTTATTTGCCCAGCAAGAGACATGCCCAGTCCCTTTATGTCCTACACAGTTAAGGTTTTGTTGCAAAGTTTTTGACTGCAATCCCAAAGTTGCTTTACTTGGGATCAGAACTGATGCTGCTTTTAACCAGCCAGCATCATATTACCCAGTGGGTGTCCTTTGACTCTTTGTCATTGCCAGGTTTTTTGGATCAGAAAGACCTGGCCCCTCTCCTGTCACTCAGCAAAAGAAGGAAAACACTTTTTAAACATATTTTCCAGTAAACCCAGAGAGGGTACAAAGCACATTCTCCAAACCAGACGTGGCATGGTCTTCTCCCAGGAGAACTGAAGTCCCATCTTTTCAGTAAGTGAGGTGAGGGATCTCCTGGATGCAGCCAAAACTGAGAACTATCTCCCAAAGGCCATAACCTGCACAGGGCTCTCCCCAAAACACCCCACTTCACACCAGCAGCTACTTCAGAGACTAATAGCAAACCAAAGTTAAATAAGTAGGAAATAAATAAATAAATAAATAAATAAATAAATGGATAGAAACAGTGTTTCCAAATCTCAAGCCAAACTACTCTTCCTGACCCAAGGCAAGACAACAACCAGAAAATAGCTGGTGCCACTTGGGGCCAGTGTGGGGTTGTTTCCCTTCAGACACGTTTGAGAGCTTTATATAGCTCTAGTGACTCAAGGGGTAAAACTTCCACTATATTCCGTAGCAAATTATCCACAGCTCACTTAACGAAACAGATTTATTATTTTGTCTTTCTGTTTAGCCTACATGAGCTGTTCCCTATTTGTCCTGCTAATTCCCAGTCAAATGGCTGTATGTTGTGTTTTCCTGGCATATGATATTTACAACTTTGGTCTTAAAACATTTTGGATATCACCAACGAAAGAGATTGCACTGCATTATGCAAGCAAGGCTTAAATAATAATGCAAGGTTTAAACACCTTTTAGCTGCATAAAATGTGCATGTTTTTTCATTTGAAATAGTTTTCCCTTGAAACACTCAGTCTCTCCCAGGGATATTTCTGCATGCACAGCACTCTGGATGCATTTCCTGCTCTCGAGGGGTCCTACCAAAAGTTCTTTTTTAATGCCTGTATGTTCAGTATCTCCTCATTTGTGGAGACCTCACAAATTCCTTCTGCTCCATACACGCAAACAATGCACACAAAAACACACACAAAAAACCCATGTGTGGTTCCCTAACTTTACAAGCAGTTGCTTCTCAAGAGGAGTCTCAAAAGATCTTCTGTGGTTTCCACCATGTCCACTCTTGTGGGGGCTGTCAAGCCCAGCCCAAGTGCAGTTGAACGTACAGCTATGACTGCAGACAAAGAGGTATGAAAGAGCACGAGGGAGTTAAACTCTGACTTTCTGCTTAAATTCAGCACAGTTGTTTTCAATAAGCAAGGAAAGCTTCAGCAAAAAAAAAAAAAAAATCTCTTTTCTGTTAAAAGAGTAAACCAAGATAAAACATTTCCAGCAAAACTAACCATTACTCATGAAAGTAAAGGGAGGCCAAAGTGCATCAGTTTTGTTTGCATCATATGTCCTTTTTTAATTTTTTTTTTTGTGTGTGGAATCCATCAGGCAAATGCTACACAAAAATATTCACAGAGAACCATACTAACAGAACATTTGGCACCCATCCTGCACCAGCCGAATTTGCAACCACTGAAGAGACTTACATAGTCCAATCTCCCTTGTTTTGACTGGTCAAAATCAATCTTAATACAGGGTACTGGTTTCTACCAAGTGTCACTCATCCTTAAAGTAGGAAAAATCACAGTAAGTGAAGACTGGATATGCTATTAAAAAAAA